>CM019155.1:42186958-42280561 GCA_009733165.1 Naja naja | reverse complement strand
GACCTTTGCTAACATGCCTAATTTCATAAATGTTCCCCTTTTAATTACATTCGTTTCGTTTTTTTGACCATCCTCTCTTTCCCTTTTATTTGTATTAATCTTTGTGTTAGTTGTCCTTAAAATGGCTTTTGCTTGTGCTGGCTCCCTTCTCCTCCCTTTTATCCTGCTCTCCCCTTCTCTATCAGTTTGAATCCCTCTCTCTCTTTACCTTTCTGTTTCCTTTCCTTCTGAACCTTTCTAACATGCTTAATTTCATAAATGTTCCCCAGATACTTTCTTAGGTTCCGTTTTTTAGCCACCCTTCCTTTCCTTTTATTTGTATTAATCTTATTAATTGTCTCTTTAAGATGGCTTTCTCTTGTGCTGGCTCCTCCTTTCCAAGGCTCCTTCTTCTTCTTTATTCAGCATTTGAATGCCCATGTTTTCTGCAACAAACCCAGTTAGTTCAGTCACTTCCTGTAGCAGTTCTTTCATACTTTTAAACTCCATTTTTAATTCTTTGGATGGCCACCAGAATTTTTATTTTCCTTATTTCTTCTTCTTTAAATTTTCTATGATCCTAACCCAGGTCCAGAGTCTATATCAATATCACCAATTAGTCCGGTAGTCCGTCTTTTGTGTATTCAAGCTTTCACTTTCTATGAGTCTTGGTCTCTTTAAAATGTAACAACTCAATCCACAAAGGAACAAGATAGTTTCTTTCCTCTTTAGCTTCCAATTTTTCTCCACAAAGTGTCACTTTCTGCACAGAGTCTTAACCCTTTCCTTTTATTTTGATATTCAAAGTTTTCGAGCCCCAAACTTAAGTTCTTACGCTGGCTTCTTCCTTTCCTGGTTCGAAGCCCTTATAGCTGTCAAAAATATTTTACTTATTTTTCCTTCACTTGGAACTGCGCCACTTCTGTTTCTTTTTTAAAAAACTCATCTTTATCTTAATCCGGGTGCCTTGATCTTACCATCCGATACTCCCGGTTCCTCTGCTGTCGACTTCTCTCTCTCCTCCTGCACCAATCTTAATCCGTTGAGACCTTCTCTTCGAGGTGGCATTTTTGACCACCACTTCTTGACGTCTTCGAGGAAAAGACCAGACCCAAAAGGGGAGATGCGCTCCCCTCACTCTGGCTGGCAGATTTCCCTTTCTCCGCCCCCTCTGAGGTAGCAGCTTCAGCCCCGAACCTTGCAGGATCGGGCTCTCCCGCGAAGACCAGGCTGCGGTCATGGGCGATCACAAACGCGCCCTGCTTCTCGAGAAGGCTCAACCCGGAAGCCTGAATGCAAGTTTTTTGATACCATCTGTCTCCGTTGTGAAAAAAGAGGTCACCTAGCAAGAGTCTGCAAATCATCCAGAACTCCACCAAGCAGAAAGAAGTTTCCTGACAAAGATTTCAAGCCTAACAACTTCAGTGAGAAAATGGGGTGCAACACAGAAGCAAATGGGAAGAATGAAACTCATCAAACAGTCACCATTGGTCATTCTTCACCCTTAAGAAGCAGAAAAGTACATGTGAAAGTACTCATTGAAGGAAGGCCTTGCCAAATGGAAGTGGACTCAGGCTCCTATTTATCTATGGTTTCATGGGACACTATTCACAGGCTACTTCCCAACATTCAGAAGAAGCATTTCCAGAAGCAAGCACTGACTCTTAAAGACTACCAAGGGAACAAGATTCCAGTAGTTGGAACATGAGAATTCAACGTGAAGTTCAAAGGCCACACCAAGCGTTTGCCCTGACCATCGTGGACAAGGATCGCCCAAGCTTGCTGGGACTTGAGTGGTTCAATCCATTAGACATCGAGGTGACTGGCATCAATCACGTGAGCAACACTGAATGGGAGGAGGCCTTGAAGTCTGAGTTTCCAGAGGTCTTCAGCGATGGATTGGGCAAGTATATGGGGACCCCTATCACTGTCAACCTAGATCCCAAGGTGCCCCCAATTCGTTTAAAGCCCAGAAGGGTCCCATTAGCATTAAAGGAAAAAATTGATGCACAATTAGATAAACTAATAGCTCAAGGAGTTTTAGAGCTCACTGACCACTCAGATGGGGAGACACCCATAGTCACACCAGTCAAGACTGATGGGTCAGTGAGAATCTGTGGGGACTATAAGGGGACATTGAACCTTGCGCTTCAACAGAGCGCATATCCAGTTCCAGTGGTGCATCATTTATTACATTCACTTGGCAGGGGTACAGTCTTTGCCAAATTGGATCTGGCCCAGGCATATCAACAACTAACAGTTGATGATGCCACTGCAGAGGCCCAAACCATTGTGACTCATAGAGGTGCCTTCAAATGTAAAGGTTACAGTTTGCAGTAAGCGTGGCACCAGGCATCTTCAAAGCCTTATGGAAAGGATGCTCCAAGGACTGCCAGGGTAGTGCCTTACTTTGATGATGTGTTAATCTCTGCTGAAAATGACACCCAATTGCAAGAGAGACTCAGAGAAGTCCTTACCAGATTCAAGAAAGCGGGGTTAAAAGTCAAGGAAGCACTCTTAGAACTGACAAGGTTGAGTTCTTGGGCTATATGATTGACAAGCATGGCATCCACCCTACAGATGCCAAGGTTCAGGCAATCAAAGAAGCCCCTAGACCAAAATTCAAAACAGACTTGCAAGCTTTCCTTGGACTTATTAACTTTTATCACATGTTCCTACCTCAGAAGGCAACCATTGCAGAACCATTACACAGATTGCTTGACAAAAAGTCTGTTTGGGTCTGGGGCAGGAAGGAACAATCAGCATTTAACAGTATTAAAAGACTAATCACGTCTGATGCTGTGCTCATACAGTTCTCTGAGAATTTACCTGTTGTACTGACTTGTGATGCATCCCCAGTTGGAGTGGGGGGGGGGGAGGTTTTGAGCCACAGGCTTCCCAGCGGGAGGGAAGCCCCTATTGCATTTTACTCTTGCACCTTGACCAAAGCAGAGAGGAATTACAGCCAATTGGACAAGGAAGCCTTGGCAATTGTTGCAGCTATCAAGAAATTTCATGAGTATTTATATGGGAGAACATTTACCATTGTCACAGATCACAAACCTTTGTTAGGCATTGTGGCAGGAGACAAACCTACACCCACTATCCTGTCACCAAGAATGCTGAGGTGGACTGAATTTCTTGCTGTTTATTCATACAAACTTATCCACAAGCCTGGCAAGGACATTGGACATGCTGATGCCTTGAGTCGTTGCCCACTTCCTTGTCATAAGGAGGACTTTGAACCTGAGGCACACACCTTTTTCCTAGAAACTGTTGCCAAGCTTCCAGTACGCTGCTGAAATTGCCAGAGAGACTGCCAAAGACACTTTATTGGCTCCTATTATAGGCTGGATTAAGAAAGGTTGGCCTTTTCAAGATCTACCTCACCTTGCCCAACCTTTTAAGTCCAGGCAAACTGAATTATCTGTATTAAGAGGATGTATTTTGTGGGGTAACAGGGTGGTTATTCCTGCAAAACTGCAAAGAGAGGTTTTGGAAATGTTACATGAGGGTCATCCTGGTATTGTAAGGATGAAGGGATTGGCCAGGAGTTATGTATGGTGGCCAGGTATTGACAAAATGGTTGAAAACTGGGTTACATCTTGTCCCAACTGTCAGGTAGTCAGACCTGCCCCACCTCTCGCCCCCAAACAGGAATGGGAATGTCCTAGGGGCCCATGGTCTAGGATTCACATTGATGTCTCACCTGATGTCAATTCTAGGGGGGAAGGGGAGGACCAGGAGGAAAATCAGCAAGCAAGAATCAACCCCATGTGTAATGAGCCATTACGACAGGAACCATCCCGAACCCTGTCACAATGCCAAAATCCATCCTTACAAGTGGAAGATTGCACATCACTACCTGACTTGGGTGCTGACATTGGGCTGGAGATGGGTTGGGAGGAGAGACCAGATTCTAACAATCAAACAGGGTCTTCTTTCACAGGAAGTCCAACTAGGAAAATGTCAACAGACACATTTCCCCTCTCACTGGGTGAGAACGTTAAAACTTCTGAACCACGAAGGTCTGAACGCATTACGTAAGAGCCCCACCTATTTAAAAGAATACATTAGATAGGTTGGGGTTTGAGTATGGACTGAACCTAGTGGGGAGGGTTGTTATGTATGCAGGTTTGAATGTTATTGGTTAAGTTTGAACTGTTGTAAAATGTCAGAAATGATTGGTTTAAAAGTGCGGAAAACCCTGCACTCTGATTGGTTGGCAACACGGCTGCTGGCTATAAGTAGCCGCAGCCCAGCCAAATCGGGTCTGTTATGAGCTGTAGTCACTAATAAACTCTTAACTGAAGCACTCCGCGTCTGACTCTTCATGCAAATCTAACAGAAAGCTATAGTGGAAGTGAGCAATTTGATTCTCCAAATCTTGCACAAATTTAACTTCCTATAACACCAAATAGCTTGGTCACAACATGGAATGTGTCATCCAGAAAAATTTGGAGAGCCATGGTTCTTTGCTTCTGGACTACAGGCTTCAGTGAAAGCTCCAAACATAAGCCAGAAGAAAAACCCTTGAAAGAGTTAAAATTGTATGAGAAATATGTTCAAAGGAGCAGATGCTCATTGTTATGGAAGCATAGATTAATTACTATGTTTGGTTCCAATTCAGTTCCATGTTCAAATCATTTTAATTATTATTTTCAGATCATTGATTATGGGTTGGTTATCCTCATTACTTGGAATAATGCTCTTCTTAATCTCTGTTTTTCAGAACTGCCTAAATTCTTTTGTAAGATTTGAGCTCTGTTGCTTCTGATTCCAAATTATATCCTAATGTAGTTTTGCTTAATCTATTTTGATTACAGATGGTAGAACCAAGGAAAGCCTAATTATGAAACCTACAGTTAATTATTGTGACTATTATAAAAAGGTTTTATGTAACCATTCAAATGTGTTAATGATTTTTTACTTTATTAAATGGTTAATCATCAGATCACATTATTTATTCCTTTGGCTAGTACAGAGATGGGCAAAGTAAGGAAGAGGAGGTGTGAGTTTTAAAATGTTGACAAAGGATAATTCTTAATACCCCTCACCACTGGCTACACTATCTGGGTTCTTGGAATTTCAGTTTTCAAAACATGGAAGACCACATATTTTCCATCCTTGGATAAGAGCAAATCAAAGTATCATTTGCATATTACTTATATGGGAGAGATGAAACCTCCACTACATCATTTCTAATGCTTTAGCTTAATTTGGTCTTTACTAAATTATGCTCATGATAGGTTCCCCAAGGTAGGCATAATGTAAGCTAAAATTTCAAAAGACCTGAACACATAAGTAGGAACAGTTGTATGCAACTAAACACCATGAGATTTATTCAAAATTGTATTTATTGGTTTCTTTATCATTTCAGCCAATGGCAGTTAACAAAGCAATATACACATTACACCACAAACAACATCATAAAACTCTTGAAATAATAAATTATGAAACCCAACAACATATATCCATATGAGTATCAATATAAAACCCGGAATGAAAGGCTAACATCAAAATAACTACTGGATGGGAAAGCCAATGGTGAACAAATTCATTTATCAGCCAACAAAAGGCAGATCAAACTATTTGAGGGAAGGTTTCCAAATTGCTTGAGCCACCATAAAGTATAATCATGTCTAATGTCTTCCTCTCATAACACACATGAAGTAGATCTTTGGCTACTGATCATAACTCTCAGGATACAGTAATTCTTGTGTTCCTTTTAGTAAACAGAGACCAATTAATGTAGGGGACTATAAGAGATTATAAGAGTTAACTACCTTAAATTTAAATCAGAAATCTATGTGTTTCATGTTGCTATCTGAAACTCTGGTTAGCAGATTCTTTTATCTCCTATAACTTATATCTGGTCTGTATTCAAATACAGCACCCACTTTTCCCATGTTTCCTCCTGTGTAGCATTATTGTTGGCTTCTATTTCTTATGTTGGTTGTTAATGGCTATTGCATGTTTACATTCTCTGCTTTCCTGCTCTAAGACCCAGTCCTAAACAGAATTCCATGAACATGTTCTGCAAATTTCCAAAAGTGTTCCTCCTTGCCTCCCAATCCTGTCAAGTATTCTGTAGTTTCTTGCTCTCTTATTCATTTTTTTCATATTAATGCTCCCGAACTTTATCAGCCCTGTAGTTGTTGAACTTGTCTTATTTTATATAATAATCTATTGCCAGGTATTTCTCTCACTGTCCCCTGATCGTAGCCCAGAACAGTGTCATTTAGGCTATTCTGGTGCTTTATTATCATATGGCTTTCTTTCATACCACAGCCCAATTTAAATCAGTACTCTTTGTATTTAGCAAACTCACAATTCCCTCCAACAGCTATCTGCTTTCATTTCTTACTATAATTCTGTTCACTCATAGTATCTTCTGAGTTTCGCTTTTTTTCCTTGTTCCCAGTACTATGCTGGAGCCAGCTTGTGACAATTTTCAATAGCCAGTGGCTAAATATTTGGGCTTTTTGTCAACGGGTGGAATCAAAACTCAGCTGCAATGTCCACTGTGCGGATCATCTGCTTGGCAGTCTGTGGTGTGGCTGTGGCAGCAACGGAGCCAGCAGAGCAGCTTATTGTACATTCTTCAGCACACCATTATATACAATCCCTTTGCCACCCATTACATGCAATTTAAGGAACCTTGTCCAGTGACTCTGGAATCAACACTACGTAATAGTTACATTTTTACTTCATGAATGACTTACAGTAAGATCTGGTTTTTCTACTCACTCTCATATTCTCATTCATCAATAGTCTTAGGCAGTAGCGGGATTCAACTGGTTCTCTGCCCTAATGACTGGCTGGGTAGGCATGGCTGGGTGGGCATGGCCAACTCAACATGTTGAGGAATGCCCGGCCTCTCCTCGCCCCTTCTCTCCCAGTCACTCCTTGCCTCAACCTGCCTTTGGATAATTTTCGAGGATCACACCTTTTCCTACTCCCCTCCCAAAAAAGCCCCCCTGCAGCTCCCCAGAAGAGCCTCTCAAACTGAGGATCAACCCCCTCCACAAAGGAGAGCCAGTTTGGGAGGAGCAACTCAGAGCCCCCAATATCCTTCTCCCTCAGTTCCACCCTCCCTTCCAGATCCCGATGAGCAATGAAGGATTAAAGGGGGGGGGGTGTTTCTTGTTCTGCTAATTCAGAGTCTCTCCAAGAAGGGACCAAAGGTCCACTCTTGAAGGGTCTTCAAAGCCTCAAATTTGAGATTCAGAAGAAAAACTGAAGTTTCTAAAGAAGCAAAAATACTTTTGCTAAAATGCATCTTTTTCCTTGTGTGGATTCAGGTCTAAAAATGCCTCAGTTTCCCTCTTTAGCTTTCTGTCTCCTTCTTCTTTTGATGCAGCCAACTAACCCAAACACTGGGTGTGGGGGGGGGGAGCGAGAGAGGGGCCCAGCTACAACTCCCCACCATGGCTACTATTGGAGAAGAGGGGATCCCTCTCCATCCTCCTGGGAGGGATGTGGGAAGGGGCAGGAGACCACACAGAGATCAAGGCTGTTGCAGGTTCTGGAGACCCAGCAGCTTTTTTCCTCTCTCTGGGAACCTTCCCAACACTCTTCTCTCCCCAACCTCCCGCTTCCCAGATAAGTGGCAGCTGGGTGAGCACGCAGCAGAGCACTCTTGGCAGGTGAGGGGGCTCAGTTTGGGGGCATGGAAGGAGGGCATGTGTTGGATCGCTTCTTCTCAGGGAAACCCGGCACCCCTCTGCCTTACCTGGCTTCTCTCCTGGGTGTAATGGTCTTTGCTCCTTTGAGCGCACCTATCTTAGTCTTTATCCAGGCAAAAGTTTGAGATGAATGTAACATGTCCCTCTTCTCTTTGGGGCAAGTTGAGGAGTGGCTGAGAGGGGAGGGCGAGGCACACTATTCAGCGAGTTTGCAGAACTGCACAAAAAGTTAGCTACCGGTTCTAGCAAACTGGTGTGAACCCACTGAATCCCACCACTGGTCTTAGGTTAATTTCTGTTTCATTTTAATATGAATATATGGTCTTGGTTGAGTCACAGGATATTGCTTTAAATGCATATGGGTTTGGGGTTTGTTTTGCTTTAGTATTATTACATATTCAGAGTTGGCTGTTAAGCTGTGAACTAATTGTATTTAATGGAAAGTTGTAATTATTATGGCTGGTTTTTTTTTCCAGATTTTATTTCACATTAGTAAAGGCATGTATATCACATGACAATTATAATAATTCCTGTTATTACTGCCAGATAGCTTTCAGAAACTATTTACTGAGTTACTGCCCTTAATTAATGTCACTGGGAATGTCCCACAGGGCCAAAATGAAACCCTCCCTTGTTGCTCTATCTATTGGTTGGAGAAACAAAGGTACCCTGGGAAGTTTTTTCTTATTTGTTTGTCAAAAATGTATAAGAAAACAAGTATAGGTATGAACATAAACTTGAACAAAGGTAGTAAATACAGATAAACAAGGACAATAAGACAGGGATGGTAGGCACACTGGTGAACTTATGCATGCCTCCTTAAGGGCCTCTTAAGAATGTGGTGAGGTTCACAATAGACAGTTTGAGATTGAAGCTGTGAGGGTTTGGGACTCTAACAACAGAGTCGGTAGAGCATTCCAGGCATTGATTAATCAGTTGCTGAAGTCATATTTTCTGCAATCAAGTCTGAAGCAGTTTATCTTGAATTTGTATCGATCGTTTGCGCATGTATTATTGTGGTTGAAGCTGAAGAAGTTGTTGACAGGCAAGATATTGTAGCAGATGGCGCAGTTCCAGATTGTCCAAGCCCAAAATTTCAAGCCTTGAGGCATGGGGATTTCTATTGTGAGTAGAGAACTCTTCTCGTGAAATACCTCTGAACCTGCTCAATCGTGATAATGTCTGATATACAGTGTGGGTTCCCCCAAAAGAACACCAAGATCAGAAGAAAGGCTAGATTGGCCTTTTCCATTAACCAGAAAAGGAACAGCCACTAAGGAAGATTGATTCTTTCTTTGTCAGAAGTCAAAGGGCTCAGAGTGAATATTCGTAGGTTTCATTTTATTTTGTTTTAATCTGTCATATATCTTCCAGCAATCTTTCAGTTGAAAGATATGATGCAATAAACCTGATGTTTCTACATTTCTGGGAAAAAAATTCCAGGATGCTGAATGATTTTTGAATACTAGGCATTTCTTCTTGGATTTCTTCACATTATTAATTGTTATATTTATGATTTGTTTAGTCAGGAATATTTGTTACTTTGGTTTTCTTTAATATATTAATAGAATGAACTTAATGGATTCTTACGGAGAACTCAGCAGAAAGGATAATATAACTTAGATAAAATGAATTTAATGCCTTGTCAAGAAGTACATCACTAGAGTTAGCATAATGTCATTTTGGCAGAGAATTACACATCTTGGACAGCAGCCTACATACTACCATATTATCAGCATTCAACTAATTAAATAGAAACAAAATAAAGCCACTTTGAAGGATCAACAATGTATTCAGTCTACTGGCTTTGTTTTAAGTGCTGAAATTGCATGGCTTTTCTCTTGAAAGTATTTTATAAGAATTGAAAACACTCCAAGAAGAAAGAGAGGGAGGGAGGCAGGATGAGAGGAAGGAAGGAAGGAAGGAAGGAAGGAAGGAAGGAAGGAAGGAAGGAGGGAGGGAGGGAGGGAGGGAAGGAAGGAAGGAAGGAAGGAAGGAAGGAAGGAAGGAAGGAAGGAAGGAAGGAAGGAAGGAAGGAAAACAACTATATCCAAGCAAGGTCAGTTTGAAGTTCAGTTTTCTCTTGCAGAGCATTAACCAGTGAAAATTCCTAAGAACATAACTGAATCTAAAGTTCCCTTAAGGCTTATCGTTTTTCTGCTTTTAGATAATACATAGCTAACAGGGAAAAATAAATTTGCCAGTTGGTTCTTCCAGCCTATTCTTATGCAGTGTTCCAAGAAAATGTGTTTCCACATAATGGCTGGTTCAGCATTCCAGCCCAGGGAACTTCAAAAGAGTTTTGACAAGCTTTATCCACAATAAGTAGTTCATTCATTGAAATAAGCCTTTGAACTTACGTTCTTCCATCTTTTGATATCAATTTGCCTTTGAATTGTAAATTTTACCAAGTTGAATTCTCAGCCATTTCTGACAAAAACCCAAAAAATGTTATCCATTTTCCAACAAGCTACTGTTGACATAAGAAATTAAATATGACCCACAGTAAAATAAATTACTACATTCTGTTTTCTTTACTACTTTAAGCCTCATTATTGTTCTTGGCAGCAAAGATGTTTTCCTCCTACAGTAAGCATAATGAGCATTAAAAAAGAAAGAAAGAAAGTAGGCAAGCATTCTTCAAATGACCAATGGAACCCTCTTAATTGTTCAAGAGTGGACATGCATGCTAATTTGGATCAGAATTTCACAAGTGCTATTCACAAGACTTGCTTTCTCAAATGAATACGCTGATTCTGCTAGGAAAAAAACCCTGTTTACAATAATTCAGCGTAACCAGCTATTAAACTACAGTGGAAGGAAGCCATTGCTATGTGATAGAAGAATGATATTGTTCAGCTATTGGTTATGTAGATACTGGACAGATGTTAAAGACCCCGTTCAAAATGCTTATCCAAAAGACATCCCCCAATCATTTGCTAAGATGGTGCTGTTTATCAACAATTCATTCATTCTTGTGCCTCTGAAAACTAAAATGCAATAAAAATACATATTACAACTGCTAAAAGATGAAGCATTTAAAAAGATGCTGGCATTATATTTTTCCTTCCCTAAGGCTATAGAACATAAAATTATCCAATCCATGTATAAGTTAAACAGCAACAAATGCATTGGAACTGTTTTTGTCCACAATAGAACAATCCTGGTACACTGATACCCTTATAAGTGAGAAAATAATAATAATAAAAATATACCAGTAATTTAAAAGCTTTTAAAAAGATTGATCTGCAATGAGAATTGCAATTCAGTTCTCATACGTCACTTGGCAAACTGCTGAATGTTGTTACTCTATTATTTGACTTACATTTAAGGGTTAATTTTCATTGACATTTACTAGCAATATCTAATGCAAACATCCCTTTTCAGTCTCTGTATCAAAGGCAATTCAAGCTGGTTACTGACTGAAATAACAGATGGAACCCAAAGGTGTTTTCTTCAAGTGGCAACTGGACTTTCTAGTTTTTCTTTGAAGATGTTTCACTTCTCCAAGAAGCTTCTTCAGCTCTGACTGGATGGTGAGGAATGGAAGGATTTATACTCCTTGCAGACAGCTGGTCATTTGCAGTCTTTAAGCAGGTCATTAAGGCCACCTGGAGGTTTATCTGTGTCATCAGGGTCTCCTGAGTAATGCAAATTGGTGTGGAGCCTTCTTGGAACTGTTGAAAGGACTGTGTTGTAGATTGGGGATAGATGATGTATCCCTTCCCCTCTATTGAGAGAAGGCTGTTCAATTTTGACATAAATGACCTCTGACCCCTCTTAAGGAGATCATCTGTCTGCAAGAAATATAAATCTTTCTAAGCCCCACCATCCAGTCAGAACTGAAGAAGCTTCTTGAATGAGAAGTGAAAGGTCTTCTAAGAAAAGTCCAGTTGCTTCTTGAAAAAAAGCACCTTTGGCACAACCATGACTGGATGACTGAGAATTTCCATAGACATTTAACAGATGGGAACGTATTTCATGTAAACACATCATGCAAGAAGCACCATGTATATCCTCTCCTCTCCCCCCTTACAAATTTCCTCCCAAACATTCAGGAAACATGGATACATGGATTTCAAAACTTTCTGTGTTTCCAAAGTAAAGGATCCTAAAATATAGTACCTATTATATTTGTTAATTTCTGTATTGTTTCACAGAAAATTCCAAAACAGATTCTTGTACTCATTATATTAGTTCCAAGCGACACAAACAGCAAAAAAGATGCCATAGCAAAAACCAAAATGAATAAAATGATCCATTAAAATAAAACAATGGGAGGAGATGGGTGATGGGATTGCTTCTTAAAAGAAGAATGAAACATCTAAGCATTGGGGTCTAAAATACCAGAGAGGAGATCATTGCACAATACAGATTCTGCTGCAGAAAAGCATCTATTTCTTTAATATTGATAGAAGTGATATTGTAATAATTACTCAAGACAGGACGTTAAAAAATAATGTGTTGCTTTCAGCAAACAACCATATGTCATAGATTTTAAAGGACAATAACTTCCTCATCTAGGAGGCTCTTCCTAAAGGTGTGTTTCTCCTGAAAACAAATGCTTGCTTTTAACATGGAAATGTTAAGATGAAATGTTAAGATCTGGGAATTGAAGTCTAAACATCTTAAAGTTGCCAAGTTTGAAAAACACTATCCTAGGCTGAGTAACTGCTTGGAGATTATATTCTTTAGTAGAGACTGATGGATACCTCAGTAGCAATAGCAATAGCACTTAGACGTATATACCACTTCACAGTGCTTCACAGCCCTCTCTAATTCGGTTTACAGAATCAACCTATTGCCCCAACAATCTGGATCCTCATTTTACTGAGGATGGAAGGCTGAGTCGACCTTGACCCAATCCAGATTGAACTGCTGGAAGTCCACAGAATTAGCCTGCAATACTACATTCTAACCACTGCACCACCAGGGCTCTTATATATTGTATTCCCAGTAGATATCCTGCACAGAGATTTCACCAACTTTTCTCCTGGATGGTGGGTTTGCTGCTGAATGGATAACTCCAAGGGTGATGTAGATTTGGAAGCCTTTAAAGGTAGCTCCTTAATATGGACCAATCTGCTTGTCCCAATGAATGAACATGGAATAAGAGTTGGGCCTCTAATAAAGAAATAACTTATTTTTTCCATCAGTTTTCATTGATACGGTAGTTGCTTGGCATTGCAGAGTTAGGGAGATGATAGGAGAATAGAGGGAAGAGACTCTGACCTGAACATAAGTTAACATTAAAGCAGGGGAAGATATTGTTGGAAGCAACAAAAAAATGGTGACAGTGATAGTGTATCATCCAAACTAAAGCTCCAACTTTTTAAAGTCAGTTTAGTTTAGTTGTCTTAGTAGATTTCATTGTCAATGCTGACATTACCCAGCTTAGGATTTCATAATCGCCATGACAACTATGGATGTCCCCCAATTGTATCCTGTCCAATTCATGCCTCATGGAACACATGCTGGATTTGGCAGTTTATTCAGCTGGTGCTAGAACACCATTTGAAAGTGGAAATGTTTTCTATAACCATTGTCACAAAACTACTGGAGAGATCACTTTCTACTTGATTTTGGACTGACAGTTTATTATTTTAAAAACTGGTTTTTGTTTTTGATTTGATTTTAATGGTAATAATTTTATTCTGTTTTATAGTTTGTAGTTTTTAAAAATTGTTTAAAGGCTATGTTACTACTGAAATAAACATAAAAATAGGATCTTATTTAACATAATTAAATAAGCCAGTGTTGCCATTTCTGATGTATCATCACCACAGTAGTATATGTTTATATATCATCACAGTAGCCCCCTCAAAAGAGCGGCAAATAAATTTAACAAATAAAATAAACGTGTTTCATTTTTTAAAAACTTGAATTAACTTTTATGACTGTTTTGCATTTATTTATCCAAACATAAAGTCAATTCCACTAAAGATTGTCATTAAAAATATTTGGGAGATATTACTTAGCAGATATTATAAATTGTTTTATAAAACCCTGTTTAGCTATATTAGTATATGTACGTTTGTCTTGCTCTAATTTTATATGCAATTAAATATTTCTGAATTATGTCTTACTACTCTTGAGAAATTTGTAGCTCAGATACAGAGATTATTTATTCATTATATGCTGTCATTATTATATGCTGTCCATCTCACTCTACAAAGCTACTTTGGGTGCTTCTGATATAATCTCATAAATGGCAGCATTCTGGCTTGGGTACTTTTCTTACTCATGAGTAGAATACCAGTATATGCCTACAGAGATCTGTGTTTTTTCCCCTCAGTGTGATCATCCCTAACTAGTTTGAGAATATTTAGTGTATTAGAAAAAGGGAAAGACATCAAGGAAAATAAACACTATGATACTTGTAAGGATTCATTCTACTAGGGCAGGGAAGTCAAACTTGATTTCATTGAAGGCCGCATCAAGGTTGTGTTTGATCTTGGTGGGTGAATTGGGTGTAGCTGGGATGAGTGGCCAGCTCAACATCACTCCTGTGGGGGGCGCCTTGGTTGCCTGAGCAATCTGCCAGCAAAAATTGGCTCCCGAGCTCCATTTTCAGCTGGCAGAGGGTTGCAGGATGCCATGGCAGCCGAAAATGGATCTCAGGAGTCTGTTTTCACTGGAAGAAGCATGCAGGCCGGTCTTTCACTGTTTCCAGGGCATGGATGACAAACATCATATTACGAAACTTTTTGGGTAGCCATTGAGGAGGAAAATATTGAAAAGATGTTTCTCTTCTGCTTTTCTTAATGACTTGGTGCTGCAGTATGTTTTGGCTTTTTTGAAAAGGGTCTGGAGGCAGCTCCTCTTGCATGCAGTGGAGTGGTTGCTTGCAGTTTTGGGGGTTTGATGTGTGTACGTGGATTTTCAGTATATGCAGGTTCATAATTTGCTGTTATCTTGTCTCCTTCATATGTCAATATCTAGGAAGGGGAATCGTTATTTTCTTCCTCACGTGTAAAACTGATCCCAGTGAATATGTTGTTGTGTAGATGGTGTGTCTCTCCTAGTCTAGTGTGTTTGATGATGGGAAAAGTGTTGTCAGCATAATGTATCCCAAATTTTGGCTGGATGGTTGGCAGAACTGTGACATCTCATAGTTATGACAGTTATAGTTATAACTAGGTCATGTAATCACCTTTTGTAATCTTCTGATGAGCAAAGTCAATGGGGAAAACAGATTCATTTAAGAACCTTGTTAGTAACTTAACAACTGTGGCAATAAAGTTTGTAAAATTGGCAAAATTCATTTAACAAATGTTTCATTTAGCAGCAGAAATTTGGGCTCAATTGTGATCATAAGTTGAGAACTACCTCTGCCTTAATCTTATCCACATCCGATCATATCTAATTTTTCCTTCCATCCTTCCTTCCTTCTTCCCTCCCTCCCTCCTTTCTTTCTTTTTCTTTCTTCTTCTCTTTCTTTTTTCTTTCTTATCTTCCTACATTCACATGCAATACACATACATGACCTCAGACTTTCTTAACATAAGACGCTGAATGGAAACTTTGGAATGGAAATATGGCCCTGTTCTTATCTTGCATGATGACTGAGTACAACTTCCTCTACCCAAATGTAGTTTACAAGTAAATTATATCTGCTCTAGAGAAAAACTTGACAGTCATTCACAGTCATATTGCTATATTCTTCTGCTCTTTTAAATTGAACTTATGAAATTATATTCTTCTGCTCTTTTAAATTGAACCCAGAAATAATGGCAAAATCCAAATGGTAATTCCATAAGTAACTTCATGCATAATCTTAACTTTAAGCTTTTTTAAACACACACCTGGTTGAGATTCTTCTTGAGTTGATAGTGGATTTCATTTATTCCTCTTCCTACAATGCTTGAATCCTGAACAGTGCATACATGATGATAATCATGGAAGCTAGACATGATCCTGGAAACTCTCAATTCAAATTTGCATATTCCCTTCAAAGTTATGAAGTTCTTTTTAGCTCAAATTTCTACAGTGGTTTTATTACAAAGCATGGTCAACATAACATTTCCCATATGAATGAAACATTCTGCTTCATTCATTCCCTGTATGATTAGCCATTAAAAAATGATTTAACAATCATTCATTTGCTGTGGTATTTCTCCCTTTTGCAAAACAAATTATGTGCTCCCTCTAGTGTTTGCAAAGGTGCATCATCTTTCCCAGTTTTATCAAATTGTACTTTAAATGCTAATACCAGTAAAATATTACTTTCATATATTGTGGTTGGGATATTAATGGATATTTTGCTCTTCAGTGAATTCTGAGGTGAGATGTGAAGGACAATCAAACACATTTAGAGACTTTAAATAAAAATCCTCAATCAATGAATAAGAAATATGTGTATATGTGAAGTTATACAAATTAAATGGATCTGGCAGGAACAGAGTATGATCCTTAGTTATGTTAAGCTTGATACCATTAAACTTAAATGGCACAAAAGGATATTGAGAAAAGAGGAAGGAGAACGTATTCCAGAAGGAGAACAAGAAATAGTATTGTTTGAACCTTATCACTTATGGCTCATTCAGAATGATGTAGTGGTTAAGGTGGTGGACCAGGACTGAGGAGAGCTCCAGTCAATCCAGATGTAAGCTCTTCCTCAACCATTGGTATTTACTGGGTAACTTGGGCTGATCACTACTTCTCAGAACAATTTACATCATAAGGTGGCTGTGGAGAAAACCACATGAGCGCACTGTGCCTTGAGCCTCAAGAGAAAAGATCAGATGTAAATTAACAACAAATATGTCAGCCTTACTGGGTACTAGATGATTGACACTGACAAACCACAGCACTCACAAATGTAAGGTGTAGTAACAAGGGTTTATTCCATCAGCAAACATCACACTTGATCAGAAGTGGCAACAAAGAATATAATCCCAGTAAAGCTAGTGCTGAGAGCAATTGCCTCTCAGCGCTTATTATAGCTGCCTGTCAACCCCACCCAGCTAACCTACATCCACCATCTCGTCCAACGCCTCCACCCTGCATCTGTAAAACAGCAGAAAAACACCCCACTCAACATCTTAGAAGATGTTAGAAGCAGGTAGTTCTGAAGCCTCCCCACACCACCGATCTCTCTAAATAAACCCCAAAACAGCACGGCCAAACAGTTGACATTCCAGAACAGCTGCAGCATGGAACAGTCCATGAACAATGCCCGGATGAAAGAAGCAGGTGAAGCCTCCCCACGCTGTGATCGCTTCCCCATCGCTTGCCAAGGAGTTGGAATAAGGAGGCAGGCATTGTGAGATGGAAGGCATTATGAGGCAGTAGTTGCCACATTCTCTGTTGCTTGCCATGATGCCATTTTCCCCATTGTCGGGCTCCAGGGGATGACTGCTCGCCTCGAACCCAACATGCAGCCCCCTCTACCATGGTTTGTCCCCCGGGAAGACAAATGCCACAATTAGATTACAGTGTTCAATTGAATGCATCCCTCCCACCAGCTTTTGTGGGGTTGCTACAGTGGAAAGTCTGCAACAACCATGGTGCTGCTACATCAGTATGCAGTACCCATGAGGCCTCATCGATAGGGTAGCCCTTCCATCTGACAAGAAACCCCTCCATCTATGAGAATCCAGAATTTCCTTTATCTCATAATGATCATCTCATACAGGGCCCGGGGTCTTGAGTCTGGGTTCTAATCTCGTCACATCAGCAGGTTTCAAAAGGTTGCTATGAAATACAGGGTGTATCCTCTTAAACCTTGATGGCAGGTTTAGGTGAACAGTAACAAAATTAATTATCTGAACCACTTGGAAAGGACCAATAAACTTCAGCCCTAGTTTTCTACATGCCACCCTACATTTATATACTTAGTCGACAAATATACCCAGTCCCCAATTGTAAAGGGGGGTGGTGTCAGGGCGTAAAAAAACAGCTTCCATAAATCCCTGCTAATTAGAGGTGATGGACCGTGCCTTTCTTTTGCTGTATACTTTGATTAAATAAAACCCGGAAAATAATCTAAGAAACATATTTTTATTAACAAAAATAACAAACCTAACTGACTACATTACCGGCAGTTAAGCACACACAGGCATATAAAGAAAGTTACAGGAAGTGAAGAAAAAAACTTTTTTTAAAGCATGTGCATTAAATCAGACATCACAAGACAGACTTATCTCATGTTGCTATAGATACAAGATAACAATATTCTAGCAGGCTCTGGTTGCCTGCAAATCTTAGCCTGGACGCTTAGCAGACAAATTTAAAAAAAAAACATAGTAACAGGTGGTTCAGCCTTTTTTTTGTCAGCCTGGCTCTTATATGCTTCTGCAGCTTTGAACAATGCCTTCTTCGCTTCCTTCCAATGGGTTTGTATATTATCTGTCCATTTTGTAATTGTAACTCCTCAGATGTATGAGGCCACTCAGGTATAGGAATGAATTCCTTACCATGTACTACATAAAAAAGGGGAATATCCGGTACTACTGTGTACTTTGTTGTTGTAGGTTACCTCTGCAAAGGGTAATAAGTCTACCCAATTATTTTGCTGATACGAAATATAACATCGCAGATATTGTTCTATTACAGCATTAGCTCTTTCAACTGCCCATTGGTACATGGATGATATGCCGTGCTTAAACCTTGCAACGAGCTGATTAATTGTATGAATTCTTTCCAGAAACATGCAGTGAATTGAACCCCTCTATCAGAAATAATACATCTAGGGACTCCATGCAGATGATAAATGTTCTTAATAAACAAATCAGCTGATCATTTAGCTGATGGAAGGCCTTTACAAGGTATAAAATGGGTCTGTTTGGAGAATAGGTCAATCACTGTCCAAATAACAATGTACCCGTTATTGTCCAGCAAGTCCACAATGAAATTCATGCTAACCTCCTGCCAAGGTTGTGTGGGCTCAGCTACCATTTGAAGTAAACTGAATGGTTTCCTTACATGTATTTTTGTAGTTGCACAAATAGGACAACCTCTAACATATTTCTCAATGTCAATTCTCATAGCAGGCCACCAAAACTGTCTCTTAACTAAATGCAATGTTTTTAGGAACCCATAATGCCCAGCCTGCTTAACATCATGGCAGCATTTTAATACTAATGATTGCAACTAGTTAGGTACATACAGTTTGTTTCCATGCCAGGCTACCCTGTCTCGCATTTCTACTTGAGTTCTGTTATCAGCTAACCATTTATCTTCCGCCATTACCACTAGAAAGTCCGTTGTTATTATCTTTGTTCTTAACGAATCAATCTTCTCACAATTTGGAATGAGGAGCTGCATTACATCATCCTGATGACTATAAAATTCTTCCCAGCCGGCACATATCTTAAAATGAAATTAAAACATCTAAAATATAGTGCCCAGTGAACTTGTTTTGGAGAAATTTACATGGTGTTTGGAGGGCCTCCAGATTCTTATTATCTGTCCACACTTCAAAAGGATGTGTACCTCCCTCCAATAAATGTCTCCAGGTAAGTAATGCCCAACGTACTGCATACGCTTCCTTTTCCCAGATGGTCCAATTTCGCTCCGTCTGGCTGAACTTCCAGAAGGTGTAAGCACATGGTTGTAACACTTGTTCTTCTGTAATAACACAGCTCCGACAGCCATGTCACTTGCATCCACTTGAATAACAAAAGGATCATTGGGATCTGGATGCTTTAATACTGGTTCTTTCACAAACAGTGTTTTCCAGTTTAACGTATTCTGTTCTATGAGTAGCTGGGACTCCTTCCAGTACAGAGCCATCTACTTGCTCAAATTTAATCAGGTTAATCAAAGGAATAGCCCTCAACCCAAGTTGATTTACTACCACTTGTATTATCAAACACTGTACAGCCTGAATCAATTAAAGCCCCCTTGATTTGTACGTCTATTCCACAACATAACCGGAATTATAAATGGACATATGGGATCACTTACCATCAGATCTTCAGCCTGGGTCTCATCTGGTTCACAATCATCTACCAGGAATGAAGGGACTATTGACCTGTCTGTCTCTATACCACTTTGCAATTGGACCGGGCCTCTAGAACCTTCCTGGGGTTTTCAAACCCGGGGTCCAGTACTACCCCTGCCCATTAATGTTATTGCTTGTGGTGATCGTGGCATGGACACCGGTGATATAGGACAATCCAAAGCTCTATATCCAGGCATAATTCATCGAAAACACCTGAAAACTCCTCGGCCACTTTGGCCCAATGAGGAACCCCTCGCTCCCAGTTGACATAAGGGACCAGTAGGTTTCTGCATCACTCTTGAGGTTCAACCTTCTTAACCCTGAATCAAGTTCAATGGCAATCTGGTACCAGTCCTGTAATGTTTTCGCCAGACCCCTGATAGAAACACATTTGTCCCAAGTCGTGGTCCAACCTCTTCTTAAACAGGTGGATCAGCAACCTCTCAGACCATGTGGGCAGTTTACCAGCAGCCCTTTGAAAGTCCTGTACAAAATCATGTGCTGATTGACCTTTTTGCTTAATGGTTAATATATCCTCCTCTGCTTGTTGTCCATTTGTTTTATCTTCAAAACGCAGTCATAAAGAAGCCAGAAACAGTCCAACATCACCAAGCTCAGCAGAGCATTGTTGATGTAAATCAGCTGCCCATTCATTGGCCTCTCCAACACTCATTATCACCACCACCATGGCCCAAAGAGATGGATAATAATGTCCATATAAGTCTAGATGGTTTATTACTTGTCCTAAGAAAACTGCCACTCTATCCAAACTACCATCAAAAAAGGCAGTCAGGGGTCCCCACCCTCCCTGAGGTGGTACTCCCCGCCAGGCCATAGGACTCTTGATGCTATGATCTGATATTAAAAGTCCAGGGGAGGTCTGGCCCCTCTCCTCAGAGTGACCTGGAGTCCACCCATATGTATCAGATAATCCAGAATCCCCAGACTCCCTGTGACGACTCTCCAAATGAGTAGCATTAGACCTATATCTGATCACCTAGATTTCAACTCAGAGCACTCCAACCCTCTACCTACCTCTGTGTCTTGAAACCCCATAAGGCTAGAACTATATAGATGGTCATGAACTGAAATATAACTGCATCTATAATTCCTCTTTGGGAGGTAACGGCTCTCTTAAAGTTATATCCCCAAATTGCCTTCTCAATATTTCTAAGGTTTTACTACTTGAGGTTGTCCATAGACTCTCATTGAGGTTAGACCATCTTCCACCACTTCCTCCGCCACTTCAGCTTCCTCCTCTTCTAGATTCCATTCAAGGTCTCTGCCTTCTGCCATTTCTTCCACTTGTCCAATACTCCCAAAAAGCCAATACAAAAGAATATGAGCACTAACTTTTATGCCAGCCTCATTGGGTACTAGATGCTTGACACTGACAAACCATTGTACTCACGAATGTAAGGTGTAGTAACAAGGGTTTATTCCATCAGCAAATATCACACTTGGTCGCAAGCAGCAACAAAGGATACAATCCCAGTAAAGTTAGTGCTGCCTCTCAGTGCTTATTATAGCTGCCTGTCAACTGCACCCAGCTAACCTACATCTGCCTGTCTCATCCAACGCCTCCACCCCTCATCTACTCACACCTAACCCAAACATTCACCTCCAACCCCCCCATCACCCCATCAGCTGCTATAAAACAGCAGAAAAACACCCCACCCAACATTGTGGAACAGCAGGTAGTTCCAAAGCCTCCCCACTCCGCCGATCGCTCTAAACACCCCCAAACAGCTGATGTTCCAGAACAACTGCAGTGTGGAACACCCCATGAATGACGCCTAGATGAAAGAAGCAGGCAAAGCCTCCCCATCGCCTGCCAAGGAGTCGGCACAAGAAGGCAGGCATCGTGAGGTGGCATAGAATGAAGAGGCAGGCATCATGAGGTGACAAGCATTGTGAGGTGATAGTTGCCGCATTCTCTGGCACCTGCCATGATGCCGTTTTTCCCATTGTTGGGCTCCAGGGCAGTGGTTGCCAAAAATTTTGGTGGGCTGCAGAAAAAATGGCCCCAAAAGCAATTAATCTGGGCCACGCAGTTCTTGCACCTCCTGGCTCTTTGAAGTCAGGTCTCTGAGATGCACAGGCCAACCAGCTCCCACACACAGTGGGCAGCAGCAACAACAGTCCCCTTCCCCAACACCCACTGTCAGCTCCCCCCATTAATTCTCCAACTTTGAATTGCTTCCATGTCTCTCTCTCTCCTTTCTGCTCCTCCCTGTGTCCACGTGCAGGCAGGCAAGGAAGGGGACATAGAGTGCCCAAGTTGCCTTAGGATCTCGGTTAGTTCATAATCACCCTACCCAGAGAAGGAGGTGCTGGAGGAGGAGGCAGTAGTGGAGAAGCAAGCGATTCAGGGTGCTACTGCTGCGGCAGCTTTGTCTGCATCTCCGAGGCTTCGATGTTGGGAGAGACAGCAAGGGTTGGAGGAGCTGACAGCTGCACACGGCTCTTTGTCCTTTTCCTTGTTTGCCTGCATGTAGGTGCGAGGGAGGAAAGGGAAGGAAAGAGAGAGAGGCAGGAGCAATTTAAAGCTAGAGAACTAATGGGGAGAGCTGACAGCGGGCTTCGGGGGAGAGGACTGTTGTTGCCACCGCACGCCATGTGTGGGAGCTGGTTGGCATATGCATCTCAGGGACCTGACTCCAAGGTCCCTCGAAGAGCCGGGAGGCGTGAGAACTGCAAGCGGGAGCATTTGGTGGTTTTGAAGAATTCCTAGAACGTGGTAGGTTGGCATTTTGTAGGTCTTGGTGAAAGAGTGAGCTTTGTTTTGCCTCCTTTCCTCTCCTGACCAACCAAACGCCTAGCCGACAAAGATCACTTGAGAACAGAATTACACACCCTCACTAAAGTATTAATGTCCAATGGATTCCAAAGAAGCACAATCACCAACCTAATCCTAAGGGAGACCCCCCAAAAAAACCAAGACACAGAACAGGACAATGGCATCGCCCTCCTCCCTTACATCAAAGGCACCACAGATAAAATCAGCAAAATTCTCCACAAACATAATATCAGGACAGCCTTTGGCACTGACCAAAAAATAGCCAACATCTTAAGAAACCCCAAAGACAAGATCCAGCTAGAAAACCAAGGAGTTTATGAAATACCGTGCAAAATTTGCCCAGCCACATACATTGGACAAACCAACAGGAGAATAAATGCTCGCATTGCAGAACACAAGAATGCAGTCAGAAAAGAAGAAAAAACTTCCTCCCTTTTCCAGCACCTTAAAGCCACAGGACATGAAATTGATTTTGAGGGATCCAAACTTATCTCCAATACTGAACACTTCAACAAGAGAATAATTAGGGAAGCCATCGAAAGAGAAACACCCCATAACATGAATAAGCGGGATGAT
This sequence comes from Naja naja, assembly GCA_009733165.1. Taxonomy (NCBI): domain Eukaryota; kingdom Metazoa; phylum Chordata; class Lepidosauria; order Squamata; family Elapidae; genus Naja; species Naja naja. The sequence goes on along the minus strand of CM019155.1, from coordinate 42,257,571 downwards.
ACTTCCATACCTACCAGACATCTGGAAACTAACCCTAATCAACAAACGAGTCCCAGCCACGAAAACCAACACGGACCCAAAATAACACATGATGCCACCACCAATCTCCCTCACCAGACTCAAACCCAAGCCCACCCCACAGACAAAGGCAACCACCATCCAGAAACCAGACCATAGCTGCAACTCCAGCTGCTACACCCCTCCAACCCCAAACTAAGCAACTGACACACTCTATAAACACATAGCCAGACCTCAAACTGAGCCAAACCAAGGCCCGAATGTCACATCACAGCCTTCCACCCAGGATACTACATCATGGAACTCAGGAGATTACAACACAAAACCTCAGGAGGTTGCAACACAGACAACGACCCAGGAGATAAGAGCACAAGACCCAGGATGTCACAACAATAAAACTCAGAAGGTCATCACACAGCCCACTACCTAGGTAGCTACAATACAAAAGGCTGAAGCCACTACCTCAGCCACACAGGCTCTTACAAAAAAGCCAACCAATCAGCAAACATCAACTCCATCAACCAATCAAGAAGCAACAACACAGCCAACAACACAGCCAACCAATCAGCAAACACCAATTCCATCAACCAATCAAGAAGCAACAACACAGCCAACAACACAGCCAACCAACCCGCTTACAGCAGAGCCAGCATACCACACCTCCCCTCCAGTATTTATAGAGAGAAGACAGCTCAGATCATGCTTTGCTGGCACAAGCACAAAGCCGAAGACACCAGCCTGAAGATGGCGAGTGGGATCTCGTTGAAACGTTGCCAAGATACTCTCAATCTTACATGGGACAAGACCCGAATACACCAAGACCTACGTATGTATGTATGTATGTATGTATGTATGTATGTATGTATGTAAATATAAAAAACATATTTCCCAGCAAGTTTTAAACTAAGTACCAATATACATTCCCATGTGGTATCCCCCTTATAAAATCCCTAATCCTTATCTCTAAATTTCTCATTTCTTTTAATTTTAGCCAGCTTTCCCTTTTCTAAGTTTCCCCGGTCTTTCTTTTTTTTCCCTTCTAGTATTATTTTTATTCCCCTCTGCCTGTCAGCCATGTTTTCCCCCACCCTTTTCAGTTCTCTTTTTTGGGTTTCTTCTTATATAATTCCTTCTTCTTCTTAGTCTTGGGAGCTTTATCTCTTTTATTTGTCTCTGTTGTCAGTGTCTCTATTTTAAATCCTTTTATATCCTTTGGCAATGGTCCTTGTTCTCCATATTCTTCTAGGCTGTTGTTTTCCTCTTCCAACTTGTCATCTCTGGGCTTTCTTTGTTCTTGTGCAAGCTGTGATGCCATTACTTTACTAATCATTGTATCCAGCAATCTCATTCTTTTTTTTTAAACATACTTCTCACAGTTTGCAGCTCCAACTTAAATTCTTGGCTTATTTCTTCCATTTCTTTATTAAAGATCAAATTTTTCTATTATAGTCCTTGCCAAAAGTCTCCGTTTCTCTCACTTTGTCTTTCTTCTGTTTTTTTTTTTTGTTACAGTCAACCTCCAGCAGTCCCAAAATATTGTATTCCTTTATATTTTACTGTAGTCCCCACTTTTTAAAAAAGCTTCCGGGGTTCTTGTTGTATTAATAATCTTTTATTCCATTTCTTCTTTATTTCAAATATTTATACGACCAGTAATTTCCCATAAAAGCATAAAAGAGGAAAATCTTTAACTATTAGGTGCTCTATATCACTTTCTTTTCAAAGATTTTTAATTTTTAATTCTCTTTTCCGTATTATTAATGTTAAATTTTATCCATTCCAAATAAATCCAGCATTTTATCCAATGCCTAATTAATGTCCAATTCTGTATATTAGTCCAAATTTAATCTCTGTTTTCATATAATTCTTTTATTTCCAGTTTTTCCTTTACCTTATATTTTCCTCTTATTCCCTGTTCATTGCTACCATTCTTCCAAACTAGGACTCTTTCCGCTTTTCAGGGTTATCAAAAAAAAGTATTCAAAGTCTTTTATCCAGTTATATGCCACTCACCACTTCCCCTCTCCAGCACAAACTTAAGTCCCAGCAGCTTCCTGTCTTCAGGGCAGCCATTAAACTGCCGCTTCTCCCTGTCTTCTAGGGGAGTAGATACCAAGCCAGAGAGGGGAGATGTGGCACCCCTCAACCCAGCTGGTGGACTCCCCCTCTTCCCCTCACCCCTACAAGGTGGTCAGATGGTTCGGTCCCTCAGGGACCCCTCCAAAAGGGCAAGCATGGATCAAAGCCACGCACAATTGCGGTCTCTGGTATGTCTTCGACAGAAACGCCACCAGAAGTATCAGTTCTAATTGACAAGATAGTTTTGGAAACATTGCAACAAAAAGATTATCTTAAAAGTAGCTTCAGTTAATTACAAGAAGGCTTTTGATTCCATGCCACATCACCAGTCCCTAGAAATAACAGGAGTCAAAAGCTATAGTGCAATGGAAGATACAGTTGCTGAACAATGGTGATAGGCTGGGAGAGGTTAATATTAAAAGAGAAGAGTCACTATCACTACTGTTTGTCATTGCACTGATTGCTCTATCAACAGTACTGACCAAGTCAGGCCAAAACTATCAAACATTAAAGACATCTGCCAAGCTATTCCACCTTTTACATGGAAAATCTAAAGCTGTATGGAAAAACACCATATGAAACAGCATTGCTATCCAACACAGCCTTTAGATACAACCAAGGACTGCAGTGGAATTTGGACTGGACAAATGTGTCACTCTTACCATCAATAGGGGAAATAGTAAAAACTGAAGGAAACAAGATCCGCTTAAGAAATAACAAGAATCTGAATAAAGGTCATTAAAAATACCTGGACATTCTTTATGATGATAACATCAAACACACTAAAGTCAAGAAAAAGTTTAGAAGTGAATACATCATGAGAGTGAAAAACATTTTAAGGCCCAAACACAGTGGAGGAAATACCACCAAAGCAATTCACACTTGGGAAATTCCATACATAGCTGGAATAGTGGACTGAGCCCAAACAGAAGTAAAAGGCCCAGATTGGAAGACCCAAAAAACAACGACAATGAATCATATCCTTCATACATGGCAATGCTATTGATAGACTCTACTTATCAAGTAACATAGCTGGCATGGAATGTTGCAAGTATACTGGACAGTTGAAGAAGGAGAAAGGGCAAAGGAAGAATATCTAAAGTACAAGTGAAGAAGATACACTGAAAATGGTACATCATGAAAACTTACTAAGTTCTGGAGAGACGAAACAAGAAATACCTAATGAAAAATAGAAATGAGATATGGCAAGGCAAAGTATTACATGGCTAATACACACAAATGCACACAAAAAACTTGCAGGATGGATTACAAGAAGTCCTGGCAAAGTCTAACAGCAGGAAAATTGAAGAAAAAGACAGGCCAATTCTAGATGCAAAAGTCCAAACCTTAATAACAAATTCTTACAAAGCAAAATTGAAAAAACAGCAACAGAAAGTATCTGCAGAGAAACTGAAGAAACAGTGCATTGTCTAGTTAGACAATGCAAGAAGATCACACAAACTGACAACAAACAAGAGCATGATAATGTAGCAACAATGGTACATTGGAATATCTGCAAGAAGCATCATTTGCTAACAAGTAAAAACTGGTGTGACCACAACATAGACAAAGTAATATAAAATTAAGAATCTAAAGTGTTCTGAAACTACAGAATTCAAACAGACAAGCATCTGCTACCCCAGACTTAACAAGAGAAAAACCAAAACATTTGGATAGTGGATGTTGTAGTATATGGAGTTGGCAGAATAGAAGAGGAAGAACTGGAGAAAATCACAATGTCCAAAGATCTGCAAATAGAACAGCTGGAAGAAAAGAAAGCAAACATTATAGCAATAGTACTAGATGCCAAAACAAATGGAGAACCACTTGAATTCCATCAATATTGACAAAATCATCAACAGTTAATTGCAGAAGACAGATTTACTTGGAAGCGCCCAAGGCTGGTGGTAGGAGCCGGTGGCTGATTGGAGCCCTGGGTGGCGAAAACAGTGGGCCCTAAAGCATGAGGGGCATCCTCAGGGGTGGGATTCTACCGGTTCTGTCTGGTTCTATACAACTGGATGTTAGGGCTCCCGGTAGTTTGGAGAACCAGTAAAATGGCCCCCTGGCTGGCCCCGCCCCTCTCAGCCTGCTTCTCCGCTGCTTGCCCTGTCAGTCCCTATTGCACATGTGCAACATTGTGCGCATGTGTGACATGCCTGCAGCCTGCTTTTGCCTGCCAGGCCAGCCATTGCTGCCACTATGGCCCTGCCATTACTGATCTTCCTGGGTGAGTGAAGCTCTGAAGCCCCGGTCGTCTTTCCCCCTCCCCACTTGCCTTTTGCTGCCACAGCCGGTCGCCTTTCCCTTACCACTTGCCTTCTGCCATGGAACACGTGGAGAGGCTTGTATAGGTTGAATCCTGCTTTTCTCTGTTTGCCCAGCAGCTGTTTCTAATGGGGGGGGGCTCCCATTAGAAACCCTGCCCAGCCCCTCCCAGAAGTCCCCCCCTCATCTGGCTACCAGGTAAGTATAGGGTAGCCTCCTGGGAGCAAAACGGGGAGTTGGGGGGGGTGTCCAGCACTGCCCTCCAACCCCATTTTTGCTCCCAAAGGGCTCCAGGGAGGCTTGCTAGCCAGGCCAAAAATGCCACCCCCACCCCATTTTTGCTCCCAAGAGGCTTCAGGGAGGCTTGCTAGGCTGAAAATGGGATGTGGGGGGGGGTCCTGTGCCGCAACCCCCACCCCGTTTTTGCTCCCAAGAGGCTCCAGGGAGGCTTGCTAGGCCCCATTTTGGGCCTAGGAGGCCTTCCTGCAGCCTCCTGGGAGCATCCAGCCATCTAGTATGCCTGGATTTGGTGTTTAGCAAAAAGAACATTTGGAGCTAATATAGTATTGATTCCTGCCTTGGGAATTTTCTGGGTAATCAAAACTATGCAGTCTCCTAAAACTGTTGGAGCCAATCTTCTTTCTTTCTTCCATATCTTCAAAACTAGTAAGTTGCTCTGCTTTTTAATGCCAGGCTTAGTGTGGTAAGTTCAGAGTGGATTTTGTAGAGAACAGCTTACCTTAGGTCTCATTCATTTGCTCAGTTTCGAAGCATATATAACACAATTTCCAAAGCATAATTCAGACTATTCAGCAGTTTGATAGCTGCTGCTTCATTACTTCTATTGCTGTCACAACCGTTATGGAGTGCCCAACGGCCTTTTAAGTTTGACAAGTAAAAAACGTAGTAAATATTTCTCACAAATATTTTCCCTCTTCTACTTTATGTTTCGTTTAACATACAAAATTATGTGCTGTTTGCAAACTTGTATTTTTTGTTATTGGAAGGCAACTCTTTAATTTGAAGATGGTGGTAAATTCTTGGTAATAAAATGGCAAGAAAGGCTCACTTCTACTTGCCATTTAGAAAGGGTTAGAAAGAATAAGAAGGTTAACCTTTGCTTTGTTTCCAATCTCCTTTTCTTGACTTGGTTTTCATAAAAAGTAGCTTTGGAATTGAAGCCATATGTGTTAAAATAAAATTCTTTCTGTATAAATAAAAGTATGCAAAAAGTTTCAAGATTAATCCAAGATGTTTAATGGCTTTAAATATCTGGGTGTTGTACTAAGGTTTAAGTCAGAGGTCTTCAAACTTGGCAACTTTAAGATTTGTGGACTTCAACTCCCAGAATTCTCCAGTCAGGCTGTCTTAAAGTTGCCAAGGTTGGGGACCCCTGGTTTAAGTAGAAAGAGGTTCCAGCTGAAAATATACCATGAATACCATAGAGATTCTTTCTTTCTTTCTTTCTTTCTTTCTTTCTTTCTTTCTTTCTTTCTTTCTTTCTTTCTTTCTCTCTCTCTCTCTCTCTCTCTCTCTTAAAAGGAAGAAAAGAAAGAGGAGGATGGGAGAAAGAAAGGGAGGGAAGGGACAAAGAGGGAAGGGAAAGGAATGTGAATAAGATATGGATGGATGGATGGATGGATGGACGGATGGATGGATGGACGACGGATGGATAGAGGGTGGGAGAGAGGGAGGGAGGGAGGGAAAGAAAAAGGAGAGGAAGGAAGGACCACAAACTCTGGCACTAGATGCAGCTTCAGAGGCTGCTTTGAAACAGCACAGAAATCCAGGGCTGGAAGGGACCTCAGAGGTCATCTAGTCCAACCCCGCACCAAGAGCATTGTTAAAGTGAATTTCTATCTTTTGACCCACCCATTTATGTGACCACCAAGCCACACTCAGCCAGTCATGTGACCAGCAAGCCATGCCCATCCAGTCACATGACCAGTAAGCCACACCCACAAATTAGGTCACACCCACAGAACTGGTTGTTAAGAAATTTGAATCCCACCCCTGGGCATCCCTCTCTTCCACCGGTCCCTCGAGTTCAATATTTATCGCTTTATGAAAAAGGATCTTGGGAAGATACCCCAGACAGTAGCCTTCATGAATTACTCTCCAATAGTTTTTCAATCATCTACTAACTACTAAGATAGGAGTGGGATCTGGGGTCAGCGGAACCATGGCAAGAAGCACCGAGAGGTACTGATAGTGGATAGCTGGCCTGGAGATCCAAAAGGGAGGCTGAGACTGGAAAAGAATCCTAACGAGACCAAGTCAATAGCCAACTGATAAACAAAAGAGAGAGCCTGAGACTATAGCTTACCGGGACCCAAGAAGGAGATCGAATTCTGAGCCCCAAAAATAAAAAATAAATATCCAATCACCCTAGCTGATATTGTGAGGAGACTGAGGGACGCGATTCTGAACTCCGAGAGCTATACTGTGATCAGCGGAGAACAAGGGAGACGAGAGAGAAGCAGAGAACTCCAAGCTAATAGCAGAGAGCTCCGAGTGAGACCTCCGAGAGAGGCTGAGATCAGCTGAGATCAGCAGAGAGCGAAGGAGTCTGGAGAGGAGCCGACAGGGACACCGTAATTTGAGAGAAATCAGTGGAGTTTGAGAGACTGAGAACAGCATGATTCTGAAAGCAGGCTGCAAATGCGATTCTGAGCAGAAAGTGGATGAGGAGCATGATTCTGAGCTAGAAGGAGGCTCTTTACTTTAAACTTTTAGTTTTAAACTTTAAGAATAAGCCAAGGATAACTCCTTTCACTACTAATCTCCAACAACCTCTACCTCAACAACCTCTACCTTACCAAAAATCAATCACTTTGAAGCCATTCAGACAAAAAGAAACCACATGCCTTCAGCCTCTACCTCACCAAGATTCGCTGGGCAGACTCCCTGAGTGGAGATTTCCTGTCAGCTGAGATGGAGTCAGTGGATCAGATAACAGCAGCCAGCAAAGCAATAACCCTTTACTTGCTGACTTACAATTTCATTACCTCAATACTTATAACACTGATTACTTCATTACCTCGAAACTTATAACTTTATTACTTCAAGACATATCAATAATTAGATAATGATGTCTATAAAATAATTACTCTGTAATAATTTCTCTATAATAATTTATCAATTGATTGATTGTTTGATTGATTAGTGTTACTAGAGCATCTAGTACAAATAATGTGAATACCAATCAGTAATTTAATAGATTAGCAAAATTAATTATTAGTGTAATTAATTGACCAGTGTGATTAGTGTAATTAATTGTTTAGGGTGATTGTTAATTAGTGAAATTACTTGACTAGCATGATTATTGTAATTAATTGATTGGTGCAATATTGTTTTTGATCTTGTTTAATTGAACAATTTAATCAATGAACCATCTCAACAAACCCACCATGCCAGGAAAAAAAATCCAATGCCAAACCACAAGCCCAAACGAAAGAAATCCCCACCAATGAACCACAAGACTCCTGCACATGCCTTATATGTAATGAAACTTTAAAGGAGAATGAAAATTCCATCAGATGTTCCCTATGTGACAACTATGCTCACCATGGCTGCTTGGGATTACCCAAGCAAATGGCTCAATTCCTAGAATCATCCAACTATGCGTTTCCATATTTATGTCCATCATGCAGACCCAAACTGGACAAATATATTGCCCTGTTCAAAAGAGTTGATACCACAGAAGCACAAATATCATCCCTTGACATCATAGTAGAATCCCTGGACACTATAAAAACAAGATTAACTAACCTTGAAAAAAAAGACACAACACAAAAAAATGAACATCCAATAGCTGCAAACCACATCTTTATCCAACAACAGCAACCACAACCCAATCCACTAAAAACCACAAATCCTACAAATAATGATATCCCAATACTCACCAAAGAAGCCATCGAGCGTGAATGGAAACATCCCAATGCCATCTTATTTGGTCTAGAAGACAACAATGACAATGATGACATCACAAATGTCCTCAACATCATCAGTGGCTATCAAGCATCAAGGACCTTCCCTGATGAAATACTTGACATTTCCCGCATCAGCCCAGAGTTCAAAAATAGTGATGGCTCATTGGCCCCACGCTTCTGTACGGTTGTTTGCAAAAATGAATTAAGCAAATGAAAATTCATCTACACAATAAACTCACTTGCCAAGAGCAACATCAACCATAAGAATCTCTGTTCTTGTCCTGATCTAACCTTAGAGCAATGTGTACGGTCCTGTGAACTACGCTCTGAACTCAAAAGACTACAAGAACAAGGAAATACTAACCTATACATTGACTACCACACAGAATGTATCAAAAGCAAGACCTTCAACTTACATCCCAATAACCAACACCCCAACATCCAACATTAGACATGCATGCCCCTTAATTCCTCCAGTTCCACTACTACATATCTAAAATGCAAACTACTCAACGCAAGATGCCTTGCAAACAAAATGCATGAATTCCTCATCTTACTAAGGACAGCCACATTCGATATTATATTTATCTGTGAGATGTGGTTGAATGCATCTTTTCCAGACGCCATTACCACAGGCAGAGAATATCACGTTTATCGGTCAGATCACAAATCCGTCGAGAAGATAGAGTTGCTATCTTCTATAAAAAAATCCCTAAATCTAAGAAAGATTCTAATTACACAGGAGCTTGCTCTTCCAGAGACCATCATTTGTGAACTGTCCTTAAATACCACTATCCGCTTTTTACTATGCTACAGAGCCCCTGATTATGACATAGTTCATGCAAACAAACTAACTTCACTGCTGACGTGGGCTGCCTCTTGTCCACACCCTCTTATTTTCCTTGGTGACCTCAATCTACCTCTTATAAACTGGACCCTAAATGAATGTACATCCGAACCCATACATGCAACCCTGTACAATGCTGTTACCACACTGGGACTGGATCAATTAGTAACAAACAACACTAGACTCAACAACTGCCTCGACCTCATCTTCTGCAACAGCTCAAACTCAATTTATGGCCTACAAATACAAGAACCCTTTTTAAACAGTGACCACAGTATGATTGATTTTTGTCTCAATTTACGCCCTCACAAAGAAGATCATAATGATGGATCTCCAAAATACAATTTCAAAAAAGCCAACTATGATCTCATAGATGCCGATCTATCATCTCTTGATTGGCACTTTCTGTTCTCTAACTGTAATATTACAGAAGACCATTATAATGCATTCTTACTTGAACTTTAAAGAGTCATTAAACTATATGCACCATTAGTAACCCCTAAAAACAAAAACAAAAAACAAATTACCCATAACAATAAGGAAACTTCAATTTTAAAAAAATCACTTTGGCGTAAAAACAAAACTAGCTACTTGGCAAACTTTAAAAACTGATACAACACCTTATGCCGACAGATAAAGGCAGAATGCACAAATTATTACTGCAAGCAAGAGGAAAACCTCCTATGTACAAAATCTACCTGCACCTTCTACAATTTTGTAAACTCCAAACTTAAAGACTCAAGAACCATCCCACCTCTAAAGGGACCAAATGGGAAAGACTGCAGCGATGAAGCTGTTAAGGCCAACCTCTTCAACACATTCTTCAGTTCAGTCTTTGTAAACAGCAATGGCTCATGCTCTACATTTCCTAGTCGTACCACAACTAACTGCAATGATCTACTACATATTGACTTTACAGAAGATAATGTAGAAAAGGCACTATGAAACCTAAAACCATCCCTATCTATTGGCCCTGATAGATTATGTGCATACTTCTTTAAAAAGCTCTCCTCTGCCATAGCAGAACCCGTAAACATTATATATTATATGTATCATTCAAAACCAGCTCCTTACCGAACCTGTGGTCCTTAGCTACAGTCACCCCTATCTTCAAAAAAGGTGACCCCAGTCTGGTTGGAAAATACAGACCAATCTCACTGTGTTGTGTCACGTGCAAAGTCATGGAATCAATCATTAACCAATTCATCACCCTCTACTTACAGTCAAACAACCTACTCTCCCAAAAACAATTTGGTTTCAGGAAAAAATTGTCCTGCAACGTACAACTCCTACACTGCAAAAACATATGGACTACTTTACTCGACCAGGGTAAAGCAATAGACACAATTTACATAGACTTCTGCAAAGCCTTTGATTCAGTGGTACATGAAAAACTACTGTTAAAACTAAACTCTTACGGCATTTCCAGATCCCTTCATCAGTGGCTTACTGCATTCCTGTCAAACAGGCAACAAATAGTAAAAATAGGGAATGCTATATCAAACCCTGCTCTAGTCAACAGTGGTGTCCCCCAACACAGCGTTTTAGGACCCACACTCTTTATACTCTATATAAATGACCTTTGCGATCACCTTATTAGCAACTGCGTCCTCTTCACGGATGATGTAAAACTATTCAACACCACCGACAATGCTACTGTTCAAAGTGACCTTGATTATGTGTCTGAATGGTCAACCATTTGGTAACTCCAAATCTTGACCAACAAATGCTCTGTTCTACACATTGGTAAAAAAAAAATCAGTTCACCAAATACAAGCTAGGAGGATATGACCTCATTAATGACCCTCACTCTGTCAAGGACCTCGGAGTACTCATATCTAATGATCTAAGCACTAGAGTTCACTGTAACAGCATTGCCAAAAAGGCATTAAGAGTTGTAAATCTAATTTTACGAAGCTTCTCCTCTGGAAATATTGAATTGCTAACTAGGGCATTCAAAGCCTTTGCTAGACCAATACTTGAATACAGCTCATCTGTCTGGAATCCACACTGTATATCGGACATTAATACAATTGAGCAAATCCAGAATTATTTCCAGAGAAGAGTACTACATTCCTGTGCTCGCAACAGAATACCCTATACCACTAGGCTTGAAATTTTGGGTTTGGACAATCTTGAACTACGCCGCCTATGGATGGACTAAAGCATAGTAAACAAAATTATCTGCTACAATGTCCTACCAGTCAATGACTACTTCAGCTTCAACCGCAACAATACAAGGGCACACAACAGATGCAAACTCAATGTTAATCGCTCCAAACTTGATTGCAGAAAGTACGACTTCAGCAACAGAGTGGTCAATGCTTGGAATGCACTTCCTGACTCTGTTGTTACATCCTCAAACCCCCATTCCTTTAACCTCAAACTATCCACTATTGACCTCACCCCATTCCTAAGAGGTCTGTAAGGGGTGTGCATAAGTGCACCATTGTGCCTTCTGTCCCTGTCCTATTGTCCCCATTTATTTGTACCTATTTCCTGTATTCTTACTCATGTTCATACTTATACCTATTATCTTGTAAGTGATTAACAAATAAAATAAAATAAAATAAATAGAACATACATGCTGGAACAATACCTTTAACATCATCAAACAACATCTGTATGTTCCAGGTCTTTGGAAAGGACTTGATAAAATGCCAAATCCAGTCTGAACATTTGGCTGACTGTGCAACATAATATAATAATAATAAACTGGCCATGGTAGTCCCAGTAGTTATTGACAGACTGGGTGTCATGCCCAAAAATCTTGTATGGCTAAAATGTGTCATTGATTAAAAAACTGATTGTTACAATAATGTCTATTAAAAATCTGACCAACAGGTTATTAATAGCTATACTTATATTTCAATTACCTTAGAAGAAAGCTATTAGCCAGTGGATCTTTACTGCTATGTTTGTAAACAAAAAAAAGAATTGTACCTTGGTGTGGGATTGCAGTCTTTTTGGGATTGTTTATCTTTTTCTTCTAAGATTCAAAAAGAAAATATGAGTGAGGGATGTGATAAAACAGAGATTTGCTGTCTAGGTGCCATTAGCCTTAATAGGCCTAACTACTAAGGATTTTGGGAAGTCCATGTCTGGGGGCATGGATTCTGACCTTTCTCCAAATGCGCCTTGGCAAATTATAGAAATTTATCAACTTGGATTAAAAAGGGAAAGAGTTTCATTTCATCCCACTCTTGTTGAAAAGGCTGGGTGCATTTGATATGGGAACTCTGCCATAGAAGTCCTACCACTGTGTTCAAGAATGGACTGAGAAAATATTTTGATAAATGCTACTATTTGCTAAACTAGGTATCTGCCATCAGTGGCATGCTCTATTTAAAGGATGATATAGCACTTGCCTTTCAAAAATCAAATTGTCTTCCATTATTCCACTAGAGGGTGCTTCAGCAATATGAATACATATATTTCCCAGAAACTGCTTTAGTAAAGTAGGTTTATGATCACAAAAAGCTTTCATGGCCAGCTTTCTATATTATATCCACCATATCATGGTGCATTTAATATTTTGCAAAAAGATAAGACAGAGGCAACAGTGCAAGCTTTGACACTTTAAAACGTAGACAAATTTTCAAGGACACTTGAGTGCCATATAGGTATTGTGCACTTCAGTTTCCCAGTTCACTTTGGGAAACTGAAAGGAGGAAGCAAGGGAGGAAATGGCTGGTCATTCAGATACTGTGCAAGGGAAGGGAGAACTAATTTTGCAAGAATACAAAAGGAAATGAGGGGGAAAAAACCCTTCTTTATATCAAACAGCAATAAAACCAAGCATGTGTCCATGAATGTTATATTGTTGTTGTTGTTAGTTGTGAAGTCATGTCTGACCCATCGTGACCCCATAGACAATGTTCCTCCAGGCCTTTCTGTCCTCTGCCCATCCCTTGCAGCCAGAGGCTTCTGAAGGTACATGTGAGAGGACTTGTAGTGAATGTGGGAACGTTTGGGGGGCACAATTGGAGCAATAAAGGAGATTAGACCTGTTCTGTGGCTGTGCTGTTTTCATGCCACACCCCAGGTCATCACAGTCAGTACTTGTATACAATAATAATTTTTTAAAAAACAGCATTATATCAGTTTAAGTCTAAGCAAGTCAATCAATATTACACTGATCAAAATCTATGCTCCAATCACAGATGGAAAAGAGGCAGAAGCTGAACAATTGTACAAAGATTTGCAAGTCCTTATCAATAATCAATAATAACACTAAAAATGAAACATACTACAAGAAATCCTCAACTTAGGACTTCAATTAATGTGCTGAGAAATTTGTTAAGTGAGTTTTGCCCTATTTTATGACTTATTTTGCCACATTTGTTGAGTGAATCACTGTATTTGTTAAATTAGTAACATGGTTGTTAAGTGAACCTGGCTTCCCCCATTGACTTTGCTTGTCAAAAGGTTGCAAAAGTGGACCACCTGACTTAGGGACACTGCAACCGTCATAAATGTGAGTTAGTTGTCAAGTATTTGAATGTAAATCCCAATGGGGATGTGCAATGGTCATAAATCACTTTTTTCAATGCCATAGTAACTCTGAACAGTCACTAAGTGAACTGTTGTAAGTCGAGGATTGCCTGTGTTTATAGGAGACATGTATAAATAAAATAGTCTCTGGAATAATAGGAAAGTATTTTGGGGTGTATGAAACAAAGGAAGATCTTGAAAATTCAGTGATTATAGATAACTCCTGAAATCAAAAAGCATGTTAAGTATGATGTCGCATGACCACAACTTGTGACTTCTTGCCAACTTCCTCATTGACTTTGTTTGTTGAGCCCAGTGGTGGATTAAGGCTCGCTGGTGCCCTAAGCACTGACAAATCTTGGTGCCCCACCTCCTTTGTACATACTGTACAAACGAAGCCAAGCTTAGGCTACATAAAAGTTTTTGTGGTGCCCCCTTTGGGCCTGGTGCCCTAAGCATGTGCTTAGTCTGCTTAATGGTTAATACACCATTGGTTGAGAGCCAGGAGTAAAAATCACAAATGGTGAATCGCAGCTTCATGCAGGGAAATTGTAATGGCCACAACAATGTCAAGGAGCAGCCATAATTCTCATTCAGCATTATTTTAATTTTGAACGGTTGCTGAATGATTGGTTGCTAAGCAAGGACTACCTGTATTAGGATTCTGCTTTATCTGATATTTAGCTATGCTCTATTGTTGCTATAATACATACATATTGATTATATGAGCACACAGACAGGGGCTTCTCAGGGTGCCGTCAGCGAGTCAATGCCAGTTAGCGACACCCCGGGGACGGGCCTACTCTGTGGCGGTTCCCGCCCTATGGAATCAACTACCCCTTGGGCTCCGCCTGGCCCCTGACCTTCGCACCTTCCGCCACGACCTGAAAACCTGGTTATTTGAACAGGCTGTGCTGTGCTGATCTCCTGGGGGCGGGGTTAAATTTTAAATGGCATATTGGGGTTTTAATTTAATTTAGACTTGTGGTTGTTTAATATTGTTTTAAATTAATTTATTGTTGTGGTTTGGTTTTAGTTGTGAGCCGCCCCGAGTCTTCGGAGATGGGGCAGCATACAAGTCTAAATAATAAATAAATAAATAAATAAATAAATAAATAAATATTAAAATGCATGTACTGGAGAACAATGAGATAGATATAATAAATTTGCTATTTTTCTTAGCTGTCTCTATGAAATCCCCCTTGAAAAAAATTTCCCAGAAATATTGTATTAGGGAATGACACTTATCACTGCAAATATCCTGGAAAGTTTTAAAAGACTTCTTTTACTAGCTATCATTTTCTTTTTGAAATGTTTTATATAATAACTGAAGCCATTAAAGTTTTGACATCCAAACATCTATCTGCTAGAAGATAGTATAAATCTTGAATTTTATTTATGAGAATTTTTGAGCACCCTGTGGATATTCTTGCTAAAGCTGCTTTCAACGTGATAAACACCATCACATCTGAAAAATTAATCCCAAAAAGCCAGTTCTGTATTTAAATATTTAGTATGAATATTTTTGCATTATTGAAAGTAAACAATTTGTCTGGTAAGTGCATAATATATATTATAAGGTTGTCCTTTTAAAATTGATTTTATATAAGGCAGTGTAGTCTTGGTTATCTTTTTTATTGATATTTAATTCTTCTCTCTATAACTGCCAAACAACATTAATGGAAATATTAAAGTGTATTAATTCACAGCTGGGTTCTAATGACATACAGGATGCCACATACACATCAAACAATTGTTTCTATTGTGACTTTTTACCAAGTTGGCAAATTATCTTTCTGTTTTTCATTGTGGTTGATGTGTCTATTAAATTTCCAATTTTAAAGCTTAAATGCTTGGTGGTTATTTTCTCACATCCCTCTAAAAATTAAAAGCTGTGAAATTAATGCCAACCATGCAAGCTATACAAATGTGATCTCTGAGAATGTGAGAATTGCAGGTTACTGTAATGTAACAACATTATCATTAGCATGTAAATTACAAAAAGCATTTGCCATTTTATATATATATATACACATACAACTCATTTGACCTAGTTAGCCTATTAGATTTCCTTTTTGGTGGTTCTGGCAACCCACTGTCCTACTAACTGAATTCTGATTTATGCCTCATCTGGATTAGCTGTCTCTCAACCAACAAAGCTTGGATCTTGTACTTATACTTCTACCAGAGCAGCAATATAAACATTTGTCTGTTCAAATAATGCATAGTATATCTGAAAACTATTCATCTTCCCATTCACTAATATTTTGTATGCACTATCATACAGTCCCTAATGATATGTTCTAGAGTTAAATCACTCCAGAAATTGTAAGTAGAACCATACTTTTGCCCTAGCCTACTGCAGAATCAAATGGGGCTGGACCAATAAGAGGAGTAAAGCAAAAATGCACTGACATGGCCACAATCTGGACTCTCAAAGGAGTGCCACAAGACATCTCCCTTGGGGAAACAAATAGACATGGTAAAGGCATAAATAACAGGTATGTTAATTACTCGTGCCTTATACTCCAGAGGTTTGATGTCTAAGATTATCTTGGAATGCAGTGGTGGGATTCAACTTTTTTTACTGCCAGTTCTGTGGGCGTGGCAGGGGAAGGATATTGTAAAATCTCCAGTCAAAGGTGGTATTCACCAGTTCTCTGAACTACTCAAAATTTCCGCTACTGGTTCTCCAGAACTGGTCAGAACCTGCTGAATACCACCTCTGTTGGAATGCGCAAACATTGATGCATTTACCTATTGATATTTTCATTAAATGAGAGGAAATGCAAAGTAAAAAGAATAGAAAAGATAACATATAGAAGCATTACAATTTAAGGAAGTTAAAAAGCAATAGGCATAGGTTGCTAGAAGAGTTGAGGAATTCTAAGCAGCTGAGGCAGTGGCCCTTAGCAGGCAGAAACATTATTAACCTGATGAAGTCAAGGACTAAACCAGTCCAGAGCCTATCTGTGCAGCCATACAATATTTATTATAACCTTTCAGGGAGTCCTGTAATCTGTTCACAATCTTAAATGTAAGGCCCTGCAAAGTGCTCATAATACATCCCTAGGCAGTCACATGAAGGGAGCAATGCAAGGTTCCTGCTTACTTCATGAAAGTTTGTGTGCTAATGTCTCACCAGCAACTTCTCCATACACATAGCAGCACAATAAGAATAATTGCACTGGGAGGAAAAAATAATTGCACTGGGAGGAGATAGAGAGATATGCATAGCTCTCCATCGAACCCCATGTACTAAAATGACCAATCCAAGGTAAGGAAACCAGCATAGGGTACCATCCAAGGATGGAAATACTTCAGATTTTTAAGAGATGGAGAACTAATTTCTCTTCCTCCCTACCACTTTTGTGTAGCCAATTCCAGTGGCCTTTCCTGGACATCTCCTGGTATTTCTATATGACAGCAAGGATCGATCTCATAAGAAGATACTGTAGGTACCTTCTGAAGGCACTGAAATTTGGCTACAGTATAAAACCAATGTTCCCATATCATTCAGCTTTGGAAGTTGTGAAATGTATATAACCAAGCCATCTCTACAGAGGGATACATAAAACTAAGTGGACACAGAGTTGTTAAAAACTGAGTGCATTCTCAGCTTTTAAACAACACCATCACCATCAGAATTATCATATACTTGAGCCCACTCCAAATGTCCCATGCAAGGATTCTGTATGAAGTTGAGGAATAATTTATTAAGATCAGCTTGCATGATGAATAGAATGAGCTATCTAGCATTGGCCTTGGAGTGTATTCCAAAATCTATTGGCAAGATATTTCAAGGAATGGGGGCAGAAGAGGCAATGGAACAGCTATCTGCACTTGGAGGTACATATAGGAATCAGGAAGCTATTTATGTAATCATAGGATTCTGCAGAAATAACAGGTGGTCTTCCTGAATTCTAACAAGAAAGCAGAGTGCTCCATGACATTGGGATGAGCATTTCTGGTTTGGTACATGACATGAAGCACATGATAGCACATGAGGCTGGCTCTTCAGAGCACATCCACTTACCTATAGTACTCCAACATTAAATGGCCATCATAGGATTCCCCTCCTTCTTATATTTAATTGTCATTATTCTATAATTTTAATTTTTTAAATCCTAATTTAATTTTAATGGTTAGAAAAAAGAAATACAAACAAACAACTAAATAAATGGTAGGTGTAGAATGAAGATGTGCTAGCATACCTCATTCACAACTTTGTACCTTCTAGCAAAGTGTTATGTTTCTAGATTCCACAATATAAATTGCTATCCTATTTATTTTTTCCTGAATCATAACTGTACATATCTTTTTGCATTTGTTGGTAGATCAAAACAGCAAAATTATCAACATGCTAAGGCTTCTGGAGGAACTTTTTGCCTTGAAATCAGTTTTATTAGTAGCCCACATGCTTACTTCCATTATCTCTTTTACTGAAATATTTGGCTTCAGAAGTCTGCCTAGTATAATATACTTTAAAAGCCACAGTGGCTTGGTTTGCAGAACACACGAAGTCAAGAATCTGCATAGTGGACCAACATAATAGCAACCAGGCCAATGAGTTTTTAGGGTCTATTTAGCATGGTAGGTTACACCTTTTTATAGAAAAAGATACATATGCTATAATGCTTTATTCTCTATCTAAGGCATCCAAGAAAAATATTTGCTGTTTATCATAGATAAGTAGTTGAGCTCACTAGGATGCAATTAGTATGACACTGAAATGATAGCAAGGGAGCAATTCACATGTAGTTGCCAGTTGAATATTTCCAATATTGCCTTCAAGTGAAGATACGTATAAAGAACTTTGGGCCATTCTTACTAATGTAAGAAAAACGTTCTGTTATAGGCAATTGCCCTGCCAAAAATGTATTTATTTTGTTTCTTTAGATTGTTACCAAAAGAGTGGGTCAAATAATATTTTTTCAAAAGTTTTCTCCACTGCTTTTGCCAATTTCTTAACACATCTGCCTGTAGTATTAAAGCAGTCTTGTTAAAAATGGAAATAATATTCACTCAGAAACAGAAGCATCTGCAGCTGTGAAATGTAGATTTTTGCTGCAAGGATTGATGGATTGACACAAAACAACATTTTAGGCTTGTGATGCTATTGCCCATTATAACATGCTTCTTTTAAATCCAGCGATAGAAATGCCAAATGTATCCCATTAGGAAAGAAACTGTTCTGAATTATAATTAAAAATTATAATGTAAAGAACTGCTTTTCCCTATGTTGTGATAATCCTGTTAATGCATTCATGTGGCTTTGTTGTTTTTGTGGTTTTATTTGAAAGTTCAGAGTTCAGAAAAAGGTGGTTGATGGATAAAACTGAATGCTGCATTAATAAACAGCTTTCTAATATTTCAGCCAGCCTTTTAGAAGAAGTAGATATTACCTGACAGCAATCTAGAAGTGCAAGTAAAAAGTATGAAATTACATATAAATGATAATGCTACCATATATATATATATGAAATTACATGTAGATGATAATGCTATCCAATCAATATATATATGAATTTATACACATACATAGAAACTAGACAAGTGAATAAAGACAACTTTCTGTGACATCACCAAGAAAGGCCAAATTACCAAAGAGGAACAATGGTAGATGAAAAGCAGTGGACTCATCCTCCCATGCTTCTATGGATTCCCCAAAATACACAAGCCTAACATATCTCTCCATACAATTGTATCATTACCAGAACCTCAACCTACAACATACCAAAAGAATTAACAAAAAATCTTGGGCACCTCACAAAGTGTAGCAAACAGTCCATCAACTCCCCACTACAATGCCTTCAAACATTCCAATGTAATAAAGAATAAGAAACTATTAGAGAGCATTTCACCAAGGCAGCAGTCATCAGTGCCATCTTGGATCATCATGTGTGACTATAAATGAGAATGAAATCATGGCCTTATTTGATGTTACAGCCCTTTTCAATGTCCACAGACCCAGAATTAGCCAAAGAATCTGTGACTACATTGCTCCACAGCACACCCGACTTAACAAAATATATGAAGATTGAAACACCCAGGATTATGGATCTCATAAACCTCTGCCTAACCATATACAATTCAATGGACAAATTTATCAACAACTTAAAGCTACATCTATGGGTTCGTTGCTTTCAGAACTTACAGCAGAGGTTGTAATGCAATGTTTGAAGTGATAGCACTTCTACAAATACATTCCAAAATACGGATCAGATATGTAGATGACACCTTCACCTTAATAAAAAGGACCAATTAGAAAACAGCCACAAAACCATCAACCATCAAATCTTAAAAGGAATGCAGCTAACTAGGGAAGATGGAAACAACAACTCACTATCCTTCCTGGATATTCTGATCAGCAGAGTCCACAATGGTAAATGAGAACCCAAGTGTACTGAAAAACCACCTATACCAATCAAGGACTCCACTACCAAAGCAACAACCCAAAATCCCACAAGAGATGCTGTATATGAACTTCATTTAGATGAGCACAAACTGCAGCAACACTGAACAACAGAAAAAGGAAACACAGCATAATACAACATTTTCTAACAAAATAGATATCCACACATCTTCATCAAAAAGTGCCTGACCACTCAACCCAATATAGCACAACCAATAGAAACCTTAAAAAGAATAACATTGCCAAACATCAAAAACATTTCAGAAACCACCAACAAAGTATTACATCCACAGGGAATCCGTGTAGCACACAAGTCAACTAAAGCCCTCCAAAACATCCTAAGTAAAACAAAAGACACAGCAGGCCCCAGAAGAAAAAACAGGACTCATCTACAATATACAGTATAATGACTGCAGCAGCCATTACATGAACTAAACAGGCAGAAAACTGGCAGAACGAATCTATGAACACCTACTAGCAGCCAGAAGACATGGTGAAAACTTTTTATTTTCACAACATATGGATAGACATAACCATAGTTTCAACTGGGAAACTGTGATCATCCTAGACCAAGCAAAACTTTAAAATGCTAGAGAATTTGTAGAAGTCTGACACTCTGACAAATTAGCCATCAATAGACATACAGACATAAACAATACTTACATACTGTGCAAAAGAAAAAATCAACAAGCCAAAAAAGGAACAAAAAGACCTTCCGCATCAGCAATCAAAACCGCGATGAGCACAGATTAATTTCAAGTTTAACATCACACCAACAGTCAAGAGGTGCACAATATCCCAAACAAGGAACTGCCAAACAAACTAACAATAAACAGACCTACAAAAGTGTTATGTATGCAGGTTTAAAGTCATTGGTTTAATTTGAACTGTTCTTGTAAAATGTAAGAAATGATTGGTATAAAAAGTGTGGGAAAACCCTGCACTCTGATTGGCTGGCAACTGCGGCTGCTGGCTATAAGTAGCAGCCGCAGCCCAGCCAAAGTGGGTTCGTTCTGAGCTGCAGTCACTAATAAACAAAGAGCTTGAAGCACTCCGCGTCTGTCTCTTCATGCAAACTTAACAAAAAGAACCTCCAAGACTACTCCCACCAACACTGAGAGAGCAAGCCACTAGAACAGGGGTGTCAAACTCAAGGCCTGCAGGACGGATCTGGCCTGTGGGGTGCTTAGATCTGGCCTGATGTGCCATCCTGGAAATGAAGGACTGGCTTGTGGTGCCTCTGCCAGCAAAAACAGAGTTTGAGAGGGCCACATGTGGCCCTCCTGGGCTCCATTTTTGGCTGCAAGAGCCTCCTGCAGCACTCTGCCAGCAAAAATGGAGCTTGTGGCCCACATGAGCTCCGTTTTCGCTGACAGAGTGTTAGCAAAACAAACTACTAACGAAAGTGGCATTTGATCACATGAGTGATGTTGAGCTGGCCATGCTCCCTGGCCATGCCCCACCCCCCACCCCCCCGAGGTGAAACACAATCCTGATGTGACCCTCAATGAAATTGAGTTTGGCACCCCCTCACTAGAATATAAACTGAGAGCAAACCCGACTCCTTATTAGCTCTGAGAATGTTACTTAGTTTGGGTAATGAAATGTCTGCAAGAAAACAACCAACTTCAGAGAGCACCAAATATCACTCACATATTGGGAAAACCATCCACACAGGAAATAGCATCAGTAGAATGGACTAAAGTTGATTATCCAACTTTGGTACTGGGGGAGAGAAATTGCTCCCCTCAGAACGAGTTTGCAATTTGGGGGTCCTTCTGGATCCACAGCTACAATTTGATCACCAACTTATGGCTGTGACCAGAGGGGCCTTTGCACAGGTTCACCTGTTGTCCCAGTTGTGACCCTTCCTGGATCGAGGGGCTTTACACACGGTTGCTCATGCCCTTATCACCTCCCAATTGGACTACTGCAATGCACTCTGCATGGGGCTGCCCTTGAAGAACACTTGGAGACTTCAGCTGGTGCAAAATGTGGCCACGCAAGTGATTATGGGTGCACCTAGGCGCACCCATATAACACCTACCCTCTGCAGGCTGCATTGGTTACCGGTGGTCTTCCGGGTGCAATTCAAGGTGCTAGTGACAACTTTTAAAGCCCTTCATGGCTTAGGAGCGGGATACCTTCGAGACCGCCTACTGCTACCTTATGCCTCCCAGTGCCTGGTTAGATCCCACAGGGAAGGCTTGCTCCGGATACCGTCGGACAAACAATGTCGGCTGGCAGGCCCGTGGGCGAGGGCCTTCTCTGTGGCGGCACCGTCCCTCTGGAATATGCTCCCTGCAGAGATTAGAACCATCCCCAATCTACTTGCTTTCCACAAAGCCGTTAAGACCTGGCTTTGTCAGACATGGAACTGAGACCTCTGTTCTTCCCTCTTGTATGTTTGGATGGTATGAATGAGTTTTTTGATTTTATATTGTATAGGCAACTGTTTTTAGTTTGTTGTACGCCGCCTCAAGTTCCCCGATGGGGGAAGCGAGGCGGGATATAAAATAAATAAATAAATAAATAAAATAAAGGGGGGAGATCATTAAGGGGGAAAGAAACCTACAGAACACTATAGAAAAAGCTGGAATAATAGACTTCCATACTGAAGTGGAAGCTTCCAATTGAAGTGGAAGCCTTTCAAATATTAAACTTCAGAACTGTATCATGTATAATTTGCTATAGGTTCTTTTTAAAAATTGCTCATTCCCATTTCTGTTTCTTCCCTCCATTTTTGCGTTATCAATGCATTTCAATAAAACCATGAAAATAGAAAAAGCAACCTTGGGACAACTTCAGGTATAACTGCTTCAATATTATTTTTGCATGGCATTTAGCTTGCCAAGGTGCAATGCACTCCCAAGCATTGGTAAAACACCAAGCAAAATGGATCTTCACACACTTTAATCAGAATTCTGTGTATATGTATTTGAAATGCTAGAAACTATTTTTAAGATGGAAGAATGTAGAATTTCTAATGCATTGGTTCCACTTCAGAAATAGAGGCCAGGTAATTTAGAGGTCTAGGGAGAAACTGAGATGCATCTGTATGCATATATCTGAATAAGTGGAAGTGAAGTGAACTCTGGTCAGCTCCATACCCATCACATTGCCGAGAATTGTTCTCTCAGCATTTAATGACTGAAGCTCTTTGAATGGAAGGAAGAAAGGAATACCGTAATTGAATGGAGGCCGTTATCCAAATGCAATTGTGCAGCTTGTCACCTCATTTACCTAGCTTTCTCCTTGTCTGCATTTACAAAGTCACTGCTGACAATGCAAAGTTCTGGGAAAAGAATGTGCTAAATTACTCTATCTGCTTGAAGAACAAAAACTTGCCATGGAGATAGCTCAATTACACATAATACTACTGTAAACCTGGAGAGAATGAAGAGAATCTCAAAAAGGCAAATTTGAACTATGGATTATTACCATTCGTAGTTTAGAGACTTATGTCAGATGTAATCAACCATGGGCCTTTTGAATAGTGTTGAACAGTGGTGGCTGGTAAGAGTTTAAACACTAATTCTGTCAGTTTCATTGCCATCAGTGCTCTAAGCATCATGCTCTGCTCTTTTCTCAACTGGCTTGCAAAATTCCCAAAACATTAACAATAGGCTTTTGTGAAATGATACAAGCCAGTTTCAGCACACTTCTGATGTTGAACCACAGCCACCAATAAGCATGCCCAAAGGTGAAAGACCATTCTTAGCTCATAAAGGTACTCTAAAGCAGGAGTTTCCAATCTTGGCAACTTTAAGCCTGGAGGACTTCAACTCCCAGAATTCCCCAGCCAGCAAGGCTTCTGGAATTCTGGGAGTTTTTTTTTTTTAATTATATATGCGCCTTCTCCGAGACTCAGGGCGGCTTACAATTTTTGGGATACAACCCAGTGTGCTCAGCAATAGCCTTCATTCCATTGTATATGCCTGCTTATTACTAAGCGGCATTTTTACAAGGTCAGCTAATTGCCCCCAACAATCTTGGGTCCTCAATTTACCTACCCCGAGAGGATGGAAGGCTGAGTCAACCTTGAGCCTGGTGGGATTCGAGCCTACAGCAGTTGTAGGCAGCTGGAACTTAAGTGCAGGCAATTAACAGCCTGAGCCACCAAGGCCTTAGTTGAAGTCCTCCAAGCTTAAAGTTGCCAAGGTTGGAGACTCCTGAACTAAAGAGTATTTCGCTTAAAATGGAAGGAAAGGCTACTTACACTGCACTAGAGAATAACAGGATGATTAGTCAATCTTCAATCAGACATCCATTGGTTCTCCATAAAGGGCAGCACCAAATAAGAATATGCCTTAGTACCAGTCCATTTTATTCTTGTACTGTTAAGGCAGTAAGGTATTTGGGTCCATTGTGTTTTTAAAAGATGCATATTTACATTATATGTACACAGAAATGTCAACATATATAGTGGAAGAGGGAATCATCAAGCATGTATAGTAAGTATGAGAAGAGAATATCACAAAGGATAAGAAAAGGAAAGTGAGACTATAACTGGAAGAGGAAGAACAGATTTGGGTGACAACATAGGAATTGGGAAAGGAGCAATAACTTGCTCAGGATTCCTTTCAACCGGATTGATCTTCCAAATTCAGCTTTTGCTGTTATCATAACTATGTGCATTCTTTTGGTGCATTTATTGCTGATGAATATAGGCTCATTTTTAAGAGCAGGAATATTACTTTATGTATATGCCTTTTGACCCCAGACACAGAGTTGCCAAAGGCCTAGGTTGAGGTTGACATTCTTTTTTCAGGATTTGGGTGCCACCAGTTGCTTAAATACAGTCAGGATGTGGTTTAAACACAAGATACTGCTTTTTATGCTAAAGAGAAACTTCTCCCCTAGCAAAGAATCTTAGCTCAAAGTTAAAATACAGATATTTTTCTGCTCAGTAACAAATGTCACTGTCCCTTCAGGACAGTGATTAAATCTAATTGCAGGTAAGACAATTATGTTGGACCTTAGAGCAATTTTCTCACTATGTAAGAAACTGTTAAAGAACATGTGCTTAACCAAGTGACCCTTTTTCCGCGTAGCTTTTAGCTGTCAGCTTGAGAGGTACTAATTATCTGTTTGTCATCTCCACCTACAGCTGAGGTTGTGGCTGTTGGAGGACTGCTCTTAAGCATATGGTGGGTGGACTAATTTGCATCCAAGGCTTCATGCCTCCTAATGTTTCTTTTGTTTTCCAGCACATCGCAAAAAATGTTGCTATGCCATTCCCCTAAGGATCCCTTCCTTCTGAAATCAGCCATCAATTTGTTCCTACTCAAAACAGACATGTTCCCCCTTCCATGTTCTCTCTCCCTCTCTCCCTCTCCCCTCCCCCCCTCTCTCCAAGGTACATCAGAAATGAAGTGATATGTGAGCTAGGCATATACATATGCTAGACATGTCATTTCATGTACATATAGTTGACACAAGTACGCAGTTGCCCCAACTCTATAACAAATTAAGGGATTGCAGGATTGTAAAAAGAAAAAAAATGCTAGGCATTTGTATACAGTACACATACACGTTTAGTTTAGTTTACTTTTATTGTCAATTGCACCTCATACAAAGAAATCAAACACCATCTTCAGTGCACATCATGACCATGACCATGAAAATAAACACAAACACACATCCTTCACCCTTCACACTTTGAACCTGAAACCGCCAACACTACACCAATACTGCACTATACAGCAGAATTCAAAAGAGCTTCTGCCCTGGGATAGAAGCTGTTTTTCAGCCTATTTGTCCTTGTTTTTATTATTCTGTACCGTCTGCCAGATGGTAATAGTTCAAAAAAAGGGTTCCCAGGATGAGATGGATCTTTGAGAACGTTTTGAACTTTCTTAAGGCAGCGGGAGCTATAAACCTCTTCCAAAGAGGGGAGAGGGCAACCAATGATCTTCTGGGCAATGACATTAACACTCTGGAATGCTTTCCTATCTACCACTGTGCAATTGGCAAACCATACAGAGGTGCAGTAAGTTAAGATACTTTCTATGGTGCAGCGGTAGAAGGTCACCAGCAGGTTTTCATTCAGTTGTTGTTTTCTGAGAAGCCTCAGATACTATAATCTCTGCTGGGCCCTTTTGACCAGTGCTGCAATGTGGGCACCCCAGGTCAGGTCCTCTTTTAGGGTAACACCCAGAAACTTAAAATTGGCCATTTGCTCCACTCGATCTCCATTGATAAGCAAGGGCTGGATGTCTGATCTGTTTCTTCTATAATCCACTATAAGCTCCTTGGTCTTATTGGTGTTGAGGACCATGTTATTGTCTCCACACCACGAAAGCAACCAGTCCACCTCATATCGGTAGGCAGACTCATTCCCCCCCAGAAATAAGTCCCACCACTGTTGTATCATCTGCAAATTTAGCAATAGTATTACTTGCGTGAGTGGGAATGCAGTCATGCACATGAAGAGTATAGAGTAAGGGACTCAACACGCAACCCTGTGGTGTACCAGTGTTAAGAATAAGGGCTGAAGTGGTATGATTACCTAATATGACCCTCTGTGAGTGGCCAGACAGGAAATCCATAATCCAAAGGCAGATTGAATTAGAAAGCCCAAGGCCCAGAAGTTTAGACACTAGTCTATGTGGAAGAATTGTGTTAAACGTAGAACTAAAATCCACAAAAAGCATCCTCACATACCCCCCCCCACTGTTCTAAATGAGTCACAGCAGTGTGAAGAGTGACGGCTATAGCGTCCTCTGTAGATCTATTTTTTTCTGTACGCAAACTGGTGTTTATCAAATGTATGCAGAAGACCAGAAATGATACACCAGCAGACCAATTTCTCAAAGCATTTCATGATGATAAGGGTGAGTGCCACTGGTCTGTAATCATTGAGGTTATTGATAGGGAACTTCTTTGGCAGTGGAACAATTGTGGAAGCCTTCAAACAAGATGGAATAGTGGACTGGGATTGAAGATCCTGGTGAAGACTCCAGCCAACTGATCAGCACAGTCTTTAAGCACTCGGCCAGAGATACCATCAGGACCAGCAGCCTTTCTAGGGTCCACAGCCCTCAGAATGCTCCTCAGCTCCTGTTCCTCCACAATGAGGTGGGGGCTGGTAGTTGTGTTTTATCTGTCTCTGATGTCTCCACTTCAAAGTGAGCAAAGAAATGATTCAATTCCTCTGCCAATGAAGCATCCCCCTCAGCAGGGATGACATTGGTTGGTTGATGGTTTGTAATTTGTTGAATCCCTCGCCAACCTGCCTCATGTTATTACTATAAAAATTAGCCTCAATCTTCCTCTTATAATCAGTCTTGGCCTTCCGAATACCTTTCTTCAGATTAGCTCTGGCAGCACTGTATCTTGCCCCATCACCGGACCTAAAGGCCTTGGTCCTGTCACGCAAGAGGCGTTGGACTTCCTTGGTCATCCAGGGTTTCTGACTGGGATAGATCCTAATACATTTATCCACAGTGGTAGTATCTGTGCAGTATTTGATATAGCACAGAACAGTTGCAGTGTGCACCTCTAGGTCAGGGTGGTAAAAGATGTCCCAATTTGTGCTCTCAAAACAACCCTGAAGTTGTTGGGAAGCATCTTCTGGCCAAAATTTCACTGTCTTTATTATAGGCAGAGCCCATCTCCTAAGAGGGATGTATGCTGGTGCTAAAAGCAGTGACATATGATCTGATTGTCCCAAATGTGGTAATTGCATAACCTTATAGCCATGTTTGATGTTGGTATATACTTTGTCCAATATGTTTGCTCCTCTAGTAGCACACTTAACATGCTGATAGAATTTAGGGAGCACTTCTTTTAAATCAACTTGATTAAAGTCCCCTGCAATGATATGCATAGCATCAGGATACTTATTCTGCTGATTACTAACAATGTTACACAAGAATCCCAAAGCTATGGTAGTATTGGCATCAGGTGGGACATAGACTGCAGTAATCAAAACCACACTGAATTCGCGTGGAAGATATATGGGTCTACATTTAAGAGTCATATTCTCCAGATCCATGGAGCAGTATGCTAGGTATGTCATTTTAGATATGGATGCTGTTAAGGGACAGTGTTCAAACTCAAATGCAGGATGTTGGGCGGGAGGGAAATGAGAAACAGAGAGAGGGAGAAAGAAAAAGAGAGATGAGAAAGAGAGAGGGAGAAAGAAAGAGACAGAGAGAGAGAGAGATAAATGGTTCTTTGAGTGCTTAAGGTTGCAGACCCCTGGGTTAGGCAAACACCATGATCATTAAGTGAACCTTGCAGTCATTAAGCAAACAAGTCCATTTTCCCCAATGGATATTTTTAACCGGAAACCAGAAGGAATTGTTGGAAACTGGCAAAAAACATAGAAAAACCATAGACTGTGTGGGATGTTGTAACAGGTCATAAGTGTGTGTGTGTGTGCGCGCGCGCATGCACGCACACACACACACACACACACACACACACACATGGCTGTCAAAACACCAAAAACAGGTCAAGTAACTCTGGGGAAGTCAGTCGTAAATTAGAACACTTGCTAAGCAACTGGCCATTAAGTGAGGACATTTATATTTGGTTTGCTAGTGTCATGCCCTTGTTGGAGTCTGATTCTGAGTGGGAGATTGAGGAACTGACAGGGAGTGGGACTGTGGCTCCGGTGGCTGTGAAAGAAACAGGGGAAGTGCACAGTCCGGTTGGGCATTCAGAGGAAGACCCAGGGCCATCCCCTCTTCAACCTAGGGCACGCAGGGGGGAAAGGAGAAGGGAGCAACATGTCTTACAGGAGAGGAAAAGGTCCTGATCCCTTTCATTAGTTGTGGCTGGGAGAACAGGATATAAGTGGCGCATTTTAAATAGCTTTTTGCTGGAAGCAAAGCATGCTTTATCTTGGTCGAGGCTTATCTGGGTTTTGGCGTCTTCCCAACTGTAGTTGCTGCATTATCTTGTGGAAGTCTGCAATTTATCATCCTGGCCTGCCATGTTAATGACTCCAGTGTGGTTTGTGTTGGGTTTTTTTATTTCTAATCATTTTTACTTTTGGTTCGGACTGCATTTACTCTCTTCGTAGACTATTTTTGGAAGAGTTCGATATCAAGTCGAGGATAATTGGACATTGGGGCCCAAGTTGGAGGCATTAAAGGGAATTTATTTTACTTTTGTGACTGTGTTATTTTTGTGTCACGCCCCGGTTCATCACAGCCAGTCACATGACCACCAAGCCACACCCACAAATTAGGCTATGCCCACAGAACAGGTTGTTAAGAAATTTGAATCCCATCCCTGTCTATTTTGCAATAACTGTGAGAGAAATCTATTGGACAACCACTTAAATATGAGCTGGTAGTGTGCTGTAGCTCCCTAAAAAACCCAATGCAGTGCTAGTTGGCATTAACTGAGAATCAAGATCATGTGAAAGTTAATATCACTTTATAATGCCTTGGTAAGACCACACTTGGAATATTGCATCCAGTTTTGGTCATCATGACATGAAAAAGGTTTTGACATTCCAGAAAGAGTGTAGAGAAGAACAACAAATAAGATTAGGGGACTGAAGCTAATTTGTTTGAAATGGTATAAGATCTCCTGCACTAGAAGACCTCCAAGGTCACTTCCAAATCTGTTATTCTGTTATTATGCTGGTTGTCTCCAGTCAGTGTTTTCTCATTTCTGTTCAGCTTTCAACATCTGCGTCATTTTTTTTTTGCATGCCTTCTCTAACTTGATGCATTAACTCCTATCACTTTCGACCAGATCATGATTGCTGCAGTTCAAAATTTCTAGAGGGCAGCTGGTATGGAAAGCTTTCCTTAGCAATTTTAATCTCCCTCTTTTTTGAAATATAATTTTTGTGGAAGGATTTTTTTAAAATAAAAATAATACTAATGTTAGAAAAGAAACAAAGAAAATAAGGAAGGATAGTGAATAAATAAGAAAAGAAAATAGAAAAGATTATAAAGAAATGATTTCCAACCTTTTTTTAACAATGATTATAAAATATATATTTTATCCTCTTTATTTAAGGCTATATAATAATTTTCTTCTTTCTATAAGCTATTCTTTCTCATCTTCAGATCCATAAATCACAGGTTCATTTTTCTTCCTTTTCAACAAAAAATCCATTAGGGGTTTCCAGTCACAGATAAAGTAGTTGTTGATGTTTCTCTAATTAAATATGTTAATTTTGCCATCTCTGCTAGTTCTATCAGCTTCATCAACCATTTCCCCATTGCAGTTTAGTCTTTCCATTTATATACAATAACTGCTGCTTATAATAGTCTCACAGCAGTCATTGTATATAAACATAATATTCCATTGTTCTTTTCTAATTAACTATCCATTAATCCCAGCAAGACAAGTTCTGTCTTAAGTTGAATGTTCATCTTTAAAATTCTTTAAATTGTTATATTATTTGCATCCAGAAATTTCTGGTATTCTTTACAAGTCCTTAAAGATAAACGGACTCTTTATGTTGACCACATTTTCAACAGAAATTTGAACCACCTTGATACATTCTAGACAATTTTTCTGGGGTCATATATCAGTGGTTACATCATTTCATAAAAATTGTCTTTCAGGATGTAAATTTCAATCCTTTTAACCACATATTTTCCTACTATTCCATAAGTATGTTGTATCCAAATTTCTTAATCAATTTTATCATGCAGCTTTTCATTTATTTCTTTTCTGTTTCCAATTTCAATAAAAGTTTATACATTTTAGCAATTACATGTTCATTATTTGTACATAGCTCGAATTCAAATTGTCTTCTTCTGCTCAATTCCAAATGTCCAATTACCCTCAATTTTAGTTTCCCTCTTGAAGTCTGTTACTTTTATTCTTCCCATCATCTCTTTATTATTTTATTTTTATTACTTATGAGTCTACTAAAAATGAAAAGAAAAAATATTGGGGGGGAGGTTAACAATGATACTAATAATACTCATCTTTTTAACCATAACAATATTATTATGTTCAAAAGGATTAGTAACATTAACATATCACACATCCTAAGTTAAAATTTGCAACTGCAACCATGACAGCCTTAGAACTGATTTCAGAGGCAGAATAAAAATTTAAAAATTTAAATAACTTCACCAGAATGCATCATTAGAAAAACATTATTGTCTTGTATTTGATAGCCTTTGGCACCTAAGACAGCTCTGTTACGGAATTGGGCATTGGTTAAGGATATATTATCTCTTGAAAACCTTGGTTCCACATTTTTGTTAATATGAGCACCAATACTTTTGAAAAATGATGTTATGAAAAACTTAAATAGTTAGGTAATGCCCATTCACCCACTTTACAAAGTTACAAACATGATTGCATATTACATACCCCGCCAGAAACAAAGAATGCTTATATGGGAACTGATATTGATTGGATATTTTGAAAAAGAGTTTCAAATTGATTTTACTGATCAGTGCATTGGAAGTCTGTGACCAAACTCCTCATAATACATAAATAAGTTAGCTCAGTGCAATTTTATCTCTTGGTGCAATCATCAAACTACATTGGCTGAGAGTCCCAAAAAACAGGGACCTGATGAGTACAGTCATTTTGAAAGCTTATTCACAGAGAATAGCTTAATAGACAGGCAAAATATGAAGGGAAATATTTTCTGTATATGATTATATATCTCTACCAGATTGCTCACAAGAAAAAAGTTTTCAGGATGCCATTGAGGTAAATCCATATACCCTTCCAAAACCAATTGCTTGAATGTTGTTACATTAAAAGCATATCCAAATCTAGATTATGACCATAATGCAGCCAGCCCATCAAGATCGTAACTCAGTCATAAAGGAGGTCGATTGTGTGACCAACCCAACTGCACAGTCTTTTTTGTGGCAGTCATTAAGTGAACAACTGGCTGTAAAGCAAATCCATGGTCAAGTGAACATCACAGTCATTAACAAAACAATGGTTCATATAGGTGTAGTTTTGCTGAAAACCAGAAGCAAATGCTAGTTTTCAACAAAACTGCCCTAAAATGTGGTTAAATGTGGTTCAACTGCCAAGTTCCTGAAATACAGTCATACAACTGTGGGGGAAGGGCAACCAGTCATAAGTAACCCTCATATAGGTTCACTGGAACTTAGAATGGTTGCTTAGTGACCAGTTTTAAGTCAAGAGCTACCTATAAGTATATTGTTCCAGTATAGAATATACTTTAGATTTATCTGAGCCTATATAGGTAGTCCTTGACTTACGACCACAATAGAGCTCTACATTTCCAACAGTGAGACAGCTGTTAAATGAACTTTGACCCATTTTATGACCTTTCTTGCCACAACGGTTGTGAATCACTGCAGTTGTTAAGTGAGTCACATGGTTGTTGGCTGAATCTGGCTTGCCCATTGACTTTGCTTGTCTGAAGTTCACAAAAAGCGATCACATGACCTGGAACACTGCAGCCATCATAAATACAAATAAGTTAACAAGCATTAGAATTTTGGTCATATGACCATAGGGATGCTGCAATGGTCATAAATGTGAAAAACAGTCATAAGTCACACTTCAGTGCCATTCAAATGATCACTAAACAAATGGCTGTAAGTCAAGGACTAGCAGTAGCTTAGGCAGGTTTTGAGAGCTGAGCTGGAGGATGTAACCCATTCAAAATTTCTGTGGGGAATATCTGGTTTGTTTTCTCTGTTGAATCTGTTTCATCCCTTTCAGCTTTGCTGGGAAGATATCTGCTTCTCATCCAGACTTTGAGACATACTCTGGAGCTTTGCTATAAACCTCAGTCCTCCAGACACTTAACCCTTCTCCAGAATTGTCTTATTTGGCTAAAGGCTCCTGGACACAACTTGGCTAGATTATACTCTTCATTTCTGACAATAATGAAATTGTATACACCTAGACGATTTGCAGTGGAATGAGTTCCAAGCTTATATAAGTTGCAAGCTTTATATAAGATTTAACTTTCAAGTTCTTTTCTCCCATCATTCCAACTTACAATGTCTTTGGTGGTTCATCTGATGACCTTGGTTTTGTTAGACAAGTTTATGGAATTTCAGCCCTGAGAATTGCTGCCTGGTCCCTTTTCAGAGCCAAAAACTACTACAGCCACCAAGGGTATAGCCTGGGGGTGCTTACTGTTGATGTGCTATCCTTCTTTTCATCATCATAATTTGCAGGGGCTTTTAAAGGTTGTGGAAGAATGATGGCTTGGAGTCATATAGCAGTAAAGATGTTTACTTGTTTTGAACCTTCAGTGGTTCAAAGAGCAGAACATGAATTAAACAATATTACTTCCACTATTAGTCAACTGAAGGGAACACTACTTTAAATTCATGTTTATTTTACAAATATTTAACAGTAAAACTCCATAATTGCACCAAACTTTTGTAATTTTTTAAAAAAGTTTTCATTAAATGCATTGCATTTCAAAAGTGGAATTTTTGAAATAGACAAAAATGATAATTTCCACAAAGTATAACAACAGATACTGAACAACAGACACAGATTGATGACGGAAACACCTGTGGCTATCCACTAACCATGGCCTTTGTTAGATCCAGTTCTTTCAAAAATAATTATGTACCATCTGGTAGCATTTAGTTATATATTTATGTATCAGTGGATATGTAAATATGATGTTGTAGTCATCACATTGTGGAGCACTTCCCATAGCAGGAAACACGGAAAGAATCACTAATAGTTAGCTTCTAGGCCAATATACCAAGCAAAACATTGATTTAAATACTTGGGTCTAAATCTTTTAGGGCTTTAAATAGTAATTCAATCATCTCATAATGAATCTTTTACATTACAGGAAGCATGGTTGTTCGTAAACTTATTTAATGGTTCAATTTATGATGTTTCCCCCAAAATAAGACCTGGTCTTATATTTTGGGGGGCTCCAAAATAAGCACTATGGCTTATTTTTAGGGAAACGTGATTTCAAAGTGATCAGCCTGGCTGGGGCCCCTGTCCCTTTGGCACATGCACATGCACAAGAGACAACAAGCATGCGGGGCCCAACAGTATCTGGCAGCAGCTGCAGCCCACCAGCTCCTTGGCCAGCACACACTGGAGCTATGTAGCCCACACAGTGCAGGTGAATTGATTCCCTGTCCAAGCAGCAGATGGAGGCAGAGATGTGGGGGGGAGGCAGATGATCTGGATGCACTGCATGGGGGCTGTAGGCAAGCCAAAAGACACAAAAATGAGCCTCCCATGGCTGCCCATCCACTCTGGTCTACTGACTTTCGGCTTTCCAAGAGCCCATGCAGCATGTTTGGATCACCTACCTTTGCCCCCCATCTCTGCCTCTGTCTGCTGCCGCTGTGTGAAGATGAGCCTCCTGCGTCTGCCAACCACTCTGGCCCATTGACTCGTGGCTTTCCCATGGCACATGTGGTCATTCAGATTACATGCTTCCCTCCGCCTCTGCCTCCAACTGCTGCTTG
Organism: Naja naja; assembly: GCA_009733165.1. NCBI lineage: Eukaryota > Metazoa > Chordata > Lepidosauria > Squamata > Elapidae > Naja > Naja naja. The sequence goes on along the minus strand of CM019155.1, from coordinate 42,223,131 downwards.
GACAAGTATTCACCTGTGCTGCGCGGGCTGCAGCTGCTATTGAACACCATCAGCCTGCTTGTGCTCAGCACCTCCTGTGCTGGCCATGCCCACCCTCCTTCACTAGGGCTTATTTTTGGAATAGGGCTTACATTAGGCACACACTTAAAAATCAGGGTATGTCTTATTTTCGGGGTAGGTCTTATTTTCGGGAAAACAGTTACATTAACATTCTAAAACTGCAATATTATGACCATATACAATTCAAGGATAGCCCTTCTTCTGTAGTAAAGTCATTGAGGTAACCTGGCTGTCTAAAACAGACAAAGGAACTGCAAGGAAAGTTGCCTTTTTTGTGTTGATGTTGCACAAATACAATTATTACAACTCCATTCATAATTCCACAACCTGTTATTTTGCCTCTTATGACACAATATTGCTCCAACCTGCTTACATCCCTTCTCATTCAAAATAAACTGTCTCCCTAATTCCCAGTTCCTATCAAGAACTAGTTTTGATAGCAATCAGGAAATAATTATGTCCTTTGTGTAACAGGCAGTATCTTGCACTTATGCAATCAATATTTTTAGATGTCAGATATAACTGTGTCCTATAGATGTTCCACTATGAGAAATTTTAATGTTGCAGTCAAATATAGATTAATTTGTTCTCTTTTCTCCTGCCAGAAGAGTATACAGATGCCAGTAAACATTCAATTGTGTAATAAAGAGAACTCTTGTCTTCTACAAGCTGAAAGAAATAGTATTACAATAGTGCATCAGGCAATGTCATACATCAGATGTTTAAACAATGTCTAAGACATTTCTCAAACTGTTCCCAGATAAGCTTTCTGCAAGAATATTCTATCTGGAAACAGAGTGATTTTTGAATGTAAGTAAATATTACAAGGTTGTTTTCCATTTACAATGCCTTGCACAATAAAGGTTATTATGAGACAGAAACAATTAATTTTGCCTTTAGCTAGGTAAATTGACTATTTATCTTCCAACCATTCAATCCTATTTTATATGTAATCTTTTATTTTGGAGATTGCAGGAGCAATTTTAAATTATTTTTTTCTACCATCTATGCTGCTATTAAATCAAACAACCTTGATGAACTGTGTGGCTGTCTGAATAAGGCAACTAGATCAAATCATTAGATTTGTGTATTGCATAACATTGGTATAACTCTGAAAAAAGTTCTCTCCCACGTCTCACTTAATAAGCCACTGTCAGTTCTCTTACAGATCTTGCCAGGTTCTTTCTATGCAAGGCATATTCTTAGAAAATCAGGTTGTAAACAATTAGAGCATTGAAGGTTAATACCACTATAGTTTTGTCTTTGAGACAAATTTTGAAAGTCAGTTTGGTTCAGTGTTTAAGGCACCAGGCTACAAAGCAAGAGGTCATGAGTTCTGGTCCCAATTTAGCCATGAAAGCCAATTGAGTGTCCTTGGGCCAATCATCCTCAGATCTCATAGGGTTATTGTTTTTAGAAAATAGAAAATAGTATGTTGGTTTGTTCCTTGCCTTGTTTGTGAAAATAATGTGTGATTCTGGCAGTCCTAACTATAGCATGTTGCACCAATGAACATAATCAGTTAAGGAATGGTTACAGCTAGCACCTAGCTGCCTCATTCTACATACATATATTTGTGATTTGATTGGCAGCTGACAATCAAGAAGGATATTTTGGTAATGGCAATCCATCAAAAACACTCTAAATCTCAGTCCCTAAATCAGTATCCTAATAACTAGCAGCATTTCCAAATTATCTGGACCTTATTTTAACAAGTTTTCTTTCTTATAGCTCATTAACAACTTAATATTCTACAATATTAATTACTTCCTTGAGGTTGAAAGATAAAGAACAATGAATCTGGATGTCACGGGAAGTTGAAATAGATTGCTACTATGACAATGACACTCAGCATTCTTGTTCTTTACTTTTGTTTTTCCTAGCTGTTTTAGATAGATGTTGAAAGACCAGAGACAAGATCAACATTATGGAACAATACTTTTAGTGGCATAAATGTCAAAAAATATTTCCTCCACACAGCCTTCAGAACACTGCCTAAAGGAGCCCTAGAAACATAATATCTAAAGCCACCAGAGGTTCAGGAGAACTAGTAGGACTATATTCTTTCTCCCAATCCAGCTTCTGGCATAAATTATCTGCCAATAAGCAAAGCAATCTTAGTACAACTAGAGTAATATTTTTTATTAGCATTGTTGTTGTTCTAATATCATTTACTGTATACAAGTTGCACATATATTTAAGCCATTAAAAATAGTGTAGTACATTATTTTAATATTTCCATATTCCCACCTTTCTCATTTTCCTCTATTGTCACTTGCACTGAATTTTAAATTATAATCTTCTAGGGAAGACCACATTAATATTATGATCATCCTAATTATAATAATTAAGAGCAAGGGAATATATTACAATAAACACTATACAAAAATATTATAAGTTCAGCACTTAGATATGGTAACATATATAGGAAGTTCTATGTGAATTTTGGAAAACAAGTCCACTAATCTTCCCAGAAAGTTGCCATTATCATTAGTGATTGAAGAGAATAAATAAATGGGTTATGAGATATTATATATATTTTCATTTTCCACAATTTATGATCTTAGAGGTCCCATACATTCAATATAACAGCATTTTATCATCAATACAATTATGCCATTATTTTCTCCAAATTAAAATAGTATAGCCTGCATTGTTAAGGTCCAACCATAATTTATTGGTTGCTATGATTTAAAAACTGCCATCTTGAAGAGTGATCTATTCCTGCCCAAGAGAGAACAATATGGGATACCTTTTATGTAGCCAGTTCTTAAAATAGCTAAGTGGAGCCTTCAGACAGGTACTATCTTAATAATTTGAGGAAGGATGCATCACTCCAACAGCACATTTTGTAAAGAGGCTTTTAAATACTTCGCTGTTTTAACCAGATAGAATTCCAGAAAAAAATACCTTTAAAAAAAACCCCATGAAGTATAAAAAAGTGTAACAAGAAGTTATACTTGTCATCTTTTTAAATGACGGAGCTGTCCAGTAGATCAAGAAGGTCACAGTCAAAATGTATTTACTAAATGAGCTGAAGAGCTATCTAAAGAATCTGGCTAGAAAGAATCTCACACCTTTAAAATCCTGAAGAACAATTTTATTGTTCATATCACTCACTCCAGAGCACAGATCTATTATTAATTCATTCCTTCCTTCCTTCCTTCCTTCCTTCCTTCCTTCCTTCCTTCCTTCCTTCCTTCCTTCCTTCATTTTGTATGACACTCAACTCTCAATAATTCTGGATTGCTCATAAATTAAAAACCTTTTCACCCAAAATACAATTAGAAAAAAGAATGCAAGGAATGGTGCTTCATTCACCCTCACTAAAGAACTTGGAGAAGACCAACCTTCTTTGATACACTGACAGCGTGGGGATTTGATCTGTGATATTTATATATTATTTCTCTCAATAAAACTTTGGTTTTTTATGCCATTTTGAAATGGCAGGCATTCAAAACTTTTGATATAATCATTATACAAGTTTAACACATTTTTAAAAATCAAGGCTTCTTCTTTAAAAAAAACTAAGGGAAGGATAGGAAACTCCTATGGCATCTGGCCACACAAAATCTTTCTAGTGCACTTCTTCAGCCATCAAAAGTTTGCATAGGCCCCTAAGCCTCACTTGTAGTGTTCTTCAGTTCTGTTTATTTTATTTACTTATTTATTTTTATTCATATTTATATGCCGCCCTTCTCCGGAGACTCAGGGCAGCTTACAATTTTTGGAGCGCAACCCAATGCGCTCAGCAATAGCCTTCCTTCCATTGTATATGCCTGCATTTTTACAAAGTCAGCTTATTGCCCCCAACAATCTTGGGTCCTCAGTTTACCTACCCCGAGAGGATGGAAGGCTGAGTCAACCTTGAGCCTGGTGGGATTTGAGCCTGCAATAACTGCAGGCAGCTGGAATTAAGCGCTAGGCATTTAACAGCCTGCACCACCAAGGCCCTTGTTCAACTGTTAAACTACTTTTATTCAATATAGGAAAGTGTTGCACTGAAACAACATGCTAGAGCATAACATTTTTGTTGACATTTGTATGTAGAACAAAATGATTGGTGTTAATATATACAAAAATATGAATAATAAAAAAAATCATTAGAGAGCATTTCACTGAGGCAGCCATCAGTGGCACCATCTTAGAAATGTATGTATGTATGTGTGTGTGTGTGTGTGTGTATGTATATGTATATGTATATGTAGGCAGAAATTATCACACAAATAGAAATAATTGCCAACAGGATTTTTACTCCATGGGAGTCTCTCTGCATGCAACTCAACATTCAAAAACCTTATACAGTGGTACCTTGGTACTCAACTGCTTTGAAACTCATTAAATTTGGTACTCAATACATTCTGATATGAAAATGTTGTGCTGGTACTCATCATTCATTTGGTACTTAATGCACAAGATTGAGCTTGTTGGTGTCAGCTGCCTTGTGACTCACTACATTATTCTTAATGGGAAAAATTTCTTTATACTCATATCATTTTTTTACACTCATCACTTCCAAAATCAATTAAGGATGACTACTGAGATTCCACTATGTTTATCAATATTTACACTGCACACAGATATAAAAGGAAAGGGAATGCTAGCTGGTATATTTGACATCAGAGGCAAGATCACTCTATTTGTTGTGTCCTGGATATACTAGCTATTGGATAGGTCTTAGTCCTCTCAATTAAATACAGTTTTGAGGTATTTCTCTACGAGCAATGACTTTTATTTTTGCATTTAAAAATGAAGCTCTCTTGCCATTCTTCCATTCACTTCTAAAACACTCTGAAGCTTCAGGCTAGATTTTAAATTAAATTATCTGTGACAGAAAATGAATTTTACACTTTAGTAATAGAGGAGGAAAGACTGGGATGGAGGGAATCTATTATAATTTCAAGCTAGAAATGCTTTAAAAAACAGAAGAAAATAATGATTATAAATAATTTTTCAGGAATTTTAATTTAGTCAGAAAATACTAAAAGAAAAATTCAGTGCGGGAACACTTCCTTAGCTTATCATTGGATTATTGGCAGTGATGGTGAGATAAGATTCATGTCAGCAAGCAAAATGTGCGCACGATTTATGCAAAACGTAACGCCTAAAACAGGATTTCATTGAAATTAACTATTATTTGTCATGACAGGAGTCAGAGATTACCCTAATTGATAAAAGAAAGGAGCACCATTTCTCCTTATCCCATTCTAATCTTTTCCTCATTAATCCATCCCCATTTTATCATCTACTTTGTAATTGAGGTTCATATTGTAGTACAATTTACCAGCTGAGATTTGCTGTTCTTTGTATTTATCCCATCCAGTGCTACACTCCATTTAAGAGTAGAACTGAAGACAAAAAAGGTTAGACCAATACAAATTGTAAAAAAGTAATTATAATCCATAAAAATATGAATTATTTTTGTTGCAAAATAGTAATTTTAGGGCATAATTTCACATGGTGCTGAAATAGAATAGTCTAAACATTGGATATGGATGGGATCATTAGCTGATTTTCCACTTTTCTCTTGATCAGTGGTCAGGATTTATATGAGAACACACATATTTTTCAGTGAGGCAACAAGATCCAAGAGATCAAAGAGAGCAAGAAATTCACTAAAAATAGCAAGACAGCCACAAAATATTTTAATTCCTTGTTAACTTTATTGACAGCCACATTTTGCTTAAGCACTATCACAGATCTGCACATCTTTCACTCTTGCATACCTACTGATCATGGAGGATGAAAGAAGTTGCAACTTGAGGTGCTGCATGTTCACATATTATTTTTCTCAGCAAGCTTTGAGTCTGGTTCTCCTTTTTATAGCAGCTCTTTTGCTTTCTATCTCAGCAGTGTCTCACTGATTGTTGCTGTTGTTGTTTAGGTGCAATTTTCACCTAGTAGTTTCTTCAGGGCTACACTAGTTCCAGACTTACTGGTCTTCATATATTAAAGGCCACATTCTCTAGATTGCTTTTGTTGTTTGTTTGCTTTCTGGCTCTGCTTGCTATTTCCCCTCCTTAAAATGTACAGATACAGTCCATAATCTTTATAATAAATTAATTTTCAGGAGAGGTTGAGTAACCAATTAAATATGAAACAAGAAGACTTGGTGATTCACTGATGGATAGTGGTAGAATCACCAGCAAGGTAGTCATCTTTGGAGATCAGGAAGCCAGAAGAGAGGGAAGGAGAGGGTGACATAGTAGTAGGGGTTAAGAAGAGTTCAGGTGTTGGGAGAGAGAAATCAGAGTGCAGACTAAACTGGACCTGGCCCCATGAAACCTGAGGAAGATGGACATCCACAAGAAAAATGCTATGGGGCTGATGCTAACCTAGTTATTGCTGGTTATCAATACAATAAAACACAACACAGAAGATTTCTGCTTCCTGGGACAGAGACAGATGTTGGAGGAAGCACCCAGTTGGAACTAAGTATGGAGAGGCTCCATAATCAAGAATCTTAATGAAAAAAGGTTCTCTTCTATTATGGAGGCTGGGAGCCACAGACTATCCCAATAGAATAGCTGAATTGCCTGGGGAATGTGAAGCGGGCTACTGGAAGAAGAGAATCTGTTAAAAGAATTATCTGTATAAAAAGTCAATCATCTCAGTACTTTTAGAAGTAGCCGTTAGTTAATAACTCTCCCCAGCTGATACTTAAAAAACATTCATATGATGTTGCAAAAGTTCTGAAAAAGGAAGCACCATTCTGAGAATAGAGGTGCTATGGCAAAATAAGCCTTCACTGGCATGGGAAAGAAATGTAAATGGTACTTCTGGACTAGCTAGATAAGGCAGTACTATCTCAGCTGGAGTTTTATGCCATTTAAATACAATTCTTCATTTCAATGAAGAGTTATATTAAATTCACACTGCAGCAAACACATAGTTTGTGCAAGAACCTTAATCATAAGTTTCGCTAGTTTCTCACATTTGGTTTGGAGTCCAGGCAAGAGAGCAAATAAAAGATGAGAACATTCAGCCAAGTGTAAATCCAGAAGGATGACTCATCGTTTCTGACTGATGTCACCCCTTGACTTAACAGATGTTCTCAGTCTGAAATGAAGAGCTGTGGCCTACCATGACGATTAATATTCTGTGAATAATAGGAAATTGTGTTAATTTGGGATCCTGCCTAAAGCCTTGAGAAATTATGAGAAGCAGTGTGATAATGGAAAACCCTGATGTACTAACTCATGGCAAAATTAATAACTCTTATTGAAGAATGATAGAAGCAATAACTGTGCCTTTATTATTCCAGGTGGCCTGCTTGGAACTATTTTCTAACATTAATTTTTAACTAAATTTTAGCATATGGTTACAGCGATAACACACACCCATTAAATTGGACAGGATCATGCGGCGAATGAGTTCCACCACATGTTTTATTCCGCGTTGGCTCCGGCAGTTATCAACGCTTCCTTAAGGGAGGGTGTCTTTCCGCCGCCTTGAAAGAGGCGGTGGTGAGACCCCTCCTGAAGAAGCCTGCCCTGACCCGACTGTGTTAGACAACGCCCAGTCTCCAACCTTTTTTGGCAAGGTTGTTGAGAGTGTGGTGGCTCAGCAGGTTCCGCTTTTCCTGGATGAAGCGGACTACCTAGATCCAGTATCAACCGGGCTTCCACCGGTACAGCACGGAGACGGCATTGGTCGCGCTGATGGATGATCTCTGGAGGGCTCGGATAGGGGTTTTTCCTCTGTCCTGGTCCTATTAGACCTCTCAGCTGCTTTGATACCATTGACCATGGTATCCTTGCGCGCCTTTAAGGTTGGGAGTGGGGGCACCGCTTCGGTGGTTCTCCTCCTACCTCGGGCGGTCGCAATCGGTGTTGGCGGGGGGTCAGGTCGCCCCTAGGGTGTTTCTTGTGGGGTCCTCAGGGTCGGTCCTTTCTCCCCTTTTGTTTAACATCTACATGAAGCTGCTGGGTGAGATCATCCGTGGTTTGGGGTGAAATTCCATCAGTACGCTGATGATACTCAGCTGTACATTTCCACCCCAGACCAGATCAGTGATGCCCTCTCCCTGATGACTCGGTGTTTGGATGCGGTACGGAACTGGATGAGCGGAACATGCTTCACTCAACCCGCCAAGACTGAGTGGCTATGCATATCGGCCCCAGCCCAGTCTAGATTATCCATCTTTGGCCATGGGGAGGTGTTACCCCTGTGGATAGGGCGGAATCTGGGGGTCCTCCTGATGTACGGCCCGCTGGAGGATCAGGTGGGGGCCGCTGCAGGGGCCTTTGCCCAGCTCCCGCTTGTTCGACAACTTCGCTTTTCTGGACCGGGATGCCCGACAGTCACCATGCCCTTGTTACCTCTAGGCTCGACTACTGCAACGCTTCTATTTGGGACTGCCCTTGCATACCATCCGAGATTGCAGCTGGTGCAGAATGCGGCGGCGAGGTGGTGATGGGAGTTACCCGGTTCTCCCATACGACCTCCCGCGCTGCCTGCATTGGTTGCCGGTTGCGCCCGGTGAGATTCAAGGTTTTGGTGTTAACATACAAAGTCCTTCATGACATGGGTCCTCAATACTTAAGGGAGCATCTTCTTCCAATATCAAATACCGGTCGCCTCAGCGAGCCCATAGGCAAGGACTCGGGTCCCGCCGGCTGGCCAATGCCGGGCTGGCGGTTCCCGACGACGAGCCTTTTCTGTCGCCCCTGACCTCTGGAATCAACTGCTCTGGGGCTCCGCCTGGCCCCTGACCTCCGCGACCTTTCGCGTGAGTTAAAGACCTGGTTGTTTGACCAACTGGGCTGTGACCCCTTGGGGAGGGATGGTTTTAAGGTTTTATAATGTTTGAACTTATAATCTAATTTAATCGTTTTTTAAGTATTTATTGTTCCTGTTTAGTGTAACCAGTCGGAGATGGGGCGCATATAAGTTCAAATAAATAAATAAATAAATAAATAAATTAAGATTAAAGTTGTCTGAATGCATGTCGTTTTGAAATATTAGTTTCATAAGATCCATTTGATTAAGGAAGAAACATGTGAGTTTGAAATTGGTCATGCATTCATGACCTCCTATGGTAATGTTGTTTATTTATTTCCAGACATTAAGCATAATGACATTTGTAAACTGTATGTTCAGTGTCAATTAATCTAGCCATTCAAAGCAGAGTAATTTAGAATAGAATAAAACAGAACAGAATAGAATAATAGAGTTGGAAGGGACCTTGGAGGTCTTCTAGTCCAACCCCGTTTAGGCAGGAAAACCTACACTACTTCAGGCAAATGGTTATCCAATCTCTTCTTAAAAACTTCCAGTGTTGGAGCATTTACAACTTCTGGAGGCAAGTTGGTCCACTGAATAATTGTTCTAACTGTCAGGAAATCCTTAGTTCTAGGTTGCTTCTCTCCTTGATTAGTTTCCCCCCATTGCTTCTTGTCCTGCCCTCAGGTGCTCTGGAGAATAGCTTGACTCCCACTTCTTTGTGGCAGCCCCTGAGATATTGGAAGACTGCTATCATGTCTCCCCTAGTCTTTCTTTTCATCAGACTAGACATATCCAGTTCCAGCAACCATTCTTTATATGTTTCAGCCTCCAGGCTAAAACATATAAATTTGCATCACTGGGCATCAGCAAAATACGTCTATTGTGTATACAGGTAATCCTTGTTTAATTATGGCAATTGGGACCAGCAACTCCATTTCTAAAATATGTAGTCCCAAAGTGTAACATCTCATGAACACACCAACTAACAACATCAGTTCCAGTTGCCATCGTTAAGCAAATGCTGTATGGTCAATAGGCGCAATGCCATTTGGGACTTCCTGCTGGCTTCCCCTTTGAATTTGCTTGTCAGAAGCTGACAGGAAAGGTTTCAAATGGTGATCATGTAACCAGACAATGCTTGTTCATTATGTGTGCCAGTATCCAAATACCCAAATTGTGGTCAAAGCTAAATGAGTGATCATTAAACAAGGACTATCACTACTCTATTGCATTGTTCTGATTCTTTTGGTCATCTGTATGTTTTGCAACACTTTGGAATTTTGCAGGAAGAAAGGAGATGCGTAAAAGACATCTGAGAGATGGACAATCTTTGCTCCAGGAAGCAAAATTGGTGTTGCTAGGTTGTCCTAATGACACTTATAATAAGTATTGAGCACAGGCTCATTATTCTCCATTTGCTGCTCAAGCATTTTTTTAATAACTTGAAGGAGTTGATATATGGGATCATTTAAGCAATCAAATTTTTGCTGGACTATGCTAGCTGTTCCATGGTTTGCCACAAATCCATGAAATGAGTTTACTCCTTTCTATTTCCATTTGCACATTGTTAGAGGCAGAAAATGTATATTCACATATTATAATAAGGTAGCTTATTGTTTTTGGGTGAGCGTATTATATGAATCCAGACACAATAATTTACAAACTACAGTTTTATCGATTAAAGATGTGTCATCCCAGGAACATGGTTTATTTAAAAATCATTATTAAACAAATTATAGTTGTTGTAAAATTTAATTCATAGGAAAAATGATTTTTGCCTTTTCTACTTTTAGGATCTTTGTATCATAATGAGAAATAGTAAAAAATCATGCCTGTTTTTTAAAAAATGAAGCTTCCACTGCAATGTTTGAGACATTTCTGGCATTCTGCCTAATTAAGCCTGGAATTAAGCATCACTCTCCATGGGCCTTGCCAGCAGTGGTGCAGCCATCTCGAAGATTAGTTCCCAATCTTCTTACAAGGAAGAAATAGAGCGGGGCAAATGAAATTATTCTCACCAGGACTCCATTATTAAATATCTGTCATTCCAGCCTTTCAAATACAGATCTTATTTTCTAAATTTTCCACATGAAAAGCATACATTCCATCATAACTAAATAATGTAACTGGCTAACTTGTCCAAATAAACACTGCTGTTATATTACGACTTCTTTCATGCCAAAGGCAATCAACATTTCCTTCTTCTGGGATGTTTCTTTTACTCTTCAGGCTAGTCTATAGCTGTAGGATTTCTTGATGATCTTCTGTCCAAGTACCTTCTAGATCCAGCTCTGTTTCAAAACAAGCAACCTTACCATGAACAGTTTACTATACGTGGTGGTGGGCAAATTATTTTATAAAATTTAACACTACATAATAAATATGGGGATTGTCAGTTAGTGTGTGGTTTTGCTTCTGAAATCTTGCCAAGAAAACTGCAAGGACTAGTCCAAGCAGTCACCAGGAATCAGGACTGATTCAAATACACAAGCAAACAAATTATAGAAACAGAGAAATTCCTCAGGATAAGAGTCCCCAGTGAAAGTACCAGAAATTATCTTTGAAGAAAGAGATATCACAGTCATGCATTGTAGAACAGAGACCAGGTATATTGACTCCGCCCCAATAATTATTATGAGGGCATAATTTGAAAGGTGGGCAGGCAGACATTAATACATCTGGGGGAAACAGGGAGATAAATATATCTGGGAGAATAGGGATAAGATGAAAATCATTGGCCTTATTTAGAACATGTAAATAATAGTTTATTTGGTTTTGGCTTAATCAGTTACGTGATGTTAGCTAGTAATGGTTTACTCACTAAATTATAATTTTAAAAGCTAGAGCATGGCATTATATGTGAATCAGTGGTGGTATTCATTTTTTTTTACTACGGGTTCTGTGGGCGTGGCTTGGTGGGTGTGGCATGGCTTGGTGGGCATGGCATGGTGGGTGTGGTGGGGAAGGATACTGTAAAATCCCCATTTCCACCCCACTCCAGTGGAAGTATACTGTAAAAACCCCTTTCCCTCCCCACCCCACAAACCTGCTTTCCAGCTCCGTTTTCTTGTGCAGGGCAACAAAAGAAGATCCAGCTGATCAGCTGGGACTCTGATCAGCTGGGACTCAGGAAGCAGTGAATAGATGGGGGCGGGGCCAAGCAGAGGTGGTATTTATTGGTTCTCCGAACTACTCAAAATTTCTGCTACCGGTTCTCCAGAACCTGTCAGAACTGGCTGAATATCACCTCTGGTGTGAATACAGCAAAGTAATACTATCAGCCACTATGCCATGATTCTGATTATGGCAGGGACAACTTGGGTGGCAAGGAAGCTGACAAGCTATTCTCAGTTCTCAGTAGCACTGGAGAGATGTTCTTCCACGTGGACCCCCAAAGTTCGCACCTATTGGTGACAGGCTATATTCTACTTAGTAATAACAGATTCTGCAGTAATGTTTAATCTTTGCAAATTAATTATTTCTGTTTTCTTAAAAAATTATTTGTTTTCTTATTTCTTCCACCCCACTCCTCCCTGTAGATGATCTTAAAATAGGATATTAGCATGCATTTCTTAATTAGTTGGAATATTCCACTGGAATAGTAATAGTAATTCTTTCCTTCTCATAAAAGTGATACAATAAATAGAGTTGTCAAGACAATAAATAATATTCTGTACACAGATTAGAGAAATATGCACTTTCCACATAATTTTATTTTTTTTTCAGTTGTGTCATAGGCAGCAAGAGTTATGAAATAAATAATGTAGAAATGAATTCTTAAAAGTGAGCCCCTGGACCAAATATGTAAAATGAATACTACTTTTTATACAATTATTAGGTTGGGTACTACAATTATTATACATGCTATTTTAGACAGTAATGAAGTTGTAAATTAAATTTTAATAGCTTGAAAAAATCACTCCTCAATAGGGTGACTTTCTTGTGTTAAAATGTTCCCATGTATAGTGCACAAGTAATTTATTTAAATAAACATACATATAAGGATAATGAAGGGAGAAAAAACCTACAGAATTCAGGACAATGACTGCATGCACTGGTGGGTGGACTTCCAACTGATCTTCTACCAATGGCATGTGGAGTGGAAACCAGGAAAGAACTACGAGCTGTGACACCCATCACCACATTGCAGGATCTTCATACCTACAACAAAAAAGGAAAAGATTCAGATGTCTCTGCAAGAAAATTAAAAAGCTTTATAACCACTAAAGAAAATAGCCAAGTTTAAACTCATTAAGCAATTGAATTGTTAGCCATGTGCTAATAAGTAGAACTGTTTTTCTTTTTTGCATGCAGGATCATTATCTTAACAATATAATGAGTCATTTTTATATTTAAAATGTATTATTTAGTTATACATAACTTGCATAATGATTATGTAAAAACTATTGAATTATTTTATTTTATATATTATATTATTATTTTATATTATTTTATACTTTTCTACTGCTCCTTACTCTGGAATAAATTTCAGTAAGTTTAAGAGAATTTAGTCATGCAAGTTTCTTTATATTTAGACTCAGTGAATAAATTAAAAATGGGGATATTTTTGACTGATAAATGTTGCTGGATTGCAGTTTCATCAGCTTCAGCCAGTATGGGTAATAGCCAGGGAAATGGAGAAGAACATGGACTCCTTATTCCCGATTCATCATATGAGAGAAAGCAAGTGTCCAACAGTCTATAAATTATGTCCTCATTGTAATAGATTGTACAACACATACAAAGAAATTATGTGACAGTTTGAATATCTTCTCTGAGATAGATGCTAAATTTTTGGATTCTATTACATAACATGAGTCCTCAATTTTTGGCCTTCCAAGTATACTAGAAATCAAGTTATCAGGATTCTGAGCCAAAATAATTAAATATTCTCAATATTTGGAAGTTAAAGTCCCAAATTTTATGAAGTTGACAAAGTTGACAAAAGAAGAACAAGGCAAAGCATTTAGCAGTTTTTATGTATGTGTTATTAACTTTTATTTCAAATCAATAAGGGATTGTGATCAGAATAGCTCCAAGGGCCACATCAAGGGGCTCAACAATATGCAAAGTAATAAGAAAGTACAATTGAAAGGATCAATTACAATCAAGATCCTCCTATTATTTCACTTTATAAACATAGGAAGTGTATAACACATAGTCCAGCTACTTTTTTGTGCTGAGGTTGAAAATCCAAAGATAGGTAATTGCTCTGTTCAACTGAATAAGGTTTCACCAACTGAATAATGCAGCAAGAAAACTTTGTGACCTTGACTGAGCATAATCTTACTGCCACATTTATCAGATCTGGGTTATAATCTTTATACAAAGCTATCCCATCATATCAGATAGAATGGAGAGAGGAACATTTTTCTCATCTGTCTTGGATTGCAACTGATATGGAGGGATTATTGAAAATGACCATTTGCCTTACTGTCTATAAAAACACATAATGAGCAAAGGAGGCTTTTCTTATATTCCCCCTATATATGGGTATAAATTGATTAAGTGTGGGATGAAGACTGCATATTTATTATGGGATATGGCCTTTGTATAGAAGAAAGGGGGGAAACAGAAGGGCAAGGGTGGGGGGGACAGAAAATGGATATATCCCAGAACATGAATCTCTTCCCATGCAGAAAAAAGAAAGAAATTGGGGGAGTACTCAGAGAGAATAACTGCAGAATGATAGCTGCCAACATTTACTATAGTCTGACATTTATAGTTTTACCCCAAACCACTGACATTTATCACGTGTGCCTATATCCACTTAGAAATAATTTTAAAATTCTGCATTTGAAGAAGGCAAGTTGTTCATTTCTGCAATTTCGTTTGAATTTAAGATGTCTGGGAATTAAAGCATTTCTAAACAAGAGATGATATCTCTCTCTTCTTAGTAATGGAAACAACCCTTTTCAGATAACACTGATCTACAAGGAGAAAGCTTCAGAAATGAAAGTAGCTTAATTTTATCAGAATTGGGTCACTAATAAAGAAAAATTAAGTTCTGAGTACTAATTGGCTCCAGTTTCCAAGATAAGCTTCAGATCAAAATTGCATCAAAATAATTCAAGATTACGAAGCCGATGTGCAATTATGCTCCATAACTTTTCTGCAAAATGTGATGTAGCAATGAGAATGGTGCCACACAAATCATTATACATTTGTCTTTTTATTGATACCAATAACAATAAGCTTTCCATTCATTTATTGGTTCTTCATGTAACATTTTAATGCTTTTTGCATGAAAAATTGACAAGCTTTAACATCAGATTAAACAACAAGCTTCCATTTTTTATTCGGTATCTAAACTGCACTTTTTGGCTTTTCTCTTGTGAACTGCAGTAGGATCATCCTAGGGAGATTCCAGCAGTAATCAGGAAGCATGGATAGACTCCATTTATCTTTTACCTTGGTATCTTTTCTCCATGCTTGCAATATCCTGGTGGAATCTCTCCCCATGCTCATCACTCACTCCTTCACAGTTCAAAGGAAAATAATCTAAATGCGAGTGTAAGAAGTGAACTTTCAGTGACATATTTGCACCAAGTGCTTTATAGGATCAATGGAGTGAGACAGGGATTCCTTCTTTTTCTTTTCTTTTCTTTTCCTTTCTTTTCTTTTCAGAGACCAAGTAAGATTCATTACCCTTCAATGTTGGATACAGAACTCAGCATTCCATAATTGGTAAAATCCCAGATTTGTCCATGTAAAACTTGGGCTTTAAATTAAATATAGTGTAGTCTACAGTGCAAGTAAAGTTATAAACAACTTACAAGAAAAACTACAGAAAGTTACTTTTCTATTACCTAGATCTAGGAATGTTTTCTGTGCTTTCTCTCAACAAAAGATCGGTGATCAGTGTCTCTGGGCTGGATCGTTTCCCATATCTGTTAAATGAGTTTAAAAATTAAATTTGTTAGATTTTTTTTTAAATAAAGCACCAAACAAGTATGGATATGCACAATTGTCACCCAACATTCCATTGCATATTTATTATTCCAACCACTATAATATATACTGTTTTACAGATCAATTGAAAAAAAAAAATAAGATCTAGTATTAATAACAATGGGAAACAATTCAGCTTAACTACTATATGAAAATTAAAACACAATCTAAACATTGTACCTCCCCTACATGTAATCCTCAAAGGTGCAATACATAGGCTTTCTAAACAAAGGATCTGAATTTAATCCTGCCATCTGAACATAAAAAAATCCAAGAATACTGGACTCAAAAAACTCTTTGAAGACACGCTGCTGGTCAGAACTCAGTAATTGTCCCCAGTGTTGCATCTTCTGATATGCTGGAATACAACTTCTTCAACTTCAGCCAGTATGGCAGAAAATAATTATACAAAATATATAATACAATACAGTAAAAATTAAGTATGAGAAGATAAAGTTAAGTACAATAATATGAAACATTAAATGATGATTAAAAGCTTAATGATACAGAACGATCATCATTGTGTCCATAAAACACAACTGACAAGGAATCAAGCTAACTTTTCTAAAGAATAATTGTGCTACCTTAAGAAAAAGAGATAGCATATTTCTGCTACTATCCATCTCTGCAGTTGCAGCATATTTGACCAAGCAACCTACAGAACCTTTTTATGGACAGTGAATTAAATTTTAAAAATAAGTTTTATAAGTCAGGAGATAGAAAAAGGGAAAAAAATGTGATAAAAACTATTCAGTTGCTGCAGAAGAAAGTTCTAGTATAGCTTACAAAATATCAGATGATCTAGATTTAGAAATATTGTTTTTGTTGTAATTGTATGCATACTTGTATAGTCAAAGGTATTTTTCAGTGTTTCTCTAAAACTTCAAAAGCCAAAGTGTGTCTTTCATAAAGAATGTGAAGAGAACCAGCTGCATTATTAAATTGCAAACACAGTATTTTATTTCATTATACAGTTGATTCAAATATTTATCTAGAATGGTCTGTGGCTTGTTTCTGTATGTCTTTCCCAAAATATGGACCAGTGAACCTACCTTAAGCAGCAGAGCAATTTAATAATAATATCCAGGGATTCTATTTGTTTTAAAGAAATGTAACTATAACAAAGGATTTATTGGAATCAGTTAATAAGATGTGTTCAAAAAGAAAAAAATTATTTTCTATAATTAAATAGTTTGAGCAAAACTGGCATTCTCACATGCCTGAAACAGAGCTCAAATCATTTTATTTAAGCAGCTCTACTCTCTTGCAGTTTTAAGATAATATTTCTTCTTCATCCAAAGCAACAAAGCAAAATAAAAATAGATTCCTTAAGAGTGTCATTTTTATTATGTATCCTTCAAGAGTTAAATCAATTGTTTATATTTGGAAGAGGAAAAACTAGAACATGGTAACATATTTTTACTATATTGATAGATTTTAATGGAGATATATTTATGCAATGATTACTAGTACAGCATGATGACTTGATGGTTTAAAGACTTCTTTGCATATAAACTCACTATGCATAAGAATAATTTACTCACTCAAAATTTAAAAATGCTCATGTGTCTGCTCATTATCAAGAAATCAGATAAATACGTTTGTAAATATATACCAGCTCAACTGTATATTATCAAGAAATCAGGTCAACATTTTTGTAAATAGGATAGATAGGAGCTGGCACTAAAACATCTGTATCCCACATGACAAAAATGTGCTTAATACTCAATCTACAAATTAGGCAGGCTTCACCTAATCTGGAACCTTTTGCATGTGGTAGACATTTATTTCCACTGTTCCATGTCAACTTGGATCATTTAGAAGTACCAGGTTGAGAATTAGATGCAATAGCCTCAACATATGTGAAGCTCATTCTGTTCAGTTAGCAAATGCAAGGGGAGGGTCTTGTAAAGAGAAGTTAATGATGAGTGCTGACAAGCTTTGTAGCTGCTGCTTACTAAAAATTAGTTCTGAATTTTTCCTTCTCAAGAGTCTCATATTGGTCTTAAGAGTCTAGTCTCTCATCTGTCGAAGCTGCTTTTTGGAAGCTTTAGAGCTATTAAAGAAAGAGGCTATGGGCATAGAAAATAATTACATTGAATTGCTAACATTTTACCCACTATAATTGTGTTTTTCAACATTATGTCTTTTGGAAAACAATATGAAAAGTCATCTCCCCCCCCACTTCCTGGAAAGAATAGAAGAGCTAATGTGTCATTGCAAGAAGATATGGAACATAACAGTAATTTCATTTCTCATTGTTTAATCACAAAGTTGGCTTTTAAACTCATCTGTCGAAATCCTTGCTAATATCTGTGGTGAGGGTGATAGAATACAGACTCTGACCTGACATGATTTGCCAGATGTTTCTTATTAGTATTAAGTTAGTTTCCAAACTGATCAGTTAGACACAGATCAGGAAGAATGCTCTGAATCCTACAGATGCATAAGAGTGTGTCAGAGGGTCAAACAATCCTGGGGATGAATCCTTCCCCAAAAAATTCTTTCCCACAGTGAGAAACACTTAGAATCTGTCAATCTCAAGTCAGCAAATAATGGGCTTTTTGGTTTTTTTCAAAAGAGCAGAAAAGAATAGACTGCTTGAAACTTAGCAGAAATTCTCCCTCACCTCCTGTTCCACAGAAAGCAATGAGCGGGGAGACATACTGATAACAATTTTGGATAACAATTTTCTTTCAGATTTTTGTACCTATTTTGCTCTATATTTGCTACTTTATTCTTTATTTATTTAAGAAATTGTACATTCCTTCTTTTCTCAAAGAATTTCTACATGTAAATCTTAATACATGGAAATCGCTTATTACACACAGGATGCTTTCATGTAAAAGTGTTCTTCATATCAGTAGTGGTTGGAATGCACATTGTTGCATTTTTTAAAGATTTTATTTTTTCTCATCTAAACCTAAACAAAGTATTTCATACTACTGAATATAAATTAGTTCAATTTCAAGGATTTTTTCAAAGTGAATGTTCAGTGTAACAGTGATTTTTCATTAATTCTGTTATTTTTCTTAACTGACTTAACTGAAGCATTCTTAAAGTCTACAATAATTTAATTTTATCTAGCCTAATAAAAAGTTTCTGCCCTATATATATATATTTATATTGTTTGCTGTTTCATGCATGATATATTGGTCTATAGAATAGCCTTGCTTGCAATTCTGGGCAATTAAAAATGCTTTGGAAAAATGGAACAGAGCTTTGTCTTTGCAAAAGATAACTTCAGCAAGATTATTGTAGGCACAAAGATGGAAAAATTCAGCATTAGCACAATGGAGGCATGGTTGGTCAAGATGACAGAACCTGCTGGGTTCTGACTTCTTGGATCTGAGAAAAGACAATATCTACATTTATTTTTTACTTGAAACCCCTTATACATTGTGAAACCAAAAAAACAGAGCATGATTTAAGATTTCAATGATTAGAATAACAGAAAGAAGAGAGCTATGTTGTAACTGTAGAGTAAGAAGTAAATTTATAGTTGTACATACAGCTGCTTTAAAGAAGATCAAACGTATTTCTCAATATCTTTTTTCTTTTTCAATTAAAGATTTCTGTCCAATTTATTTTTTGAACTTTATATTAACTTGTATTGATTTTTTACTTTCTCTTTAGAAAACTTTTAATAAAAAATAGACCAAAATGCCGAAAGAAAAAAATTCAATTCAATTTCTGAATCTTTTTAGCCATTTTATTGCACGGACAATCATTTATGTGTTTGCTAAAACAACTTCAATGGGTAATATCATCCGCCAAGATTCTAATTCAATTCTTTCTGGTCTAAGAGTCCAGAGTAAGTAAAAAAATCTAATAAAATCTTATTTGTTTTGAACTGTAAATCAATTAGTGGTTGAGTCCAACTGGACTATGTTATAATCAATTCTTGGATCTAAATGGGATATCTCATATCCAGTTGAAGTATAGTATTAAAACATTAAAAAGGAGAGATTTTACTTCTGAATTTCATTTCTATTAATTTATAACATTGAAATATTAAAATAATCCATAGCTCTAGTATGTTTCCCTCTCTTTTCTTAAGACTTTTCTTCAAAAGTTAATTCCAATATATATGCACCTAAAGATCTCTTTCTGAACTAATTCTTTTACAATATGCAGTCTACTTTTTAACTAAAACTTGAAAATCTCAGAAAAATATATAAAACATAATAGCCATTTTAAAAAATATATCCAACAGTTTAAATCTTGATTGATCTTTCTAGACTGAACTGTTCAGAAATCTCTGATTTTAATGGGTCTACTCTTGTTATGACTTAATCTCAATCCTTTAAAGTGACATTTATTCACTAATAAATACATGCAGCATGTATGCCCTTCTTTGTAGCATCCTTTGAATTCTAACTTTTATTCAAAAAAAAAACAAATCAAATACCGATCGCCCTGTGTGAGCACACAGGCTGGGACTTGGGTGCCCCACGACAATGTCGGCTGGCGGTGTCCCAGGGAAGGGCCTATTCTGTAGCGGCTCCTGCCTTATGGAATCAACTACCCATTGAGCTCTGGCTGGCCCCCAATCTCTCCTCTTTCCAGCGTGATCTAAAAACCTGGTTGTTCTTACAGGCTGGGCTGGACTGACCTCCTGTGCGGGAGAGTTTTTACTGTTGGATTTGGCTTGTTAGGTTTAATCTTTTTAAAAATTATTTATTGTTCTATGTTTTTATCTGTGAGCTGCCCTGAGTCCTTTCGGAGAGTGGCGGCATACAAGTCAAATAAAATAAATAAATAAATAAATATTTGATAGGCTGTCCAATCCATGTTTATTTTAAGGAAATAGAATCATAAGGGAGAAAATGGGCATGGAAGTTGCACCTATACAATCAATTGAAAGGGATAGTGTATAAATCAACTGATTAATCTCCGTCACAAAGTATTGTATTTAAATTTCAATTCTAATAAATTATAGGTGTATTTTATGTGCAAATAGCATGTAAAATTTATATGCAAATAACATCACATTTATGACATTGAACAGGTAACCTTCAATTTATGACCAAAATTGAAACAAGAATTCCTGTTGCTAGGCAGGACACTAATTTTGCCAATTTTACAACCTTCTTACCACAGTTGTTATGTGAATCATTACAGTTAAGTAACCCAGTTGTTAAGTGAATCTGGCTTCCCCATTGACTTTCTTTGTCAGAAGGTTGCAAAAGGAGATCACATAACCCCCAAGCACTGAAATCATCATAAATAACACCAGTTTCCAAGTGCTGAATTTTCATCACATGACCATGGGAATTCTGCAACAGTCGTTAAGTATGAAAAACGATCATAAATTCCTGTTTTTGTGCCATTGTAACGTTAACAGTGACTCAACAAATGGTTGTAAGTCAAGGACTACCTGTATTTCTCTTTTTGCAATGAAGAATCCACACTATCCGGCAAATGTACAACAGGAAATCCAGATATTTTTAAGATAAAAATGCCCTTAAGCAGTTATTTAAGCAAAGATAGTACCCCATTTGAATCGTTCAGTCCATAGGATCTATTGGGTCCATTTTATATAGTCTTTTTATGCACAAACAGAGACACAAGTCAAGTATTATAAAAAGATTTAAATTATTTTATAGGAATATGTTTTTAGTTGACTAATTTCTGTGATATGCAAATAGTTTTATATAAATAGTTAAATAACATTTTAGCATACAGAGATTCACTATTAATGATACAGGTGTGAGTATATGTACTAAGAAGTCTATTTACACATTGTGTCTACTGGAACATTCCCAGAAAATTATATAAAGACTGGGTGCCCAAAATGAGCGAGGAAAACTTTCTGCCCGGTCTTAAAATGCAAGCCTTAAGAGTCATCATTCACATATAAAATTCCTTAAGATTCTTACAATGCTAAGATCTGACATAGTTCCCATTTGTTTCTGCCACTTTTGACCATAACTGTTAGAATTATTTGAGGTTTTTCTCCTGTTACATAGTAAAAAAAATTGGGTGGGGATCTGCTGATCAAACCAAAGTTGTGGAGAGGTTAGATAACAATTTTTATTTATTTAATTTTTTATCTTCATATTTACTTCCTAAAAGAAGAAAGTGGTACACAGAAATTCATAGATAAAAGTGTGGGAGCAGGATCAACTTAGAGAACAGAGATGGGTGTATACAGTCCATGAGTTGCCTTTATTCATATGTTCTCCTGAGTGCCAGTATTCAACTTTGTTGAAAAAAATTTAAGCAATGTACCTCAGCACTGCTACATTCATTAAAATAATCTCTCCAACCAATGCTCAGTATCAGGGTCATAGTTCCTCATCTACAACATACTTGCATCTGAAAATTTTAGATAAAGCAGGGGATAGATCTTATTATTTCCACAATATGAACACACTAAATTCTTCTTGCTCTCTTCGCTTTTTTCTCTTTACCTAGGATTGATAGGCTCAAATACCATTCACTTTTATTTTCAAAAGTTCAAACTCCATTTATAGTGACAGCTCCACATTGGGCTGATGATGGCAAAGTGAGGTCAAGCAAGAACAAATAAAAAATCTGATCTTCTTTTTCTACATTCTTAAGAATGGCCATTCTGTTAGCCTGTTTCAGTAAAGACAATAGTCTTACAACACCATAAAGAATAACACATTTATTATTGCATACATGTTTATGGTCTAGAAAGTTGATAGAATGAATTCCAACTGGCAAAAGCATAAGCTATAAAAAGGGTTGCATTTCATCATGATATAAGGTTGATTTTCTTCCTTTTGATAGTGCATGCTTAGAGTCAACAGCCATTTCTCATGATTTGAGCAAGATTAACAAAATCAGATAGATGAACAAAAAGTAATAATAGAACTATTACAGGGGTTTATATAACTCCTTTTTCCTTGAAATATTCTCTATTTTCTACCTTATACTTTGTTGCTTTGAAAATTATTAAAGGGTAATTTAAGTCTTTAATAATTGCAAGGTGACTGATTTTAGGTGATGCTTTTTATTGTTGTACAGTGTATCTTTCCACATTCAGAAGCTACCTGGTTATTCATACTTCCTAATCTGAAAAAAGTCCCATTGGAAGAATCTAATTCTGGTATAAATCAGGGAGGCTGCAGAGGCTGGAGGCTGTTGCAAAAAACGTAAATGAAAAAACATAGATCCATCACAAGTTTGACCCCCAATACAAAGATATTTTCTTTATTCCACATGCTAGCCCAGCTTTGATTATTGGACAATCAAAGTTATTAAGAAAGGGAGAGGGAAGGAATAGTGAAATTTACAGCTCTATCTCACTGCTGTTGGAAAGAAAAATGGGTCCATGCCTATTTTTTAAAAACAATGGACTACAATGGGCCTCACTTAATATATTTCCACCACCACTGAGATAAAATCAATGCCACATGTTTTGAATATTGCCTTGCAATAGTATTGAACTTCGTTACTTTTTATTACAGTTTACCTGAAAGAAAAATTCAAGAATACAACCAGTTAGGATTGGCAGTCTCTAGATTCCTCAAAATAAAGGACAAAGTTAACAGGGAAGTCTCATTGTTGGTCAATAATATCAGAGAAAAACAGTGTGCTTAATAGTTTCATAAGAAGGAAATTTCACCAGGAACAACTAATCTAGTTTCATGTGAGAAACATGCATTTGGAACAATTCTTCATTTTTTCTGCATAATTGAATAGGAAATACAAATTATATAAGATCTAAATTATATAAGATCTAAATGTTCAAATTCTTTCATTTTCTTATATGGAAGAAATCGGTAAAAAAAATCTTTATGAAGACAATGGAAGATTTTTAAAAATACAATAAATAATCCTATCATAGCCCTCTCCTTTTTTACTCTGAATGTTACCCTGGTACCTACCTTTGCCGTGTTATGAGGTTAATGTAATGCCTCAATGCTGAGTAGTACCTGGCCATATCTTCTGCAGGTGCATCCTCACCAGGGCTGTCTGGTTTAGAGGGATAAGCTTCTGCCAATGTTCCCAGACAGATCAGCAAGCACAGGGCAAGTGTCATCATGGAAAGCCACAACCGCATGGTCCCCTGCATCTGTAGGAAAACAGGAAATTGCAGGGAGGAGGCAACCAAAGGATTATTTCAATATTTCTCTGTTCCTTTTCCCCCAGGAAGGAATAGAAGATGTGTGGTTACCAATCCCTTGCCTTCACAAAGATTTTTAGAAGAAGCTCATTCAGCTTTGTCACCAACTGTGATTGGCTTGTAAGTCTACGTAAGTAGATAAATAAAGAAATAAAAGTATTTGTCCAGAGGCCACTTTCTAAAACTAGAAGATGGATGGATGGAAATTTGCCTCTGTTGCCTGGAAAAATGCTTCTGTAACCTTATTAGCTTGCATACTAGCCTCCGTAATCATTTAATGTGGAGAGGGAACCTGTTTGTGGTTTGGCTTTAGTGCATTGCGAATTGCTATGAGATTAATTTTGTTCATGAGCAGTATAGATCTCTTTTAAGTAAAGAGAAGAAGAAGAAATATTATTCCTCTGAACTGCAGGGATGAAATTATGTTCTGAGGAGAAATTTAGGAAGGCAGTTGTATGAAATTCCTTTCCTGTTTCCTTTTGTAATGGCTGTTATTTTAAAATATTCAAAACCTTTTCCTTTGTGCAAACTGGGAGGTCTACACCCTATTATATCACTCAAAAAGGCAAAGTACAGCTATTTCATCTTTTTCTTCCTTAATGGATTTGCCCTAAAAAGAAAAATAGGATAGAAGAAACAATAGGTTTACAAACAAAACATCATTAGAGAGGGCTGTAAAGCACTGTGAAGTGGTATATAAGTCTAAATGCTATCATGGAATCACCTTCCCTACCATGTTCCATCAATATGGCACAGGATTATAGAATAAAAATATTGTGTGAGTTTGTCTAGACAAGTTTCATTTTTTAAAAAATGCCTAATTCTTACATAAAATTCAGCTGAAAACTTGTTAAATTTGCAGCTTGGTGCCAAATTAGATGCATAACCATGAGGCATTGAAAATCTCAAATCACTGCTTAATCAGGAATGCTTAAAACTAAGCTCTAGGATTTGTGTCTGAATACTCTCCACACACAACACACACACCTTTCCTTCCTCTGTGAAAATGGAAAAATTAACACTGGGGTCCTGTGATGAAAAACAGATGTGGATTTACCACTAACTGCCCAACAAATCCTTCCCCAACCACACAGAAACCGATATAACCCAAAATTATTATATAATCCAGATGTTACATTCTTTTGAAAGTCTTGTTTATTTTATTGGGACTTGTTGGCTTGTTTTCAAATTATTTTAACCTTTCCACATAAACTACTGATAACAAAGGAATTCCAATTTCCTGAAAAGAAAAGAAAAAAGAGGAGAGCAATATTTCTCTGGAAAGAAGTGGAAATAAATCGATGAAGATTCTCAGGATTTCTTTTCTTTGGGTTTGAACATTTCGCTGCTTATCCAACTAACCAGTTAGAAGAAGCTCCTTGGATAAGCAGCGAAATATTTCAAACCCAAAGAAAAGAAATCCAGTTGCTATGACTCAACTCCCAGACTAGAGGAAATAAACGTATATTAGGAGCAGGCGGCGCGCCTTTCTTAGACACCCGGGTCCTGAGAAGCTAAGTGACGGGGATAAAAGTTCAAAAAGAACTTAGCCACACTCTTCGACTGCAGCATTGAGCGGGAAAAAGTGGCGAGCCTTCAAAGCGCAAGAAAGCGGCGCTGGATGGAAAGCAGTTTTCCTCAGAAGGACCTGGTTGCCGAAGAAAAGGAGAAGCCCTCGGTCTGAAGGAACCCAAAGGGGACAGAAAAGGTAGTAGGCATCGGGGAAACTCAATCCGATCGAATTTCCCGCGAGTAGACGCGACTCTTCCTATAAAGGAGAAGAAAGGGGCGAAAAGAAAGCGGTGCGATTCGGGACAGGCGCCTGCTCACCTTTTGTGTTGTGTGAGACTCTCGCTTGTTCTGCCTCTCCCGGATCGGTATTGGCCGCTTTTCCTCACCAATGGCTCAATTTTCCCAATGTGGGGCTGCGCGGCTCGACGAGGGTATTTTATGTCTCCTCCGGAAGGCAGGAGGGGCCTCGGGCGATCGCGCATGGGTGACTTCAAATCCCCCCCCTCCTCGCCCGCGGTTTTCTTCTGTCCCGCGTTTGGCGTTGGAGGCTGCTTCAGCTTTTGGTGCTGTCTTGGGAGGGGGCGCAAAGCTGTTGAGTCAGAGGCTCTTCTCCTCCCGGCCGCTATTGGACAATTTTAAGTGAAACGAACAAATCGAAAAAAATATTTTTCTCCGATTTTCTGCCGAGCGATACATTTTCTCAAGGCTTCGGCAGATCCACTGCTCTCCCTGGGGAACTATTGAATCCAATAGTTGAGCTGAAGAAGCTTCTTGGATGAGAAGCAAAACGTCTTCAAAGAAATTATTATTAACTGTATTAACTGGACTTTATTATTAGTATTAACTGGACCCTAAACGAAAGTACAACCGAACCCATACATGCAACCTTCTACAATGCTGTAACAAATCTAGGACTGGAACAACTAGTAACGAACAATACTAGACTTAACAACTGCCTCGATCTCATCTTCAGCAATAGTTTGAATTCAATTTAAGGAAAACAAATTAAAGAACCCTTTTCCAACAGTGACCACAACATGATTGACTTTTGTCTCAACATGCATCCTCACAAAATCACCATAACGACAGGATCCCCAATTATAACTTCAAAAAAGGCAACTATGATCTTATAGACAACGATCTCTCATCTCTTGATTAGCAAATTCTATTCACTGGATGCAATACTGTTGAAGACCATTACAACATATTTTTACTTGAAGTCAAAAGAGTCATCAAACTATATATACCAATAACAACTCCCAAAACCAGGAAAAACAAACTACCCATAACAATAAGGAAGCGCCAATCCAAAAAGAAATCTCTTTGGCGGAAAAATAAATCTGGTTACGTTGCCAACTTTAAAAGCTGATACAAAAATTTATGCCACTAGATAAAGACTGAATGCACCAATTATCACATTAAACAAGAGGAAAATCTTCTACGTACCAATTCCACCCTCATTTTCTACAATTTTGTAAACAACAAACTAAAAGACTCAAGGTCCATCCCACCCCTGAAAGGATCTAATGGTAAAGACTGCAGCGATGACACCATTAAAGCCAACCTCTTTAACACATTCTTTGGCTCAGTATTTGTAAACAGCAATGGATCATGCCCAATATTTCCTAGTCGAACCACAGACAACTACAATGATCTAATACGTATCGATTTTACAGAAGACAATGTTGAAAAAACACTATGCAATCTAAAACCATCTCTATCTATTGGACCGGATGGAATATGTGCCTTCTTCTTTTAAAAGCCATCCACTGCCATAGCCGAACCTCTAAGCATAATCTTTGAAAAATCTTTCAGGACCAGCTCCTTGCCAAACCTATGGTCACTAGCCATGGTCATCCCCATCTTCAAAAAGGGAGAACCCAGCCTAGTTGAAAATTACAGACCAATCTCTTTATGCTGCATCACCTGTAAAGTCATGGAATCAATTATTAACCAATCCATTATCCTCCTTTTAGAGACAAACAACCTATTCTCTAACAAACAATTTGGTTTCAGAAAAAAACTATCCTGTAATCTGCAATTCTTATACTGCAAAAACATATGGACTACACAACTTGATCAGGGCAAAGCAATAGACGCAATCTACATAGACTTCTGTAAAGCCTTTGATTCAGTGGTACATGACAAACTACTCCTAAAATTAAAATCTTGTGATATCTCTGGACACCTGCATAATTGGATAGAAGCATTCCTGTCAACCAGGCAACAAATGGTCAAAATTGGGAGCGTCCTATCAAATCCTGTACCTATCAACAGTGGTGTCCCCCAAGGCAGCGTTCTAGGACCAACTCTCTTCATACTCTACATAAATGTCTTCTGTGATCATATTAAGAGCAACTGCGTTCTTTTAGCTGATGATGTAAAGCTATTCAACACCACCGAAAATACTGCTACCCTTCAAAAAGACCTCGACTATGTGTCAGAATGGTCAAACAAATGGCAACTTCAAATCTCAACAAATAAATGCTCTGTCTTACATATTGGCAAACAAAATCAGAAAATAAAATACAAGCTGAATAGTCAAGACCTTGCTGATGAACCAAACTCTGTCAAGGACTTTGGAGTAGTCATCTCTAATGATCTAAGTGCTAGAGCCCACTGTAACTACATAGCCAAGAAGGCATTAAGAGTTGTAAACCTAATCCTACATAGCTTTTTCTCCGGTAATATCTAACTAGAGCATACAAAACATTTGCTAGACCAATACTTGAATACAGCTCATCAGTCTAGAACCTGCATTACATATCTGATATTAATACAATTGAGAAAGTCCAGAAATATTTCACAAAAAGAGTTCTCCACTCCTCTACTCGTAGCAGAATACCTTATGCCACCAGACTTGAAATTTTAGACCTAGAAAACCTAGAACTACACCGCTTTCAGTTTGATCTAAGTATAGTACATAAAATTATATATTGCCTTGTCCTACCTGTCAATGAATATTTCAGCTTCAACCACAATGATACAAAGCACACAATAGATACAAATTCAAGGTAAAATGCACCACACTTGATTGCAGGAAATACGACTTCAGCAACAGAGTGGTCAATGTCTGGAATACTCTACCTGACTCTGTGGTTTCTTCCCCAAACCCCAAAAACTTTAACCTTAAACTTTCTACTATTGACCTCACCCCTTTCCTAAGAGGTCTGTAGGGAGCGTGCATATGCGCACCATAGTGCCTACCGTCCCTGTCCTATTGTTTCTTTTTTTCTTACTTGTATCCATTTCATGTATTCATAACCATGTTTATACTTATACCTGTTATCTAATAATCGCTTGACAAAATAAAATAAATAAAAATAAATTTAAAAAAAACAAGAAAAAAGCACCTTTGGGGCAACCATAACCTGGATGGCTGAGAATCTTCATAGACATTTAGCTATTGAATCCAAACTTTTGAGGCAAGATAGGTCTTGAACACACCTTTTCACCGGCCTCGGTGCTTTCATCCATTTTGACTGTTCCAGATGTGTGTAACTACATTCTCAACCCTGTCCTTTGGGAAACTCAACACTATTGAAAGGTCCCTGGGTGAGATGGCTGGGTTCTATTGTGCAACACATTGGGACACATGAAGGTCTGGAATAGATCCCAAAAAAGTCAGGAGAGATGACATTTGACAGGGGATCAGTCTCCCACAGGCTGTACACTTCAAAGGGGTAGTTTCTGCAGGAGTGCAGTAAGAATTTGCATTCTGTCTGGTCCTTGGGAGATAGCATCTCTAGAGGCCTTCATTCTTCTTTTTTTCTGTCAACACTGATCTTGAAATTGAGAACTCAGTCATTCTATGAGCATTGTGATAAATTTCAAATCCAGAAATGGAATCCTGACAAACTAAAGCTAAACAATAAACCCTGTTGGTTGCTGCCTGTTGCCTCACCAGGTAAGGCCAAGTAACTTTGGAATTCCACCAATGTGCACAATCATAACCCTTGATTCCACCTGCTATTTTGCTTCACATGAAGATTAATTCATGGACCAAAGAGTAAGAAAAAACAATGATAAGTTTATGAAAAAAGTTTAATGTATGCTGTTTCATACATTCATACATGCTACTTTTTCTAGATTTATTGGTATGCATGATCCACAGTACAGACATTTCTATTTCACACATAATATACACTTTAAGTAAGGATGAATTTTATGTATTTATTAAATTTGTTTGCTGCCCATCTCGCCTCAATGCAACTCTGCTTACAACATGTAGGTTTTACATTTACTAAAACTATAATATAATGAGCATTTCAGATCTTCTCACCTTTGCAAGTTAAAGGAAAGGTTTATGTTTTCTTTCAAAAATTGAGCTAACATGAATGTAAAACTTGAAATAGTACACTAATTTTTTTTATTGCACTCATTGCATTTGCAGATGATTAGATATTCCACGAAGAACCAGATACAGTTTTTGATTGCAAACTATTTTCCAAATGTTTAGATGACTATAACTAATTATTATTATGTGACAAAAGGAGAACCTTTCATTCCAATAAAAATACCACTTTTGCTAGTTAATATAATGTTATGAATGAGTATTTGGGAATAAACCCCATAGATTGTGCAATTTAATTCGAATTATTCATGTATCAGTAAACTTAAGTCATTCAGAGCTATGGTGGCGCAGTGGTTAGAATGCAGTACTGCAGGCTGGCTCATTGCTCAATCCAGGAGTT
The DNA here is from genome assembly GCA_009733165.1 of Naja naja. Lineage (NCBI taxonomy): Eukaryota > Metazoa > Chordata > Lepidosauria > Squamata > Elapidae > Naja > Naja naja. The sequence goes on along the minus strand of CM019155.1, from coordinate 42,193,089 downwards.
CGATTCTGAGCAGCTCAAAGTTGACTCAACCTTCCATTTTTCTGAGATCGGTAAAATGAGAACCCAGATTGTTCAGGGAAATATACTATGTAAACCGCTTAGAGAGTTCTGTAAAGCATTAGGAAGCAGTAAAAAAAGTCTAAGTGCTATTGCTATTGCATATAGTTAAAATTCCCTCAATAGACCATTAATGACATTCCAGTGTTAGAACCTAGTTTTCATCAGCATATAGCTAAATATAATATAATCCAGCAATATATGAAGAGATTCACACATTTCCTATTTTCAACCTCATTACTTCAGAAGAGGTTTATAGTAGAGTTTACTATAATTTCTTATTGTCAGCAGCTTGATCTTGACTGATGTGTGCCATCAATGTTAGTATCAACTTTTAGTGATCATATACTGTAGATCAATTTTTTCTACAGAAATCTGTCCTCAGTCAAACCTTCCATTGGTGCACTAATTGAATTCATCCACATTCTCTCCTCTTCTACCATCCTACCTTTCCCAGAAATTTGGACTTTTCAAGGGAGCTGGGTCTTCACATAATGTGTTCAAAATGATACAGTGCTAGCTCGGTACTCATAAATTTGTTCTGGGAGAAATGACAAATACTAAAAACAAGTACCAAACAAACCATGTGGCTAACGCATCACCCTTTGTTTCAGTTGAAAATGGTAGTGCATCACCAGGCAGCCAACACTGACAAGCTCTAGCTTGCATGTCAAGTACCAAACAAACTGAAACAACATTTTCATATCAAAATGTGTTGAGTACCAAATTCAGTAAGTTTCAAAGCACTGAGTACTTGAGTACTGAGGTATGTCTGTACTTTCCAAAATATGCTAACTGATGTGCCAACTGATGTGATCTACAGAATATTTTTGGCAGAGGTAAGGATTGTATTAGTTTGGTAGGATATATCAAAGGATGTACATGATTAAGGTGATTTGTGATAATAGATGTGGAAAGGGAGAAACTGTTTAGAATGAAAGTGACATTTTTCTTAAAGCCAATTTGTAGTTATTTATGTTGATTATCCTATCATCCAACTTCCTGTTACCCATGCTTAAACCCCAAATTCAGGACACACCAAAAGATTAATATATTTTCACATTTTTAAAAACTTAATGGAACATGATGCTACATTACAATGACCTTAGATGGATTAATTTATAGCAAAAAGAGAGAAGTCTATCCATAGTCATGATGAGCTCCAGTATGGAAATTTTTCATATTCAGAAATATAATATTAAGTTGTATAGAACTATTAGTTGTTAAAAGGATGAAATGTCATAAGCCACCCAGAATTGCCTTTGGGCGAGATGTCAGAAAGAAAGAAAGAAAGAAAGAAAGAAAGAAAGAAAGAAAGAAAGAAAGAAAGAAAGAAGGAAGGAAGGAAGGAAGGAAGGAAGGAAGGAAGGAAGGAAGGAAGGAAAGAAGGAAGGAAGGAAGGAAGGAAGGAAGGAAGGAAGGAAGGAAGGAAGGAAGGAAGTTGTAGGAAAGCCTTACTGAAAATTCAGCTTCCTCATCTTCCATTCCAAGATTCCCAACTCCAGCGGAAACCAGTCCTGGAGATTTCCCTCTCCCCGGTAAATGCGTACATGTGTCTCATGGATATGTATGTATCTGCCAAAAAGGCACAGGACAAAAAGAAAAAAATACTTCAAAATAATTGAAGTAATAACTACTGATTAAAATTAATTGCCTGTAAAATAAAGTACCCCCATTAATTGGTCCCTGGGTGTATATATCAGCCATTTTGTTCCGCATGTAGAAACACACAAACATACATACACTGCCTTTTCTTCTTCCACAAAGAAGAAAACACAGGCTGGAGATGGGATAAGAGAAAGGATTTAATGCACTGGGAAGAAAGAAAATTAACCTGTGAAACTCATTATCACAAGATATGCTAATGGCCATTTCCTTGAATAGCTTTAAAATGGGATTGCATGAATTTGTGAAGGGCATGTTTATTATGAGCCAGTAGTACTGATCTACTGAGGAATATTTGCAGGGGAACATTATTAGCAGGAGAGGGATGGTCTCCACTCTTGTTTGCAGGCAGCCCAAAGGCATTCAGTGATGGTGGAAACAAAAAGACTACACTGGACTCTGATCTGATCCAGTAGAATTTTTTCATCCTGTGGAAAGAAAAAGGAGGCAACAAAACTGAAGCAGAAATAGATTAATAGAGAAAGAAAGAAAAGAGAGAGAAGGCCTGCTTAGGCATTATTAAAACATTGCACTGATGTTCAGCAACCTTAATTAGAGGAAGTTTGTAAGCATTTGCAAGATTGTTGAGACCTGCTTTACTGGGAGCCAAGTATTTTAATTCAGAACTTCTATTGCATTACAGGTATGGCAAATCAGTACGCTTAAAGAAAAACATTTGATAATCAGGGCTCTGTACATGTATAGAAGGGAAGATTGTGAACTCTTTAACATAAATTTTTCCCACCAATTTCCTTTTAAGTGATGGGAGCAGGTGTTTGCTTAAATGCAAAAATCTGCTACTGCCAAGTGAAGTTTAGTTCTAAGATATTAGATTGAAAAGTTTGCCCACTGGCCTCCAGTTATAGAAACCAGGCTTCTTGTGCCATGTTAATTTACAGAAACCATCCCCCATTTTAAGTTACCCTAGATTCTCAGGCACCATGAGTATATAGAGATATGAGCCCTGGTAGCACAGTGGCTAAAGTGCAGTATTGAAGGTAAATTCTTTCCACAGCTTGGAGTTCGATCCTGATGGAACTCAAGGTTGATTTCCATCCTTCTAAGCTGAGTCAAAATGAGGACCCATATTGCAGGGGGACATTTGCAAATAATGCTTACATTGTAAACCACCTAGAGTGCTGTAAAGCATTACGGGGCTGTATATTTATTTATTTATTTATTTATTTATTTTATTGATTCTATATGCCGCCCCATCTCCAAGACTGGGCAGCTCACAGTTAAAACATACAAATACAATAAATAATTAAAAAGAATTAAACCACTATAAAGTCCAATGAAACCAAATTAAAAAGTTAAAACTACCCCATACCCCCCGTGAGGTAGTCACAACCCGACTTGGTCAAATAGCCAGGTCTTCAAATCAGGCAGAAGGTGTAGAGGTCAGGGCCAGATGGAGGTCCAGAGGCAGTTGGTTTCATAAGTCGGGGACCGCCACAGAATGGGCCGCACGGGGACCCAGCCGACATTGACTTGCCGACGGGACCCGAGGAGCCTGTCTGTGCCCGTACAGGCGGTTGGCACTCGATATCGGCAGGAGCTGCTCCCTTAAATATTGTGGACCCATGTCGTAGGACTTTGAATGTTAAAGCCAAAACCTTGAACCTCACCGAGTGCAACCGGCAACCAATGCAGGTCACGCAGGAGGGGGTAATATGGAGAATCAGGTAACTCCCATCACAACCTGTGCAGCCGCATTCTGCACCAGCTGCAACCCGGATGGTGCAAGGGCAGTCCTAAATAGAGAGTTGCAGTAGTCGAAGGCAGGTAACAAGGGCATGAGTGACTGTACAGGGCATCTCGTCCAGAAACAGGTGAAGCTGGTGAACCAACCGACTGGCAGGCCCCTGGCAACGGCCCCCACCTGCTCCTCCAATTGGAGCCACGCGTCCAGGAGGACCCCCAGGTTCCGTGCCCTATCCACAGGGGGCAACACCTAAGCCTATTGCTATTACTAAATCAAGCTGCAGAAAACTAGTTTTCTCTTTTGAAGCCATTCTAATATGTTTGTGCCTACAGACTTACACTAGTTATTTTAGAGGGATATCTTGGTATCTGGGGAGTTATTCATTACCATTGGATGGTTTTGTCTATGCTTACCTGATATGGGGCACTATAATCTTCTAGCTAGGCAAATTTTCCTTGTGCACATCTCTGTTCAATTCTTCTACTTCTAACTAAGATGTCTTCATTTTTACAGAAAAAAAATATTAAGCTACTTGGTCATCATAGTGAATTTTGATAGTTATCTCAGGGTTTTTCAAGACCTTTGGTTGGTGTATTTCTGATCAAATGGAAGCAGCAATTCCAAACACTTAGCACATCAACATAAATATAAAGCTTTTACACTTCCAAGTCTTAATTTTTAAAGAAGAAGAATATCTACACTTACCTGCAGTATTGTTTCATTGATTTGTATTTTGATGTAGTATTTTTAAATAACTTGAACATTATGTTAAGATTTGTGTTAAAAAGCAAAATAAGGGTTTTTTTTATGCATTTTAAGGAACTAAGTGTCAGGGAGTAAAAATCTTCCAAACATCCCTGCTAATTAGAGGTGATAGACCATGCATTTCCTTGCTGTCAACTTTGATAAAATTAAACCCGGAAAGTAATCTAAGAAACATATTTTTATTTACAAAAATAATAAAATCTAATGGGCTACATACCGGCAGCATAATCTCACACAGGCATATATTGAAAAAGTACAAAGGAAGTTACAGGAAGTGAAGTAAAAACTTTTTGAAGCATGTGCAGTGAATCAAAAATCACAAGACTGTCTTATCTCATTACTATGGAGACAAGATAACACAGTTCTAGCTAGCAGACACCTGCCTGCAAATATTAGCTGGAAGCTTAGAAGACAAATTATAAAAAAAATGTAGTGACATTAAGTAAGTCAGTTCATATGGATGGGAGAAGTAGAGAAAGTTAGATTTTGACAGAACATATATTAGAAGAAAAATAAGATCTGTTTCTGAACTGGACTTAAAAAAATGCAGAATGTAGGCAGTTCCTTGAAGCAAAGGAGGTTCCCCCCCCCAAAAAAAAAACATGATGCAAGTGAAAGCAAAATGATCAGCTGATCAGAAATTGCAACTGTGAATTTCCTAGAGATGTTTCTTTGGTAGGAAAATCTTTCCTTTGTTCTCAAAAGTGTGCAAGCGGAGATCTTCCTCTAGGAATTCATAGGAAGTGTAATTGATAGGCCTCTAAAAGGGGCATATTTTAGGTTCAGGCACCCTACTAAGCTGTAGTTTTTGCTTATTTCATGCTCAATTAGCATTATAGGTAGAAATGTGAGCCTCCTGGAAGAAAGGATCTTTTGTTTATGAGGGAACTGTTAAGTTTGCATGAAGAGACAGACGTGGAGTGCTTCAAGCTCTTTGTTTATTAGTGACTACAGCTCAGAACGAACCCACTTTGGCTGGGCTGTGGCTGCTACTTATAGCCAGCAGCCGTGAAGTTAGCCAATCAGAGTGCAGGGTTTTCTCTGACTTTTAAACCAATCATTTCTTACATTTTACAAGAACAGTTCAAACCAAACCAATGACTTTAAACCTGCATACATAACACCCTCCCCACTAGGTTCAGTCCATACTCAAACCCCAGCCTATCTAATGTATTCTTTTTTAAATAGGTGGGGCTCTTCGTGCACGCTGAGACTCACGTGGTTCAGATGTTTTAAGGTTCTCACCTTGTGAGAGAGGAAATGTGTCTGTTGACATTTCCTTACTAGGACTTGTAGTAATGGTAGAACCTATTTGCCATTACAACTGGTCTCTCCTCCCAATCCATCTCCAACCCAATGTCAGCACCTAAATCAGGTAATGATGCAACTCCATCATTTGTGAAAATGGTTGTTGGTATTGTGACAGGTTTTGGGATGGTCCTGTCCCGTTAGCTCGTTACACATGGGGTTGATTCCTTATTCATTACACTCATGATCCCCTTCCTCCCTAGAAGAGGTATTAGGTATGGGAAACTAGAGAGGAACAATTGTGATGTTCCTGAGGTAATCTGGATCTAAGCTGATCAATGTGCCTGTTCCAGAGGACACCATCCTCTGTTTGTACCCTGTAAGATCGAGGGCCTGTGATTTGGGTTATCTCAGCAGGAATCCATAAAGGTTCACCTATAAGGTTCTTAGCATAAACAGAATCTCACCTACAGTGAATGTGCGAACTTTGCTAGTGGAATCTAGTGGTGCGTTAAAAGTGGGGATGAAGGCGGTCAGGGGAGACCTGAGTTTCCTACCCATCAACAACTCTGCTGGGGACAAATTAGTTGAGGGTTGGGGAGATATGCTGGACACTGAGAAGTTTTTCAACTCTCTCAGTGATATCCCTGGACCCAATTGCTGAAGTTTTTCCTTGGTAAATCTTACCACA
>CM019155.1:42134701-42185958 GCA_009733165.1 Naja naja | reverse complement strand
TGTCAGGGCATGTCTGATACCCTGTTGTGCTAGATATGATTCAAAAGGTTGGATGTAAATTGAGGGCCATTGTCAGAAACAAGCACATCAGGTAACCCGTGAGTTACAAAAGCTTTTTAAGCTGTTTGATGACAGCTTCAGTTGTGGTGGATGCCATAGGGATAACCTCTAAGCCATTTGGAATATGCATCAACTATAATAAGGAAAGTGTGCCCTCTGGTAGGGCCAGCAAAAATCAATGTGAATCCTGGACCATGGGCCCCTAGGACATTCCCATTCCTGTGTGGGGGTGAGAGGTGGGGCAGGCCTGACCACCTGACAGTTGGGACAAGATGCAACAAGTTTTCAACCATTTTGTCAATACCTGGCCACCATACATAACTCTGGCCAATCCCTTCATTCTGACAATACCTGGATGACCCTCATGTAACATTTCCAAAACCTCTTTTTGCAGTTTTGTAGGAATAACCACCATGTTACCCCACAAAATACATCCTCTTAATACAGATAATTCAGTTTGCCTGGATTTAAAAGGTTGGGCAAGTTGAGGTAGATCTTGAAGAGGCCAACCTTTCTTAATCCAGCCTATAACAGGAGCCAATAAAGTGTCTTTGACAGTCTCTCTGGCAATTTCAGCAGCGTGTACTGGAAGCTTGGCAACAGTTTCTAGGAAAAAGGTGTAAGTCTCAGGAGCAAGTCCTCAGTGTGAGAAGGAAGTGGGCAGCGACTCAAAGCATCTGATGCCCAATGTCTTTTCCAGGCCTGTGGATGAGTTTGTATGAATAAGCAGCAAGAAATTCAGTCCACCTCAGCATTCTGGGTGACAGGATAGTGGGCGTAGGTTTGTCTCCTGCCACAATGCCTAACAGAGGTTTGTGATCTGTGACAATGGTAAATGTTCTCCCATATAAATACTCATGGAATTTCTTGACAGCTGCAACAATTGCCAAGGCTTCCTTGTCCAGTTGGCTGTAGTTCTCTCTGCTTTGGTCAAGGTGCGAGAGTAAAATGCAATAGGAGCTTCCCTCCTGCTGGGAAGTCTGTGGCTCAAAAACCCCCACTCCAAAGAGGATGCATCACAATTCAGTACAACAGGCAAATTCTCAGAGAACTGTATCAGTACAGCATCAGACGTGATCAGTCTTTTAATATTGTTAAATGCAGATTGTTCTTTTCTGCCCCAGACCACACAGACTTTTGTCTAATAATCTGTGCAGTGGTTCTGCAATGGTTTGCCTTCTGAGTAGGAACATGTGATAAAAGTTAATGAGTCCAAAAGCTTGCAAATCTGTTTTACATTTTGGTCTAGGGGCTTCTTTGATTGCCTGAACCTTGGCATCTGTGGGGTGGATACCATGCTTATCAATCATATAGCCCAGAACTCAACTTGTCAGTTCTAAGAGTGCATTTTTCTTCCTTGACTTTTAACTCCGCTTTTGAATCTGGTAAGGACTTCTCTGAGTCTCTCTGTAACTGAGTGTCATTTTCAGCAGAGATTAATACATCATCAAAGTAAGGTACTACCCTGGCAGTCCTTGGAGCATTCTTTCCATAAGGCTTTGGAAGATGCATGGTGCCATGCTTACTCCAAACTGTAACCTTTTATTTGAAAGCACCTCTATGAGTCACAATGGTTTGGGCCTCTGCAGTGGCATCATCAACTGTTAATTGTTGATATGCCTGGGCCAGATCAATTTGGCAAAGGACTGACCCCTGCCAAGTGAATGTAGTAAATGATGCACCACTGGAACTGGATATGCGCTCTGTTGAAGCGCATGGTTCAATGTCCCCTTATAGTCTCCACATATTCTCACTGACCCATCAGTCTTGATTGGTGTGACTATGGGTGTCTCCCACCTGGAGTGGTCAGTGGGCTCTAAAACTCCTTGAGCTATTAGTTTATCTAATTGTGCATCAATTTTTTCCTTTAAGGCAAATGGGACCCTTCTGGGCTTTAAACGGATTGGTGGCACCTTGGGATCTAGATTGAAAGTGATAGGGGTCCCCAAGTACTTGCCTAATCCGTTGCTGAAGACCTCTGGAAACTCAGGCTTCAAGGCCTCCTCCCATTCAGAGTTGCTTATGTGATTGATGCCAGTCACCTTGATGCCCAGCAGGTTGAACCACTCAAGTCCCAGCAAACTTGGGCGATCCTTGTCCACGATGGTCAGGGGCAGGCGTTTGGTGTGGCCTTTGAACTTCATGTTGAATTCTCTTGTTCCAACTACTGGAATCTTGTTCCCTTGGTAGTCTTTAAGAGTCAGTGCTTGCTTCTGGAAATGTTTCTTCTGAATGTTTGGGAGTAGTCTGTGAATAGTGTCCCATGACACCATAGACAGATATGAGCCTGAGTCCACTTCCATTTGGCAAGGCCTTCCTTCTATTAGTACCTTGACATGCACTTTTCTGTTATTGATAGAAGATGAATGACCAATAGTTACTGTCTGATGAGTTTCATTCTTCCCCCTTGCTTCTGTGCTGCACCCCATTTTCTCACTGAGATTGTTGGGCTTGAATTGTTTGTCTTTGTTTGCAGGAAATTTCCTTCTGTTGGGTAGAGTTCTGGATGATTTGCAGACTCTTGCTAGGTGTCCTCTTTTATCACAATGGAGGCAAATGGTGTCTAAAAACTTGCATTCAGTCGGGGATGGCTTCCCCACAACCTCTGCAGTAGAAATCTTGCCTCTTTCTTCCCAGGTCTTTCTTTTTCCGCTCCATTCTGAGTCTGTAAATTCCTTCCTCCACCTCACTACAGTCTGACTCAGAATCTATTTGCTCACAATGAGTTGCTGTGGACTTTTCCACATCAGGATGGCTTGTGGCCTTGTTAATCTTTTCATGGCTGCTGCTGAGGACTTGGTAGCTTCTGCTGAAGAGGCTTCTTCTATTGCTTCTTTCAGCGTGATCTTAGGTTTCATTAATAACTTGCTCTGTAATACCTTGTCTTTAAGGCCCAGAACAAATCGATCACGCATGGCCTTTTCTAAACTGTTAAATTCACATGCACCCCCAATGTCTCTTAAACTTGCCACGAAGTTGTTTACATTTTCGTTTTCCCCCTGATCACGACGGTAAAACTTGTGTCTCTTAATGAGGTACGATACTTGTGGCGTGTAATGGGCTCTTAACAGCTTTTCTAAGTCAGGCCATTCCATTACCTTCACGTCTGCAGCTCCTGCCAATGCCTTCGCCATCTTGAAAACTGCTGGACCGCAGTGCATGAGAAAGACCGCCCTCTTCCACTTCTTGGAAATGTCGGCAAGATCGTTTCCTTCCAGATACATTTGGAAACGATCTGCATATGTCTCCCAGTCTCCCAGCCGTCAGATCGAACGGGGCTGGGGGCGTGTTCAGCACAGCCATCTCTCTCTTCTTCTGTTCCGCGTTGCCTTCTTCTTCAGGGAGATCCCATCCTCATCGCCAGTGTTAAGTTTGCATGAAGAGACAGACACGGAGTGCTTCAAGCTCTTTGTTTATTAGTGACTACAGCTCAGAACGAACCCACTTTGGCTGGGCTGCGGCTGCTACTTATAGCCAGCAGCCACAGTTGCCAGCCAATCAGAGTGCAGGGTTTTCCCGCACTTTTTAAACCAATCATTTCTTACATTTTACAAGAACAGTTCAAACTAAACCAATGACTTTAAACCTGCATAGATAACAGGAACTTTCTGAAAAGAATATTTATCTGATTAGGGTGCTGCCTTTTGTCAATTTCATTCTTTGTGTCAAGTTTCTTATCCCTTGTTTATGTGCAGTATCTCAGTTTTGCCCTGGAAATGGCTGTGAGGTTGGTAAGTGAGGGATAAGGGAAGATTGAATGGTAAGGAAGCTTTTAATTCTTTCCACACACAGATATTGCATCCAGCAAATTCCTTGTTTAATCTTTGTTATTAGTTTAAATCAGTTTAAAATAGTAGATACGGAATTCCTGAAAAAGATTTTGGGAAGCCCATATCAGTTAGCTGTCTGTTTCTTCTCATGTACAAGAACTTAGATTCAGAAGTGTCAAAGTTGTGATGTACATCTTGTGATTTTCTGGGGTCAATATTTTTATTTCAGTTTAAAGTAAAATAATGTAAGCAGTCAAATCTATCCATACCTCTATTCAAAAATAAAATAAAATCACAAAACATTTAGCAAATGTCAAGTTCTAAAAATAATATTTTACTGTTTAATCAATAGTAACAGTAAGTGGAAACAAAAACAGAACAGAAAGAGTGCAAGTAACTTGCAGAAGAAAGTAAGTAACAATAAATATCAGAAACAGAACAGATAGAGTGTAGCTAAATAAATTATATTGAAAGGTAGCCTAAAACATTTCTCAATTTACTTGTACAGAATTGCTATTTATAACAAAATAAAGTTTTCAGGGAATGTGGAATTTACTTTTATCATTAATTTACTCAAAATATTTTATTATATATATTATTATTATGCACATAGACATGTATTCCTATATATAAAAATAAAAAAATATTTAATGCTTAGTAAGAATTTTTATTACAATAGTAAAATCTAATACAAACTTAAGAAACTAAAAAAAGAAGATGGCTTGAAAGGTGCAAGGGAAAAAAGAGAATGTAAGAAAAAGGAATATGTAAAGAAGTTATTTCCAACTTTCATCACAAGTATATGTGATGTTTCTAACACAAATAAACAAATATAAACCAATTTAGTGACCCTTTACCACCTCTAATGTTACAAACAATTATTTTTTCATCCTATATTCCACATCTTATCTATAGGAAAAAAAACAAAAGATCCTCTTTTCAGTTCTGGTATCAGCTGATAATCCATAAAGGATTGCCAAAAGCTATAACATATCTTGTTTTAATTTTGATTAACTAAACCAGCTTTATATTTCTTCCTTTATTTCTAACAGTCTTAATCTTTAGTTCAGTCAAATATTATTGAAGGATTTGATTTCTTTTCATTTCTTCTTTATCCCATTGCAGAAATTTCTTCAGGTCTTTAACATATCTCTTTTGTAAATCTAATAAGAAAAAAATTACCAATGTCATTTGTATTTCTCTTTTGATTTTTAAAACATCACCCACTTTCTTTTGTATATCCAGCCAACAGTATGACATTGTTTTTCATGTCATACTGTTGGCTGTCATTTGTAAATCAAAGCACTTTGTGTCTATGTTGACAGATAAAAATGGTTCCAAATCTGCCACTTTTGAATAATATATTTTGAACATAGTCTATCCATAGAGGCAGACATCATGAAGGATATTGCTGATATTGCAGTTATTCATTTCTGGCTTTATTCTTCAAAAGTTTCCTTTAATATTTTCCATGTTTTGCATCATTTTGTAAGTCAGTTAATTAACACAAAAGATAGATTTGTGTGTTTTTCTCTCTGCCTAGAACCTTTAGCCCCTTCCAGCATTTAATTTTTAAAACCATAAAATTACTTATCTTTGTTATGTCTTGCAAAAACCAAAACAGATCTATTTTCCATGCAAATTTGTTTGTTCTTTATAATTAATTCCAAAATCTTATTGGAAAATTCTCTGTATTCCAAACTGATCTGGATCCGTAATCTGTTTACAGGTAGTTCTCAATTTATGACCACAACTGGGATCAGAATTTCCCTGCTAACCAAGTTAATTGTCAAGTGAATTGTGTCTAATTTTACAACCTTTTTACCCATGGCTGTTGAGTGAATCACTGCAGTTGTTAAGTGAATCATGTGGTTGTTAAGATAATCTGGCTTTTCCCATTGTCTTTGCTTGTCAGAAGTCAGCTGTAAAAGCCAGAAATGGTGATCACACATAATTCTGGGAGAACTACCCCATAAATAACATCCCAGTTGCAACGCTTCCAAATTTGGATCATGTGACAATGGATATGTGCAATAGTTGTATGAATAAGAAACAGTCATAAGCCACTTTTTCCACTGCTGTTATAAATGGTTACTAAACAAATTGTGACCCAATTGCATCTCATTTCCAAAGTTATAAGTCTCTGTTGTAAATATCTCTATCCATTGTGGGATAATTCTCTTTGACAGCACAACATTCTGCTTGCCAAAAAAAATCCAGTCCATCCTTCATGATATCCATTATCTTGGAATTTCTTATATTTCTATACCTTTCAATCTTTTCTGGCAGATCTATATTTTTCAAACCAAATACTCTCTTCTTTGCACTTGATAGTAATCAACCAGGTTCTAATTCCTCAAATTGCAAATCAGGTTCAACTGTTATTCCCTGTTTTTGGATATCATCTTGAGTTTGCCAAACCATTATTTACCGATTGAATTTTTTGTTTATATTTTTGAACAAAGCCTGTAAGTTGGAGACCATTCTTTTTTCAGTTACCTCCCCCCAAATTTTATGTCCTTCTAGAGGCTTGAGAAACACTTTTGTTCTCTCTTCAAGGACAAGAAAAGCAGATAGATCATAACAGCTTAGACAGGGTTCAACATCAACCCCCAGGGTTAAAGAAAAGGGAATTTTCCCATCAAAAATTAAGAGATAAATATTCAGGCTCTTTTTTAAAAAGGAAAAGAAAAAAAGCTAAAAAGAACAAAATGTGTTGTATAATTCTGTGTAAATGTAAGTCCCACCGCAAAGTTCCTTATGGCTAAGAGATAGTTTGGAATTTAATAGTAAACAGTGAAAAAACAGAAAAAAGTTGTAAAAATTCAGCAAGGAGTTATAAAATAAGTCAGAAGTCAACTAATGATAAATCAAGAAATTGTATAGCTTGGAAAAGTGCAATTAAAACCTAAGCCTTCTTAAGAAAAATCAGCAGCTGAAAGGAAAACATAGCAAGAGCTTCTGATTGCTGCTTACCATGAATTGCTGGTATCCAGACCCTGCCCTCTTCTTCTCCGTCAGTGCATGATCATCTGAATGCCCTTTTAAAAATGGGGAGCAGAGCCACCAAATAACCAGATTTGGTGGCAAAATCAGCTGTTCATCAATAGGAGAAAAAGAATTGTCTGTCGTTCAGCATGCCATCTTGGGGAAGAGCCATGAGACCTAATTTTGAAATACAGAGAAGAAAATTCAGCATTGGTATCATAGAAAAGAAATTAGAAAACTTCAGGTTTATGGGGTTATTTTTTTTATTTCTAAACCAAACACCTTGTACAATGGCACATCCTGTCAACAGAATTTATATTCCTCCGTAGGTATGACTGGAAATAGATGATAACATCTAGCCTAGTCATTGATATACATAGACACAATATCACTGGTTTAGTCTGTTCATTATATATCTTTCTGTATTAAATGATGCTCATGTTTTTATCTAAGTACCTAAATTGCTAATATGTGCAATAGAGCATTCTGTATCATTAGATTAGTATCAGTGCACATTGTTTTGAAATTTTATTTATTTATTTATTTATTTATTTATTTATTTATTTATTGGACTTGTATGCGCCCCATCTCTGAAGACTCGGGCGTGCACAACTAAAACAGCAACAATAAATACTTAAAAGAAATTAAACTAATTTCACAAGCCCAAAAATACAAAACTAAAATTTACAGTGGTTAAAATAATTAGAAACCCATCCCCAAGGAGGGTCACAGCCCGATTGGTGAACAACCAGGTCTTCAAATCATGGAGGAAGGTGCGGAGGTCAGGGGCCAGGCGGAGCCCCAGGGGCAGTTGGTTCCAGAGGTCAGGGGCCACGACAGAATAGGCTCATCGCCAGGGAACCACCAGCCGACATTGGCTTGCCGACAGGACCCCGAGGAGTCCTTGCCTATGTGCTCGCACAGGGTGGCTGGCAGTCGATATCGGCAGAAGACGCTCCCTTAAATATTGAGGACCCATGTCATGAAGGACTTTGTATGTTAAAACCAGAACCTTGAATCTCACCCGGAGTGCAACCGGCAACCAATGCAGGCAGTGCAGGAGGGGGGTAACATGGGAGAATCAGGAAACTCCCATCACCACCCGCGCCGCCGCATTTTGCACCAGCTGCAATCTCTGGATGGTATGCAAGGGCAGTCCTAAATAGAGAGCGTTGCAGTAGTCGAGTCTAGAGGTAACAAGGGCGTGAGTGACTGTGCGCAGGGCACCTCGGTCCAGAAATGGGCGAAGCTGACGAACAAGGCGGAGCTGGGCAAGTAGAAATAAATATTAACTTACTCTTATATGAATTTTGTCACTGTAATCCTGATGAATTTTTGAAAAAAATAATAGAACCATTAGAAAGCTATTTTTAATTTTATATTTGTATGCATCTATATGTGTGTAAAAGAAAGTGAGGCTGAACAATTAAAACTCAGTTCATTCATGTCTGAATAATCCTGGGATATAAAGAACTATGATTATTCTCAGAGGAGCAATATTAGGCTTGAATATATTTTTGGACTATTGAGTAAGAGCCAGACTTACTAAAATGAGACAAGATGTTCCACCAGGGAGAAATGAGTGAAATTTCAAAAGAAATGGCATTGATGTTCCAAAGCATTAAGGATACTATGACAAAGAATGACAGGGAAATAAAGAATCTATTCCAAAGCATAAATGGGAAAATAGAAAATACTCTACAAGTGATAATGAATGAAGATCAGAAAGTCTAGGAAAAAGAGGAGACAACAAAAAAAAATGGAGGAAAAGATAGAACAGACAAATCAGCAAATAAAACAAGAAGTTGAGAAGGAGAAGACAATGAAGAAAATAATGACTGATGAAATATACCAAGGGAAAAGTACATTAAGAGATTTAAAAATGGAATTGGATAAGCAGGAAGATACTTTTGAAAGGGAGATAGGGGCTTGGGTAGTCACTCTGGAGGCCTGGCAGCATAGGAGGATAGAGATGGGATACTTAGGAATATTTAGACTGAGTAGTGAAGATATAGGTGTAGATAGAGACAAAGATCCAAGAGAGGAGTATAAATATAAGCTAAAAAATGAATAAGAATTAAAATATTCAAATGAACAAGAGATAATGGATAGAAAGGAAATACTTTTTTCTTTTTAATATAACGATGGCCTGATTAAAAACTAGAATAGAGATTTAAATAAGAATACACATTTTTATATAAAGCAATAGTTTAATGGAAAGATTAGAGGTCGAACAATGGTATTATTATGTATGCTTAAATTGGCACAAGAATGACATTAAAATATTGAATAATTAAATAATGAAGGACTATATCTTAATATAAACATGTGTATTAACACTAGGATTAGTAATGGTGGCTGGACTAGAAGCTAGAATAAGAAATAAGGGGAATAGTAGCATACATATTTTTTAATATAATAGAATAAAAGCAATAACTAAATCGAAAGATTAGAGGTTGAAAGATGGTATTACTATGTATGCTCAAATTATATTGTGATTGGCATTAAAATGGAACATTGAAATATTAAATTACTTTAAAACAAGCATATATATTAATACTAGGATTACATAAGTTTGACTAATATAACTAATATTATTATTGTTATTTGTATAAATTGAATGATATCCAGATGCCACACTGTTCATGTATTGATGATGATGTATATTTAAAAATAAAAATCCAAAAACTTTTTTAAAAACCTCTGTTCATTCGAAGCAGATGGCAAGAACTACTAAGAAAAGTAATGATTATTAAACCTTGAAGTAAAGTGTCAGGGTCCTGTCATGAGTTGACATAAAGATTATTAATATCCAAATAATAAAAGTAAAGGTAAAAGTTTTTTCTGTCCAGTCATATTGGACTCCAAGGAATGGTGCTCATCTCCATTTTTTAGCTTATAGAGCCAGCATTGTCCAAAGACATTTCCATGGTCATGTGGCCAGCATGACTATACTCCAAGGCACACAGAACACTGTTACCTTTCTGTTCTGTCTCCCCTTCCCTTCCCCAGAAGGTAAGGAACTTGGTAGCAACACTAGCACAGAGAGTCACGCTGGCCAAGTTATCTCTCCCGATAAGAGTGTTGGCAGTCACCCAAGCTCTCACTGCCAAATTCAAAACTAACAAGAAATGAAGTACTCACAGAAGACTGATTTATTCTCAAAGTCCAGAAACTAAATCAGGCACACAGACGGAATCTGCGGCTTAATTTCACACTTTGTCACGCACAGAGTTTGCAATGTAGGGACACCCACCTTTATACCTGGTGGGGTGTGGTCCAGCTCAATCTCTGGCCCTCCTACGCCCCCTACGTTGCTGCTGACGTTTCTCCTTCCGACGTTGCCTGGGATCAAGCCAGGAACCCTCCTCCTCCTCCTCCCTCTCTCGTGGCCGTACTGATACGCGTCTCTCAGGCTGTTCCTCTTGGCTTTCCGAAGAAACCTGAGGCATTGCCAGGAGGAAGGTCCTGGGAGGGGGCCTTGCCAGGGAGGAAGGTCCTGGGGAGGGAGGCCTTGCCAGGGAGGAAGGTCCTGGGGAGGGAGACCTTGCCAGGGAGGAAGATCCTGGGGAGGAAGGCCCTGGTGAGGAAGGCATTGCCCGTTCCTCCTCTTCTTCATCATCCAGGTCCTCTTCCTCTGTCAGCACAGGCTCATGAGGCGGGGCCACAACACCTTTCCATCAAAATGATACCTATTTATCTACTCACATTTCATCTGCTAGATGGGCAAGAGCCTGAGTAAATAACTGGAGCTCACCCAATCATGCGTCACTCAGGTCTCGAACCCAGACTGTCAACTTTCCAGTTGAGAAGCTCAGCATCTTCTGCTCAGCCACCATGCCCCTATAATAATCCAAATAATACAGGTTAATTTGCAAGACAATTAATTTGCCCATTTGCAAGACAAGCCTCATTTAAAGAGAAATTGAGAACCTGATAAGACATCAAGATGCTGTAGATTATGGAACAATTTTACAAATCCCACCTATGAATTACAATTTTCAAAATATTATATAGTGCACAGCAGGGGTCCTCAAGTTTGGCAACTTTAAGACATTCTTAAGCAAAGCTGGCTGAGGAATTCTGGAATTGAAGTCTACAAGTCTTAAAGTTACCAAGATTTGAGACCTCTGGTGTACAGAATAGTTGCATTTATACACCATGCCATGGTGGTGTAGTGCTTAGAAGGCAGTACTGCAGGCTAACTCACTGCTCACTTCAGGAATTTGATTCTGAGCGGCTCAGGGTTGATTCAATCTTCCATCCTTCCAAGGTCAGTAAAATTAGGTCCCAGATTGTTGAGGAAATATGCTGACTTTGTAAACTGCGTAAAGAGGGCTATAAAGCACTAAGGTATGAAGTGTGTATGTCTAAGTGCTATAGCTATTGACTATAACACATTGCAGAATTCTCCGGAATTTAAGGAGACTCATTTGGATTTTGATAGCAAAAAAATTCCAGCAAATGTTAATATGTATATTAAACAAATGAATGCATTTCTCTTATTCCTTTTTGCAATATGAGTTAATGCCAGCCATAAACATTTAAAAATAATTTGTTCTAAGGATAGGAACATTTGATAAGTGAAAAAGAGCCCATGCTTGTCCTATTCTCATAATCCAGCCAAAACCTTTTAGAAAAGAGGTTATAAATCGTAGGATGTTAGTTCCAAAGGTGCTTTTCAAAAGGCAACTGGACTTCCTTTTTTCCTTGAAAAATTTTGCTTCTCTTCCAAGAAGCTTCTTCTGTTCTGATTGATTGGTGGGGAATGAAGGATTTACAGTATATTAACCATGATGTGGATGATTGAGAATCTCTATAGACAATTAGGATTTAAGATCTTGGCCTAGAAACCAGAAGACTGTGAGTTCTATTCTCGCCTTAGTCATAAAAACTGGTAGGTGAATTTGAACCAGTTACTCTGTCTCTCAGCCCAATCTACCTCATAAAATTATTTTTGTGGGAAAATAGGAAGAAGTATTATCTATGTTCACCATTTTGAGTTGCTCATAAAGTAATGAAAGTGGGACAAAAATGAAATAAATGAAATGAATAATAAATGACTTAACTAGGAAATATTAGCACATAAATTCTCAATGTCGGGTGAGGACTCCTATCAACAGAGTATAATTTTGGAGATTTTAGAAACTTTTAAATTTCCACTTTATATTTTTTTAGTGTGCTTTTGCCTGCTAGACAACACCATGTGCATATTATTTATATTTCATATAACTTCTTTTGAGAATGCAAAAACCACATCATGGTTGTGTTTTAAGGCTCTCAGGACAGTTTGCAACAATCCATGAATTAAATTTTATATATGTTTGGATTTCAGTCCATGAGCCAATGTTCAAAATTACTTCAATAAGGACATATAATTTTATTCCATGTACTTCTATAAATGGACATGTATGAAGTGTAGAATACATGTTAAAAAGGCAGAAACATTTATTCAGAAGGAATTCAATTTGGGCCATAGAATGAAGAATCTAAAGAACACACTGTCAAAATGTGAAATTTGTGGCACTTTAAGTACTGTATTATATTGTCCACTGGCCACAGGGAGGCAGTAAGGTGTGTATAGAGAATAATAGACTCAAGGATTACTTTGTGTTGTCTCTTTGTCACTCAGTCTCCTCTGTATCTAGGATATAGCTAATTTCAGGTCACCCCTGATCTATATCTTTGAGGTTGACATACTATCACCATGCTGGTTTAGAACAGACATAAGTTAATATCAAACAAAGTGATGTTTCTTTATGTATATAGTTTTTATTTATAATAATAAAGTTATATTGTTTTAATGCTATTCTATTTGTATATAATAACAAAAATATGAATAGTTTGTAAAATGAAATGCTAATTATAATTTTTAAAGTTTAATAAAACAAAAATAAAGCTGTACTATAATAGTTGTATTATTTATTCTCTGTTTCTCAACTACAGTGTTAATTAAAGAGATCCTAAATGAGTTGGAGGTAGAAAATATCCCTTACTAAATGAAGTTAAAAATCAAAACTGGAAATTTTGGCTTTGCCCATAATTCACTTAGAGTTTAATCTTAGCAGGAAAGGTTTTCTGTTTCTACATTTTCTTTCCTATTTTCAGCTCTATAGAGTAATCCAATACATATGTTACAGAAGTCACATTGAGTCTAGCAGGGCTTATTTTATTTTAAGGGATTACTGACAGAAAATACCAGCATTTGAATGTTCAAATTTAAGTTTTATTGTAATCATGCATACAGTGTCCTGAGATAAAAGGCAATGATTTTTACTGAATTTTAGGATCTTTACTTCTGACTAAGCTTTTAGATTACAAACATTTTAATAAGTAAAATGTTCTCCATCTCTGCGCATCACTTGGACATAGCCAGGGGGTCCTTTAAAAGTCTCTCACAATTGAAATCTACAATTAATAAAATACATTTGTTTTAACACAATGATTATGTTAAGAAGCCTCTCTCTGCTTTTCTGCTCCACAAATAAACAGACTATTGACAAAAAATGAGAGTCACTTTTGCAGTCTTACAAATACCTAAATCTCCTAAGGAGGAATTTAATATGAATAATGAATAATTCCTAACTATCAATTCAACTGTGAACTAAAAAATGAAAAGCAGATACTGACAGCTGTAGGATTGGATGTATAATCCAATAACTAATTTAAGCACACATTCTGTTTTGTAAAACAATAGGGGATTCTTTCTCAATTAACTAATAAACTGACAGAATCATTTAGTTTCTACCCACTGTTTTGCACACTGTTTCATGGTTTGCAACACATCCTCACTGGCCCACAAGTTTTAATTCAAGCCTTTTAATGCGGTTGAAAATCAATCTCTTTATTGTTAAAGTGTCTCTAGGGCCTCATGATAGGACTGTGGCTAACCTCACCAATAATGTGCTCTTTAAAAAAAAGGCCAGTGCATCAAAAGTGAACATGCTATAGCCACCTCATTATTGCTGCCTCAACCAATGTTCATTTAAGGGCAGTTTTGTGATAGAGTTTTATTTACATACAGAATACAAATCATGTTAGCAAGTTTCACATAATGCATTGCTTTCTGAAAACAAAGAGGGATTAAAATGGATTATGGGTTTGGGGAACTGGAATCTAAATAACTCCTATTCCTTTAATGAGGTGAAGAGCTACACCCAAGGATTCAGAGATACTTAGTAAGATTCCACTTGTTTTCCCATTTCACCAACAAACATTCTTCTACCATGAAAATAATTGGCTATTTTAAAACTTTCCCTTTGGGTCTCAGAATCATTGTCTTTAGAGTTCACTCCTATGCAAGTTTTTCCAAAATAAAAGCAGCTGCAGTTAATGTCTAGGAAAGTAGTGAAATTTAAGTAAGCATATTGAGCCTGAAATGCAGAACAGGGGTCGCCAACCTTTTGGACCTCAGGGACCACCAAACTCATAATTTTAAATCCCATAGATCATTAATGTGAATTTTGACTGATGGTGGCTTGCTGACACTGGTGGGAGAGGGAGGGGGAAAGGGAGAGAGAGAGAGAGAGAGATCTGATCAAACCTCAAAGGGCTGGTGGTGATGTTCTCTCCCCCCCACACACACACAGAGGCAGATCACACACACACACCCTAACCTGCTACATTCCTAACCTGCTTTTTGAGCTCCAATCTCAGAGGGGGGGTATTCTGCCGTGGGCCGTGTGGGCAGAATAGCCTTCTGTTCCTGCACAGCCTGGATTAAGTGCTTTGGGGGTGTTCAGGGGTTACATTTCTCTGCGGACCACCAAAATTTTCTTGCGGACCACCAGTGGACCACAGCCCACTGGTTGGTGACCACTGATGCAGAAAGTACACGTGAGTATTGTTGATAGTGCTCCTTTGATTTTTATTAGGAAATGTATTTATGAATATTACGTGCAATTGTATGTTTCCTGTTGTATATTACCTTATAAGCTATTTTGATTTGGTTTTGATCAAACATAAAAGCACTTAATGTAACACAGTGTCTGAGGTACCAGCATTTTTTACCAGAATTTATGCAATGATGAAAAGAGCCTGTCAGAGAAATGGGAAAACTGGCCCCTTAGATATTTCCATGGTTTTTAAGCCGTTTACCCATAAAACTTCCCCCAAACTTCCCAAAATGAAAAATAGCTGAATATTTTGGTTCCACCATGAGATACCACTCTTGGAGTGCTGGAAATGAGCTATGAGTTCTGCACCTATATCATAGCCCAACAAATGGGGAGGACCTTAGCTGAAGGAGATTTGGATGCTCTCAACAGTATATACACTAAAACTAATACTGGACACACACTTGCATATTAATTCAACTCTTTGATATCTTTGTGCACATTGTATGAAAGTCAGAATCTCAGCCAAAGAGTACATAATGGCTGCACATGGCACACTTTATTTTTCCAATGGGAAATTTTAATTAACTGCCTCCAGAATCCCAATGAGGGTCAATTATTGGGCCCTAATCCATTAGGAAGCAAATTCAAATAAGGAAAATGCTTATATCCATTGTAAGTTCATTATCTAATACTATCCAAAACAAGGAATCCGCTTTTGTAAGCGGTTCCATATTTCTTTTCTATGCTATCAGTTTCACCATACAAACACAGACCAAAACCATAGGGCTATACATGAAGGCTGCTTGCTTAAGGTAGCCAGCCTTCCTTCAATTAATCAGTTGAAAAAGGGCTTAATCAAAATGTTTCATTGCCACAAAAACTCAATCTCATCACATTTCCTCTAAACTGAAAGCAGAGCTGATAAACTTCTGGCATTTCAGGTCAACTTTTACCAAGTTCCCAGAGCCTCAAAGGAAACACATGCAATGGTGAATCAGTGCACTCCTTGTTGTGCCTGGCAGAGCACAGAGAACTGATGAATAGTGTGGCAGATCTTCAGCTGTGCATTAGCTAGCAGCAATTTCATCCAAATTGGTTGGTCAGAAGTCATTAATTTCAAACCAGGCCATGCCCTTTGAAGGGGAAATTACAGACCAACCAATTCACTGTTATACTTTGTTGTGGTGATTGTGCAGATAGATTTGATGGAATTAAATTTCTCTCCTTTTCTGCGAACAGAAGATAACTTTTTTGAGAGAGAGTGGCAGCACAGTAAAAGTATACGTATGTTTGCAATTTAAGAAAGTTCTAATATATATAAATGAGATCCGTGCATATTTATTGAACTAAATACTGAAGTAGCACTATCAGCTGGAATATTTTTTATTTAAACTGCTTGTCTATTAAACACATTTTAGAAAATTACCATGCAGTCATGAAATATTTTAAGGTATGAGACACATGGCAATTCCTTTCAGAAATAAAGCAATTGCATGACGTAAGTCTTGTCTGAACACAAGGGGATCAGCAGATGAATGGGTCAAAAAAAGTTGTAGATGCAGTTGTGGATCTGTCTTGACCTTAAGAGAAAAACAAAATAAAAAGGACTGACAATGTATAGTCGCTAGGTTATAGTCTCCTGAGCAATCTTTGACTACATACCCAATTTGCAAAAGTTGCCTATTTTCAGTGGTGAAATTGTTATCTTTAGCAAAACAAAAAAATGGGATTAGAAATCAAGATGTATGTAATGGATCCTTTGGATATCCTTGGGGTTGAGGTGAGGCAATGAAATGCTTCCTAGAAAACAATCAGTCAAGAGCAGGAGGAGCCCCCAGTGCTTTATCAGTCAAAGAAAGAAATTTAGGAAGGACCTGCCCTAATTGATCAGATTGTTAAAAGTGGTTTGTATTTTCAGACTTGCAAGATTTTCTTAAAATAGCCTTACAGTATGAAGCTCATCTAGTCATGTTTCCATCTGGCTGACCCAGGAGGCTGACATCAGTTTTGCAAAACATAAACTATCCATTTTCAGCTTTACTTTTTGTAAAAATAGCTCAAAAGCATAATGCTAAAGATCAGCTATTGGATCAATGACATTTAATTGGCATGTTTTGGGGATATTTGTGGCCATAATCAAGAGATCATGGATCTTTGTACTCAATGTAACTTGGTACATGAAGAATGTTTGGAAGGAAATGTAAATAATGAAAATTTTGGTGAGGGGTCTAGACTTGTTTTCCATTTGTGTCCCTCTCAAGTTGCCAAACACTTCTTTTTTACTTTTATCACATCACAAAGAAACCCACAATTTGTTAAGGAGGTAAGAAGGAATCTCTGCAAAACACTTTTTGATTGATCGCACTAAAGAGGATTTTGGTAATCTCCAGAAATAATCACAACAGATACACTGTTGTCCAATCAAAAATGACTGTGACAATTTCTCCATTTTTAGTTGATTCTTAGACCAGGATATATTTCAATAACATATTTCAAACACTATAGTTTGCTTGTAAGCTGAAAACAGCAAATTTATAAAAAATTAAACTAAATCATGTAAATTCAGTTTTATAAACTAAGGCAGAGTTCCTCATATAGCTATGAAAAGGCAACAGAGAGCCATTCTTAACCCAACTACCACCGTGGTAAAACAATCTTCTCTTAAACTAGCCATATTCAGTTGGAGGGAGATGTGAGTTAGGACTTGCAAGTATGGATCCATAATATAGGCCTTTATAAATTAATCCAAGGTTTTCCTAATGAGCAAGATGGATAAGACTGCAGGTTTCTTTTCCTTTTATCCCTTAAGATGCCAATCAGATCAAGTTGTGAACAGGAAAAATAACTCAGTACATAAGACTTAAGGGTGGAAAGTATACAAATATTTGTATTAAGAAATAAACCAATCATACAAATGAAATTTGTGTGTGTGTAAGAGAGGGGGAGGGGGGAGGGAGAGGGGAAAGGAAAGGAAAGAGAGAGGGAGGGGAGAAAGGGAGACAAGGGAGTCAAAGTTCCTGATATGAGAAGAGAAACGTGTGTGTGTGTGTGTGTGTGTGTGTGTGAGAATTCAGGGGCAGGTTTTTTGTTTCCCCTTATTGGCAATTTAGTTCTTATTTTGCTTTACCTCATTATCACACTAACTGCGTGTTGGCTCAGAATATATGTTGTGTCACTGCAGATATCAGCATTTTACAAAGAAGGCAAAACAGGATCCCCAAAGAAATAAACAAATAACAAATAAACAAATAAAACATGAATGAAAGGCCCAAAACTTCTAATTCTTTGAAATTGTTTGATTGGTAAAATGTTATTTATATATTGATTAAATTATACTATTTAATATAGATTAAATTATACTGAAGTGTATTAATTATATTTATTGAGGTTTTTAACTGCTATACCACAAGTTAGAATTATATGGTCAATTTAAAAAAATATGGATATACTAGAAGAGCAAATAACCCTAATTTATTTCTTTATTTTACAATGTTTATAGGTTGCTCTAATCCAAATGGACTCTTCAAGTGCAATCAAGACCAAAAAAATACATTTAAAATACATATGTAAATAAACAACAAGATTTTTTTAAAAAAACATGTATATAGATGGCATCAGCCAAACTAAGGATCAAACACCCCCCCTGAAATACAGAGCTGCTTTGGCCTGTATTTGAAATATTAATTTCAAATTAATAAGTAGAGCAGCATGTAATTGAATTACATATGCCTCAACTATTTTATTGCTGCCAGCAGGCAGTTACAAAAAGTCATCTAGATCAGGAGTGTCAAACTCATGTCGTCACAATTTTTCCCTTCACTAAACTGGGTGTGGGCATGGCCAATGTGTAACTCATCTGGACCGTGGGTCACAAGTTTGACATCCCAATCTAGATTATGCCATATAGACCACCACAAATCTCTTTTTAAATCAATACTTGAAAAAAATAGTCATCACAACCCAAATTGAAGATGTCTTACTTTTCCAATCTTCAACAAGAGATTTCCTCCCAAGTTGCTTCTTCCAGAGAAATGCTCTACTTGGTCAAGGCAAACATGGATTTGGACTTCCCAACATAATCATTAACTGGACAGAAAAAATAAACTTTTGGAGAAAATTACACAAAAAATGGCCATTGCAGTGAAAATATTCTAACTTGTAAAATATTGTAAAAAAATTAGTGCATTTAACCTATTGTGTTAGTGAGCCTTGGTGGTGTTAAAGGAGCCTTGGTGGTGCAGGCTGTTAAATGCCTAGCACTTAATTCCAGCTGCCTGCAATTAGTTCAGGCTCAAATTCCACCAGGCTCAAGGTTGACTCAGCTTTCCATCCTCTCAGGGTAGGTAAATTGAGGACCCAAGATTGTTGGGGCAATAAGCTGACTTTGTAAAAATGCCGCTTAGTAATAAGCAGGCATATACAATGGAATGAAGGCTATTGCTGAGCGCATTGAGTTGTATCCCAAAAATTGTAAGCCGCCCTGAGTCTTCAGAGAAGGGCGGCATATAAATGTAATTTAAAAAATGATTGTAGCCCCAAATCAACAACCTCTTTCTTTTAACTAGACTACAGGAATAATTAAATCAGCTTGCTTTATCATTAGAAATGATTTACTATACTTCCTTTTCACCCAACTTTAGCTAGATGGGTGACCTATAAATTTGATAAATAACTAAATATATCAGGTGACTTCTAATAACTTTGTGGAAAGTCAGAACAAGGATCTGTGCCAAAAGACAAAAAATATGCAAATTATTTACTGGAATGGTGAAGAACTTGAGTTTGTGGAGCCACATCTACGTATATTTGACTGTTTACTTG
This sequence comes from Naja naja, assembly GCA_009733165.1. Lineage (NCBI taxonomy): Eukaryota > Metazoa > Chordata > Lepidosauria > Squamata > Elapidae > Naja > Naja naja. Next base: position 42,166,481 of record CM019155.1, on the reverse strand, counting down.
TTCAAAAATTGTAACTGAATAGTAATTACTTGTGTGACAGAAAAAGACACTATGAGACCCCATATATTTCAGTAATTATGGTAAATGTTAAAGGCATTTATGTTTCAGTAAAATAAAATAACTATAGGCCCTACCTATTTCTTTGTCCTGGATGTTTCTACTTTTAGTGAACTGGATATCTTCATAGAGAGATAGTTATATTCACAATTTGGATTAATATTTTTCCTAAAATTATTACATTACATATCTAGTCAAACTTATTTTTGCTAAGTCTTAAAACAGCAAATTCCATGATGGAGAAAATACAAACTGCTGACAACTTCTATTTGGATTTTATATCAAGAAATCAATCACTTGTTTTGCTGGATTGTTCATAACACTAACCGACACACAGAGCAAGAATCTGTAAGCTTGCACCTGGTCAGGAAACTGTGAAATGGGACATCTCTTTTCGGTAATAATTATGCTTCTGATGAAACATTAACAACCTGCTTCACAAAATGAAAGCTACAGCAATGTAAATGATGAAAACATAGATATTTAAATCAGGAGTTATTCCTTTCTCTCCCCACACCTCCACTTGGATTTGAATGGTTATGAATTTTTATTATTTCTTTGAAATTCCAGCTGAAGCTGTCACTAGTTCTGCAAGGTATAGACTTTACAGGTGACAAGATGTGTCATTTTTGCTATAGGCTGAATATAGATTGTCGATGTTTTCACTCATGACTCAAACCTTTCAAATGGAGATATGATTGAAATCCTGAGTTGTTAGTTCCAAGTAGTCCATTTCTGCATTGGTTTCACAAAGTTAGCTTTTAGATTGCTATTTTAGCAACACATCACACATAACTGTCAATCTGATCACAAAAGAGCTATTTAGGTCAATGGAAAACTTGGAATCCTGGGCTGTAAAAACTGAGTTCTTGGTTGAAATCAATGGGACTTACAGATAGTCCTTGACTTAGAACCATTCATTTAACAATGGTTCAAAGTTATAATGGCATTGAAAAAGGTGACATAACTGATCTTCACATTAGGAAGATGACATATATTTATATAGTTGCAATATTCAAGGGTTATGACCACTTGTGACCTTCCTAACCAGCTTCCAATGAACAAAATCAATGTGGGAAGCTGGATTCATTTAATGACCATGTTGATTTGTTTAAGAATTCTGGCAATACAATTGGGACTAACTCATGTAATGCCTGCCGTGCTTGATGACAGACATTCTGGTCCCAATTGTGATAATAAATCAAGGACTACATATATACTAACCTACTGTATAAGCTGTATATTAGGCATAGCCCCTTACCGAGTACATAGTTTTCAAGGCAGGAAATCCTATATTCATCCTTTGGAATTTCTCTTAGTAGAATGAATCTGCAGGTAAAGGGGAAGATCTATGTCAGGTATGATTAGAAATATAGGGATGTATGTGTGTGTGTGTGTGTGTGTGTATGTATCCCTCTATATTTCTAATCGTAATAAACTCTACCCATAAGTGGTAGAGAGAAGATGCTTATATCAGAAAAATCCAGGTTGACTTCAAACTCTGCCACTTTTTCCAGCCTGTTCCTATTCCTTATCTGGTTCATTTTAAAGGGTTGCTGTAATGATAAAAACTAGACAGTGAACTGTACGTACATATGTCATCTTGAAGTAAGTTGGATATAAATCTTATCAATAGATATATAAATCTACGTATTGCAGCATTACTTGGAAGAGGGAAGGGATAACCATCTAAATAAGATTTCTGCAACCTGCTGCCTTCTAAATGTGGTGTGAGAATAACCGGTCAAGAATTTTAAAAATTACTATCTTAATACATCTGGAATCTCATACTGAGAAATCTAAATAATAGTGTAATTTATGGAAGCAACTACACTTTCATAGAACTTTTGGAAGAAAGAAAACACCATGTCAAACATTGATACTTATTGCTAAAACAATATCATTTAATTTTTTCCCATACTGAATATCTTTTCAAATGATTTTCAGTACTTATTTTTATCAGACTGTATGGTAGTTCATTCCAGACATGGTCATAGAGTATGCTGCAGATTAGTCCTGTCTTTTGCAAAGTAAATCCAGTTAATTTAAACAATTGGTATCAAGTGAGATGTGATTAAAAACAGCAGAGGTTGTATATATGTGTCTATGCATGTGCTTCCATGTTGTCTGCTCCTTATCTGCACAAACAGTTAAGCATTAATTTATTCATGAGAGAAATGCAATATGGACCAAGAAATAGCTCACTGGATTCTTCAAATATTATTGGGTGTCATAAAAAAATATTTCAGAAACAAAAACAAAGATTATAGAAATAAATACAGATACCTGAAAAGAAAATCGCTGCATGTCTGAAGCAGCTTCAAAACCAATTTTATATAAATTTCAGAATTTTATAGGGCTAATATGGTATTGCGATTCTTATCCTAAAATCTAGGAAACAAGCAGAGGAATAGGAATGCAGAATGACCATCAAGGTGCCGTAGTTCTGAGAACAACTATTTATTTGAAGATTCCATTTAAATTGGCAACATGAAACCTTCCAAATTATTTGAATGAGAATTTCAATAGTGCCCTGTTGCTTAGGTTGAGAGAAGATGAAATTGAAATATTGAAAATATAGGAAAAGCAGCACATTTTCAGTCCTCATTCTGTTGTACTTTAAATATAAAGAATCATAAGATACAAAATAGACTCCTTATCTTTATGCATCAAAGCAATCAGCATATGAATAGGGACATAGCTTATAACTTTCCCCATTGTGATAAGTTTGTTTTTAAATATATAATGCACACAATATATGTACATTTGAATAATTTCTGTTCATTTGTTATACATTTCCTCTTTGATTTCAATATCCAATCTGCTATTTATGTACAAATAGCAAAGCCTCTAATGTCTATGCAACTTTCATTTTTGATGCTGTGTCTGTTTGGTCTATGCTAGCTCTCTATTTTACTGCAGTCTTGGCTTGGTATTGTCAGACAGTGATAAGCATATGCAGCTTAACTCTTGCCCAGAAAGACAGAGCATACCAATTTCAATTATTGATGCATTAGTGATCCTAAAGCCTATTACACTACATTGATGATGATGACTACATCATCAGCTAAATTTGAAGTGGGTGTCATAGTTTAGGGATAGTCAAAATACAGAATAGAATACAGAGTAACAGATCGGAAGGATCTAGTCCAGGAGTCACCAACCTTTTGGACCTCGGGGACCACCAAACTCATAATTTTAAATCCCAGGGACCACTAACCGGTTCCATGGGCGTGGCCTAATTTGTGGGTGTGGTTTGGTGGTCATGTGACTGGCTGGGCATGGCTTGTATGTAAATATTATAAATATTTATGTAAATATTGAATTTTTTTATAAAAAAGAGCAACTTTTACCCAAAAGCAGGCAAAGCAGGCAGGCAGATTGAGTTGCTCACAGAATCACAGATTCATTCAGAGATCTCTCTATCTGCCATCGGCTAGCTCTGTCTGTCACATAAAATTTGCTTGCATGCAAACTCATAAAATTTGCTAGCAAGCAAACTCACAAAATTAACTCACAACACACCATGTATATAAATATTAATTTTTTTATAAAAAAAGAGCAACTTTTACCCCAAATCAGGCAAAGCAGGCAGGCAGATTGAGTTGCTCACAGAATCATTCAGTGATCTATCTATCTGCCATTGACTAGCTCAGTCTGTCACATAAAATTTGCTTGCCATGAGTCTGCAGTGAATAATAGAACCTTCAGTCCTAAGGGAGGTTCTGGCTTTAAAGCAGAGCCGAAGATCTAAAGACTAGCTAGAAAGCAAGAAATCCAACCATTTCCTGCTTCCTAGCTAATCTAAATCTCCTGGCACAGCAAAACAGCTGATGGTTGGGGGGGAAGGAAAAATAGCAATTTAGGAGGCAAGTTTGCAGGATAAGGAGTGAGTGGGCGGGGAGGGTTCCCATGTGTGAGCACAGCTCATGTTCCCAGCCTAGATTAACTGCTTTGGGGGGGTGCCCTGGGGGTGACATTTCTCTGCAGTCCACCAACATTTTCTCACGGCCCACCAGTAGCCCACTGGTTGGCGACCGCTGCTCTAGTCCAACCCCTGCTCAAGCAGTGGACCCTGTCATGCCCCAGCAAATAACTTTTATACACTGTTGTTGCTCTCTAGCCCCATCTAGTGGCCAGAGGGACAAATATGCCCCAATATACAATCTTATATACTGTTGTTGCTTTCTAGCCCCATCTAATGGCCATAGAGACAAATACCAATTATATTGTTTGAAGCTGATCCAACCCATTTTACCCATCATCCTGCACTCTCAAACAAATGCACACTGGGAAGCCAGACTCCATTTCCTTTAGCATTTGGAGAAGGCAAAAAATTAAGAAGAATCCATCTTAATTTGTGGAACATGGTCATCCAAGGACAAACCCACATCCCACACACAGACCATTGCTGGTGAGATTTAAATTACTTGTATTTATTAATTGTTATGTTCAGCAGTAACTCAATACTGCCTATCTTGTATTTGGTTCTCATAGTATGTATCCCTATTTCCCCCAATTTCACCATATCCTGTTCTTTCAATAAAGCATTCAGATCTACGCACACGGTCTGTTTTATTGGAGGATAGGTGGGTTTAAGCTGCACAAGACTAACGTGTAGTGATACAGACCCTTTCTAACAAGTGGCTGTCCAGTCTCTTCTTGAAAGCCTCCAGTGATGAAGTACCTACAACTTCTGAAGGCAAGCTGTTCCACTGGTTGATTGTTCTCACTGTCAGAAAAATTCTCCTCATTTTTTAGGTTGAATCTCTCCTTGATCAGTTTCCATCCATACTCCATCCATACTCTTTAAAGGCAATTTCATGTACAATATATTGCTGTGGTTTTATGATTACTAAAGCATGGATTGTTTTGGTTGAAGGAGACATATTGTCCTTTTAGAAACAGTTCATGTCATAAAAAAATGTAACAAAAGCAGCATATGACTTTTGGTGAAAATCCACTGTATATTTCTGTACCATAATACTAATATAATTAGGTGATAAGCAATGGAAATAAAGAACTAACATTTGTAATGCATGTTCAAGCAATTTATCACTTAGCCGGGAAGTACTTTTGTTGCTTACTTTTTAGGACGATGATGAAAATTAGCTGCCAAGCTATCACTCATGTTTAAAGTACAGCTTGCCTTAACACTTGGATTTGGTTCTATAGCTTCTTTCAGCCTAAAGAAGAAAAGGAAGCACAGAAATTTTTAACTGGTTGTATTTGTCTCCTTTGGTGATCCTGCCTTATAGAAGCCAAATGCCACATAAGACAACAAAATAGTTAAGCTTCTAAAGTGAAGGAAAGTTTTGGCAACTGTGGCCCACCTGTACAGAGAGAGCCACTTCAAGCATTCCAAGCTATATTATGAGTCTAATTTGTTATTGTATCAATATACCCTATAAATTAAGAATTGAATTTGGTGTTTTGTCTGAGACTCAAGTGCTTTAACTGCCGGGCTCCATAAATCAAGAAAGACATATAGAAATTCTTTCAAACAAATTATTATTCCTCACCTATAGACAAAATTTGCCAAATTGAAGTAGTCTATATGAAACTTGTACTCTGGGAACTATTAAGAAGGGGATGTCTTCACCCTCTTTTTCTCACACAAACTCTCTGAACTGAGTTGCCTTTTATTTCTCTGAAATATGCTCCCTTTTTCCTAGAAATCTAATGCCTGTATTCCTTCACATCGGTAAAATTTAATTCTTTGTTATCCACAGTCCTTTTAACCAGAACTAAAGGTCCATGAAGTGATATGATAGCAACCTTTGCCAAGATGAATCGATACTCTCAGTCTGAGCCCAAATTCCTTCTTTTTTGCCTCTACCGTAGACATGATCTTAAAATAATTAGCAGATGTGGAAATCTACATAATCATAATGTAGGCAGCCACCAGAAATTTTGGATTCCAACCATCATAAAGCACAGTTCAGCACAGTCAATGACCAAAGTTTGCACGAGTTGTGATCCAAAATATGTGAAAGTGCCTATCTCTAATATAGACTATGAAGAAATTTTCAGATTTTCAGCATCTAAAATGAATATAAGCACAAACCAAAACAAACTAAAAAAACCCCATTCAGAATCATAGATAAAGGAATGACATTTTCTGATAAGCATTTTGATAGTTTTTCTCAAAACTACATTGACTGCACCTTCATTTACTGGGAAAGAAATTGCAGAAAATGCAGAGCCTAGACAACTTATGAGGATGTAAAATTGTGAAAAGACCCAGCCTCAATTTCATGTGGGTCCACTTTGAATAGCATCCCATTAACCCAAGAAAATCATCAGCTTTTTATTGTTGGCACTGAATTAATATGAAGTGTTTCCCATTTTAACATTTCATTTTACATTAAGTCCCTTGACAATAGTATCTACATAATCAGTGACTAATCAGATGTGACTCTAAAGAAGAATTGCCTCCAAGTTGTCCCAGTGACATATGGGAAATATGTGAGGGGGAGGACCTCAATTTTGACAGGTTGACATTTCAAAGTCAAACTGAACATTAAAAGCACTTACTTCAAGTTTACAAAGCCACAATGTGACAGCAGGAGAACAGTGAGTTTCCTAGGGCACTACAATTCAGGCCCCACAAAGCATTAATAAAGGGTCATTAGAACCAAATCTTTATTAGAAAGGAGACAGGATAGATATAGCATCCCCTGTAATGATGACACTCAGTTTAACCTTTTATTGGAACAAATTGGCTAAGAGGGAAAATATCTGGAACAGACCAATTGTCTTGATTTTTAAAAGCCTGGCTTTTGTCAGGCTATCAGAAGCCTTCCGGATATACATTGGCTTTCTAAAAATGTGATTTTTTTTTTACCAAAGGCTTTCTTCAAGTTTTTAAGTTCTAACTATATTGATTGTTGTTCTAGCTTTCTGAGTTATGGATAATAATTTATTTTCCTATTATTATAAATGTTTGATATGTAGCACTTTGATATTTAGCATACATATATTGGTTTCAATCCTCTCCTATAAGATTCCCTGATACTGGTGGTTTAATCAATGTTACTGTTTATTCTAAGCTAACCAACATTTCAGGAGTTGGGAAATCAACATAAAACATGTTACAATTTTTATTGACTTTGCAGTAAAAGAGAACTAGTGAATTCATGGATTGGGACTCATAAGCAACATAGACCTTGTATTCAATAGTTGAGAAGAATTCAAGACAAAGTTTAGTCCACCAAACTATGATAGAGATGAGATACATAGATGATAGAAGTTGATTGATAGATAGATAGATAGATAGATAGATAGATGGATTATATTTAGATAGAATCACAAAATATGTGTTTATCAGTAATGAATTAATCAACTTAATTCATAAGGACTGTAGAAAAATTAGAAGTTGTAACTCAATAATAGAGCATATGCTCACATGTATAAATTACTCTGTAACCAAAATCCCTGCTTTGTCCAGTTAGAAAAATCAAATAGCAAATGTTTCGAAAGAACTACTTTTCCAAAGTAGTTACTCAGTGTCAGAGTCTTATCTGGTGCCAATACCAGTGGAAAAGAAAAATGTATGTCGCCAAGATGTTGTTGCATATGACAGCTTTATGTTGATCCATATCCTTCCATCTTTAGCTAAATCTTTGTTGTTGTTACCTTTGTTTCATCTCTTTCTGTTTTTCATCTTCTTTGTCTTCTTATAAGTTTTCATGAAGAGAAATTGATGCCCTTAATCACTAGCACAGCTAAGAAGATACTAGATGAGATCTCACTTGCAACTCTAAAAAGTTCTTCCCATCTCCAAATGTTTAAAAAGACAAAGAGGCACCTTTATGTCAAGAAAGGGCTACCATTTTTGCTATATTAGTGCTGAGACTTTGAAGTTATACATCTATTTTGAGGAAAGAGGACTGAAAACCAGTATTTTTTCATTTTCTCTCTATATGTCCCTGATGGAGCTGTCCCTTTTATGTTTATAGAATCAGTGTAAAGCTCAACTATGGGACAACACAATTGTCAAATGCATTCATCTGATAGTTAATAAACTCATTTAGGCTTTGCACACAATAAAGAAAAGGATTTTTGAGCATGTCAAACAAAAGAATGATCTACATATTATCTAATATTTCCTTCAAATGAATTGCACAGAATTAAAATTTCTGAGAATCTTTCAAACTCATGAATTGTTTACTAGTTTATCATAACAGATGCTTTAGACAAAGGAAGCAGGAAATTGTTGCAGCCTGTGGCTGATCTACAGCTTGACACAGATGAATGCAGTTGCATAAATTGGTTGCGAGACTTTGTTGAAGAAAGCCAGGCAATAAGAAGGAATCAAAATTACAGCACCGCTGAAGGACTCGTTTGCTTGCAATCAACTAAAATTGTGCCATTTTCTGTCTTCTCTGCTGATAATGCAAATGTATTTTTTGGAAGAAAACTGCTTGATGTGTAATGCATCTAAAAGTAAAAACAAATCTTATTTAAAAGATATGCTCAGAGAAACACTCTACACCTGTCAGACATGTCCTTGGTAAGATAACAAAATTTTCAGAACAAATATGGCGTTAGCATCAATAGATGTACAGTAGGATTGGATCAAAATTTTAATACTAAATCAAATTCCTCTAGAAAAAAATACACTAAAATGCCAATATATTTTCCCTCAGAAGTTAAAACATAATTTCCAATCTTATTGAATAGAGTTAATAAGATTTATCAAATCATGAAGAAAATATCATCGCCATCCATCCATCTATGAGTTGTGGTGACACAGTGGTTAGAATGTAGTACTGCAGGATAATTCTGCTGACTGCTGGTTCCCTGCAGTTTGGTAGTTTGAGTCTCACTGGCTCAAGGTTGGCTAACTTTCCATCCTTCTGAGGTTGACTAAAATGAGGACCCAGATTGTTGGGGGCCATAGCTGACTATGTAAACTTAGTATCTAGACATTCTTTCCCCCCCCACACACACACGAAACAGTAATGTTAGCAAGCCCTGACTTTAGGATTACATTTAATATTTCTAAATCAACAATAGCCTGAGACCACGATATCTCTATATTATTTTTTGATGATGTAATAGTTTTTTAAAAAGCAGACAAAATTAAAACTCAAGCAAACTTTTAAAAGACTGCAGTAAAACAGTTGACAATAGTCTATGAATAAGCACTTTATAATAAATAAACCTAATATTTATTGTAACTATACACTGATAATGGTTATGGATAATGGTTCTCTAAATCACATTTCTTGTAGATACTACTCAAAATACTTAACCCACAAAAAAGTTTACATTTGATTGTATTTATTATTAGAACCACACATGTGAGAATGTGTTACAATCTTTTCAAGGCTCCTGAAAATCCTGTGACTTAAATCCTGTGATTTATAAAGATCTTCTAAAAAAACTTAAACAGGTATCTACACTGAATCATTATCAAAGAAACATGCTATCACCCATGTCACATGAATGCATTCACCACTTGCTGAATCTGTGCACAGTTTTGTTACAGCACTCGTCAGGTTTACCCTTTACAAATGTCAAAAAATTATTGATTTTCATTTTGTTGGCATTAGTTTCTGTATTTGCACTTTACATTTCCTTGAAAATGATCCAACATACAATGTAGTACAATGGAAAATCTTGCTGCTCTTTTGCAAATAATTGCTTAATTGCACATTCCAATAATAAGGTCTAGCTTTCTTCTGGAGAAAGTGGGGAATAAAAGTCATCAAAAAAGTCATTGATCAAGGTAGAAATTAAAATTTCATTTATTCTTACATAAAGATTTGTTCTAGCTCTGTTCCTAAAGCAGCAGGCCAGAAGAACGGCCATACTTATTATCCTTCCATGCAGGCTGTGCTGGCCATGTTTGCCATACCTGTATTCTTATCTTGGTGCCTAGAAGACATGAGGATCTAGAGGTATCATGGCTAAGGATACAGACTCTGACTATGACAAGGTGCTCCATCTGAACCTGTGGAATGTCAGCTTCATGAGGGCCAAAGCCAAGAATTACCTGAGTGTGATCAAACATGGGCACCACTTGAACAACTGAAGCAATCAGAGAATGATGTAAGATTTTCCAAGTTCTCACACCCAGCAAATAGAGCAGAACAAAATGAGACTGCTGCTCAGATATTCTGGACCCATGCCATATAAGGTTTTAAAGGTAACAGTCAATATGTTGATTTGGATGGAAGCAAATCGGTAACCAATGCAGTTTATGCACTAGCAGTGTTATATGTGGCTCCTAGAACTGTGCACATTGTTGCATTCTGCACCAGCTATAGCTTCCAAATACTCTTCAAGGATAGCTAGATGTTGACTGTATTGCAGAAATCCAGCTCAGAAGCATGACTGACTGTGTGCAAGGCCTCAGGACCCAGGTAAAAGTGCAACTGGTGTGTAATATAAAGTTGCACAAAGATCCTCCAAGTCTCAACTGCCACCTGTTCTTTGAGCAGGAGTTGTGGGTTCAGGAGGTCTCCCAAGTTGCACCCCAAGTTTGTCTGGGGTAGTGCAACGCCGATAAACAACCAGATCCTAAAGTCCCTTGTATCCACAATCACTCTATCTTGCCTGGCTTCAACTAAAGCCTGTTGTCCCTCCATCAACCTCCCTACAACCTCCAAGCACTGAGAAAGAGCAGCCATAGCATCACTTGGCTCACCAGATGTTTCTGGAACAAAACACATTACACCTCTGTTGCACTAGCTGTATTGTTTACAAGGCTGTTTACATGTCCATTTCAAAGTGCTGGGTTTGAGCTTTAAAACCCATCTGGCATGAGGCTGGATTATTTGAGGTACATCCTCTCCCTGATTATATCTGCTGTGCCCTCAGATCCAGTAGAAAATGGATGCTATTGCCTAAGGAGCTACATTTAGCAGATTTAGAAGGAAGACCTTGTCTATTGTGGCACCTGTTTTGTGGACCACCCTCCCCACTAAAGTGAGGCTGGCTTCATCCCTGTTGACTTTCTGGAAGTCCCTCGAAACCTAATTTTGCTAATAGGCTCTGGAGTCCAAGGGACTGCTGAGATCCTGAGATGTTTCCACTATTATAAACTTCTGCTTTTATCTTTTAGCCTTGTGTTTTTTCTTAATTTTTATAAAATAATAACTTTTTGTATATTAATTCTTTTATAGTTTTTATATACATAATCAAGAGTCATTTTTGTGAGGGGGTAGCTATATAAATTTGATGAATGAATAAAACAATAAAGTCATTCGATTTATCGCCCACCGTAAAGATCACAATAAGGCATATGAACATCAAAAGCAAAATGGAAAGATGGGTTGCCTTTGGGCTTTTTTGATTGGCATGCAATTCTATATTCTATGTGGGTAGACTGCAATCAGTCTGCAAAGTACAATTTGTTTGTGACTCTGTAAACATCATATCAATAGACAATTACAAATGGCCGGTATATGAAGATAAGATAGACCTTGGCAACAAAAAGTTAAAAGCTTACCTTTCATTAATCATCAGCCCTGATGTTCATTATTGTCTGCTGCCCAGATGGCTTGCTCACAAAGAAGAGGAATTAAAGTTAGTAAGAGCTTGGGTTTCTGTTTTGATGGCTGGGTTCAGTAAAGGAGATAATATGCAGAGGTGAACTTTCCAACAACTTTTAGTTCAGAGGAAACCCTGATCAAGAGAAATTGTTCTGTCTTTGGCTTGAGAGGGGAAGAAATTATATTCTGTTAAAATAAAAGCTGATTACTGTAGCATCCAAGTAGCTTGAGTAATTTGATATGAAAATAAAGAGATGGAAATTTTGCAGATGAGATTTGGTAGAGATTACTGTACAAAATGTAGTTGACTACATAGAAATGTAGATTCACAGAAACTCATATTTCTCCAAACTCATATTCATACTTATCTAAGGCCAAAGTAGACATGCCTTTTCCTGGAGTTTTATATTAAAATGCATGTTTTTAAAAATATGATATGGCTGGGTAAGACATATTTGAAAAGAATACCACACAGTTAAGGGAAGAAATCATTGATGTGCCAATAGCAACTTCAGAGAAATGATTTCCTTGTGATCAAAGCACCAGGAAGAAAGAATTTTTCAAACTTGTCAACTTTAAGATGTATGCCCTTCAGCTCCCAGAATTCCCCAGACAATGGAGGAGAGAGTCTGTGGGAGTTGGTCCACACATTTTAAAAATTCTGAGATTGAGAAACATTGCTCTAGAATCTAGATGGTCCATGGGAGGAGTTTTTCCCATTCAGTTATCATTTGATGTTTAACTGGAAACCAACAATGTTCCTCCTTCCTACAGGTAGTCCTTAGCTTATGACCATAATTTAGCCCAGAATTATGACTGAAAATCATGCCAGACATTAAGCAGATCATCAGGCAACAATCTGATTTTACAACTTTTTTGTGATGGTCATAAAACAAACCTGGCAGTCATTAATCAAATGCCATAATCGTTAATTGCTTGCTATCGACATTTTTGCCAGGAACTGGAAATGAATACCAGTCTGTGGCAACAAACATCATAAATCACTGCACAACATTGTAATATAGATGTGGACCAGTTGCTGAGTGACCAAAATGTGATTGTGTAACATAGGGGTAGCTCATTAGAAGCTTATTGGAAGCTCTAAAGCCAGGGGTGGGATTCTACTGGTTTTGTCCACTTCTGTAGAACTGGTCTGAAAAGTAACAAACAGAGCATACATAGAACCAGTTCTATGTCTGCTGCTGTTTTGGCCTGCCCACCCATGCGGGCTCTTACCTGACCTTTATTTCCTGTGTTTTCAACTGCAGCTGCTTTGTGCGACACAGCTATGGTTGAAAAAGCAGGGAAAAAGTACTTTTTCAACCGCTGCACACCCACACACAGCGCTGCTCAGCTGTCCAGGCAGCTAGATGATGATGATATACATGCGCGCACAAAATGTAAAATCACCGAACTGGTAGTACACCGGTCAGATCCCACCCCTGTCTAAAGCCTATTGAACTTGGGGTGGGGGGGTGGGGCTATTGAACTTTCAAATTGTCATTAAATGCCCAGCTGTTAATGGAGGAAAATATTCAGCAAGAACTTTTTTTCAAGTGTGAACTCTCAAATCCATTTGTTCTCATCATTTTATTTATTCATTCCTCCATATACATGAGACATTCATACTGGAAGATGTTAAGGAAAATAGTCTAGCCTTCTTGTACTATGCAGCTCACATCAAGGAAAACAGAATCCTCAATGTACTGGAAACATAGAGATTAGTTTTTACCTTTTGATTTTCACCACCCACTGGGCACAAACTGGGAGTAATCAGAATTCTACATTACCTACCAGCAAAGAGAGAAAAGAGAAATAACAAAACCATATCAAGAACTTGCGGCTATTCTATCTGGACTTTTATTAAATCCACAAAACATCCTGTAGGAGCTCCTTCACAACAGGCAGAGAAGAGAACAACAAATGGAACAAATATGTCAATCCACACATTGCAAGAATATCAGAAAAGCTCATTAAATACAACATATGTGCACACTTTAAACCCAGGAACACATTAAGACAGAAGCTTGTCCACCCAAGAACTAAACACCCAGATACAGAGCAATATTTATGTGCAGTGCAATGCAGTGAGATATGTGCAGATCTGTACATTGGGGAAACAAAACAACTGCTTCACAAATGCATGGCACAACATAGACCAAACTCATCAGGACAGGATTCAGCAATCCATCTGCATCTGAAAGATAAGAGTCAATCTAGAAGACAGTCTAGAAGAAAGCAAAGCTCACATTCTGGGCAGAGAAGAACACTGGTTAGAAAAAGGAATGAAAAGGGCTATCAGTATTAAAACTGAACAACCTTCCCTCAACAGAGGACGAGTAATACAGTATCACTTATCTCCTGTTTACAGCCGTCCTTTCAGCAGTCCCAAGAAGATTCCACATCCATGTGCATTCTGATTCAGATGACTTTAAGGATACAAATGGCCTAATTGACTCTTACAGTGCTAATGACCAACCCTCAGAGTTCTAAAACTGGCTGCCTGCAAAGAATATTTTGTAATACACACACACACACATACACCATATAACAATTCATAGCATCCTATGTTATTCTTAGCATGAATTTGTTGATACCTAATTGTGTATTCGGGAAGTGTATTTTTTTGCATTATAATGAGATTTCAGATTATTAAAGTTCAACTTTCTGGACAGTTTTCCTCTTGGCCAGTTTAAATCAGTTCCTAACAGGATCCAGATTCTTGCTATCAGAATTCACATTCCTGCTTCTTCAAAGAATCTAGACACATTAATCAAAGATACTACTTTATTGAAAAAGTTACTCAGAGCAGCCCCTTTCTCCTGCTTCCATCAATCTAACAGTAATATTTATATTTTATTACAGATCACCATCTAAAGGGAAGTTTCTTACTTATCCAAAAAGGAGTAAAGCAAAAAACATTCATTCTAAATATGGTTTCAGTGGACAATATTTAAGCAGCCATAAATTTAAATCTATCTCAGCAATATGATCAATGGTAAGTATATAGAGAGAGCAGAAAATGCATGCCATTAAAAATATTTCTCTTGCATAACAATTAATCTATGCTATGCAGAGTTGGCCTTAGAGTTTTGGGGACCCTGCAAGAGAATGTCTTTGCACACCTAATAATTGTTTACCTTTTTTAAAAAAACCTTACTTTTCTTCCTAATCCTTTTTCACAAGTGCAAGTTTCTCTTTCCTGAGGTCAACCAAGTGTTAATTCATTGGTTACATTAGGAATTGTGATTAAGTCAAGACTAGAATTTACTGATTTCTAACTTGGTGCCTTAACCACTAGAAAAACCAAACTGTTTTTCTTGTCACCTAATAAAAACACACTGAAAGAAATGTTGTCATGGTATGTATGGTAAGTGATAAAAAATAGCAAAGTTTTTTCCTGCAATTAGGTGCAGATTTGCAGGTGTAGAAACTTGGCTGTTGCCATATTTACCTCTTAAAGCCATTCCTGATCAGATGTCAACCAGAATTGTACATGGCCCTTGACCACAACAACAGCAGGAGATAAAAAGGAGCATTACTTCTCACTTGCATGCTTTTCTACCTCATTTAAAAATGATACAAAAGTGGTATAAAGCTCTCATGTTAAACAAACAAAACAGGTTATTCTGAATGTCTTCAAACATTTGGAAGTAAAATGCTGGGCACTGAGCTCAATGAATCTGATTACTACAGTATCTAACACTTTGTAGCATAGAAATCCTTTTCTACCTACTTCAATAAGTAAAGAATTGTCTGTAAAGATACTCCATGGAGAGCACCACTCTCTACTAAATATACATTGCAGTATATAAATTATAACCTTTATGTATTGTTAGGTGAAGCTGTAAGCAAATTCACATATATTACCAACTTTGGTGCTAATGCCCAATTAGTCAGGGTTTTTTTGTCAAAAGTTTCTGAATTGGGAAAAATCAATAACAATCTTTCACATGGTGTATTGGGTGTTTCTTAAAGCGCATAAATTAGTAAGAGCAATATAAAAAGAGATTCAGGTCATAGTGTTAGATGCAAATTCATAATAACAAAATGCTATAAAGTTATAGTACATAATTCACTGGATAGGTAACATTTTAAAATACGAAAATAGAGGCTCAAAATATTATTAAAAATTAAAAATTACTTCTTCAATGAAGGATAAATGTATTGAAATCTGTTCTTAGTTATATTAATATTTTCCTAAACAAATTATTCTTGTAAAAATGTCACTCTGGACAGAGGAACCTGTTTGTCTTTCTTCATAAGTGTCCTGAAGATCATATCTATATTCATATATATGAATGCATACATATGTGTGAGTGTGGGTGTGTGGAAATACTGATTTCAGATGCAGCAATTAAAATTTGTGCAGCAGTTTCCATCTTTGCATAACCACATCAATACATAATTGAGGTAAATCTCTGCAATACCTATTCTTTGATTCAGTTCCTTAATGAGAGACACATTTTCCCAAAATATATGTCTTTGTGTGCATGTTTTTTTACAATCACTTTCTCCTTTTTCTCTCTCTTTCCCCGCACCCTAAATTCCTACCTCTATTTTTTTATTTTGTTTTAGTATTTTTCTTTTAATTATTAAAGTTTTAAATTGACATTTTAAAAAAAAGTAACAAAATGCTGGGAGAGTTGAAAGGGAATGTGGACTTGGGTGCATGTATATTAAGAATGTGAGATGAACTCCTTGGGGTAACAGTTATTCATCCATGATTTAGTAGAACTAATAATATGTTATGATGTTTTTCTTTTTTCTTTTGCCTTTGGTATTGCTGCTGATGTTATGACATCTACAATTTTCCTATCCCTTGAGGTAGAGGCAACAAGCCAATCAAAACAGTCGAGATCTCTCTTGTTTTTTTCAATACAAATAAGTTTGCATTAAGTAGACAAAGATATTCAAACATCAGTTAATTATTTTCTATTTCAACCAGAACTGCTTGAAAATTTCATCAGATGGATTAGATGATGAGTTTACTTGTTGCTTACTAGATTAGGGATCATGATAAGAGTCCCATTAATTCTTAATAAAATGAGGATTAGATACAAGTGAATATATTAGAAATAATAGAAAAAATATTTCAATCTGAATCATTAATGGTTTTTGGAACAGCTATTTATTCTTTGCTTAGTCATCTGCTTGACAATCTACAGATTCAGCTTCTAAATGTCTTTTTTTTAATTACAGATGCAAAAATTCACAATTCATGTAAATATCTATTCTTGTCATATATTTTTAAATCCTGCACTTTAATATCAACATTAGAACAAGGCCTTCATTATCCATAAAATGATTTTAATCTAGTGGAAAGAGCCAGAAAGGAATCTGCAGGTAATTCAATGAAAATATATTTTCATTAGACCTGAAAGAAAGCAAATTAAATGCACGGAATTAAATCTCAGACTTTTTTTTTAATGTGGAGAACAGAAAATAGACATTTAAATTGAAACTCTATAAATATAATAAGGGGAACTAAAGGGGAATTAAAAAGCCTTTTAAAGAAATTATTGATTTACGTTCCAAAATAATTGTCCCTAAAACTCTCTTCTGCTCTTTTGTTGATATGTGAACAAAATATTGTAGCTACTCTTTATAGTATTTTACTTGGGAAATTATCTGAGAATGTGAAGTTGGATGACATTGAACAACAGATCAGATATCCTGAATTTCAATACTAATGTAGCAAAGTGAATTTCATCACGTGTAGCTTTCTCTTCCTAACCACCCAAAAAATTAGAGCCTTTGTTTCCTTTGACATTTGTGGTAATAGGTAGTCGTGGTTTAGTAGCTGCTTCAAACAATTAACTTTCTTTTTTAAAAAAAGCATTTAAATTCTAATTTAATATTGCAGCAACACTACACTAGCTCCAGAAAGGAGCCCTCTGCAAATATTTATACTTTGCTTTCATAATATATTCTTGCCTGAGGCTTTGGCTAACTCTGAACAGCTGGCATTTAGCAATTTAAACTGTATGCAGAAGAATACAAAATAAAACAGGTGCAGAGGAATGGAGAGGTGTCCTTGAAGAGAATATGTGACATCCATTAGGATAAGGTAAATGTACCCTAGGAAAACAGGAAAATGTGACAAAGGAATTCAAGATAGTTTCACCTGAGTTCTCTATAGTATAAGACAGAGGAAAAAAGAAATATTGTCAGGCTTTTAAGATTCAATTTATATAATTTATATCAATAAAATATAGTGTTTATATTTTTTTCTGGGATTTGTTTCCTAACATGGTCTACATTGGGGTGTCAAACTCACATCATCACCGCAGCATCACATGACGTATTGGGACTTTTTTCCCCTTCTCTAAACCGGGCATGGGTGTGGCCAGCATGTGACGCATCCGGCCTGTGGGACAGGAGTTTGATAGCCTTGGTCTACATTAAAGGGCTGACATAGGGTTAGAAATAGAATTCTCTCTGAAGGAAGGTGGAGTGCAGCAGAAAATGAGCTTTGGGAAGCCATTGGAAAACAAGCTCTCCTTTATGTAAGAAACTGCCACCCATGCAAATATTCTAAAACTGTGGTTTGTATAAATAAATGCATATTTTCTCTGAGAAAGCAGAAAGTAAATTTAATAAGTAAACAAATGTTTAGGCATTAATTAATTAATTAATTAATTAATTAAATGAGAAACAAGTTGGCTGAAAAAGCAACTGGTCCAGAGTTTGCCTAGGAAGATCTTGATCAGGTTTTGAATATTACTAACACCACTACCCTGCAGAGAACGTATCTCAATTTATGAAGTTTGTAAATTGCTATTTGTTAAGAGTTATTCATATATTAATAAAATTAATTTATAGGGCTGCCTAATTCCAAAAGGATTGCTTACAATTTTAAACAGAATGAAACATCACAGCAACAAGAAGGATGATGGCAATCTGGTGGGGACACCAAAATCCATGTTTCTCATACAACTCCCATTCTAAAAGACTAAAAAACCATCTTAACCCAAGGCCTGGAGGAAAAGTCAGTTTTTTAAAGTTTAGTAGAATAGAAGCAGTTTTAATCTCTGAGGAGATACTGTGCCAGAAGGCAAGGATCCTGATAGGTGACACTGTTTAATTAATGGGACACCCATGCATACAAATTCTTTCTTCATACAAGTTAGGATGAAAGGAAACAGAAGGTTCCTCAGATAATTAGATTCTATGCCATATAGACCATTTGAAATGATTATCACCATCTTGAAATGCACCCAGAAACCTACTGGTAACCAATACAACTCAGAGGGTTGACCTTGTCTCCAAAGTCATGTAGACTGCATTGCAACTGTCTACACAAGGGGTCGCCAACCTTTTGGACCTCAGGGACCACCAAACTCATAATTTTAAATCCTGTGGACCACTAATATGAATCCAGAGCACTGCTCGCTGAAGCGCCTGGACTCCCACCGGGTCCTTCAGGAACTTAGGTTGGCTGCCTGTTTCTGCAACCTAAAATACTCAAAAAGTCATTTGGATCAGTTTTGCACAGAAAATAAAACACCGGGATCTCTCATCTCTTTCATTCTCTCTCTCTCTCTCTCTCTCTCTCTCTCTCTCTCTTCTCTCTCTCTCCTCTCCTCCCTTTCCTTTTTTCTCTTTTCTCTCTTCTATCGTTATTTTTTCTCCTTTTTCCTCTTCTCCCTCTTTCCCCCCCTCTCTCTCCCTGGGAATTGGGATGGGGGGAAAGGAACCTCTGAACTGGTGCTGGGTGGTGGGAATCTAATGTCTGGAGGCTGACGATCCACATGCTGAAGACCAGATGGCTGGCAGGAGGTGGAGCAACAGGGGTTATACTGGCAGTGGATGGACTGATACATGCAGAAGATTGCAGCATTGGAGCCCTTCCCAGGTGTTCCTTGGCCTGCGAGGGGGTGGGGGGAAAGGATTCTCTGAACTGGTGTTACCTCCTGCCTCCATGCATTGAGGAGGTCGAGTGGCTGCCAACAATGCCCTCAGGTGAAGATGTTGCAAGGGGGAGGCTTGACCCCACCCCTCAGGAGCCACAAAGTGCTCACCGCCCCTCTGGCATGCTTCTCTTCCTCCTTGCCAGAAGTGTTCACATGGCCAGCATGAAGAAGGAGGCTTGGCAGGTGCCAGATGGGCAGCAAGTGCTTTGTGGCTCCTGAGGGGAGGGGTTTAGCCTCCCCCTCACAACGTCTTCACCTGAGGACATTGCTGGCAGCTGTTTCCTGTGGCTCAGGAGGTCTGTGCTCTTCCCGCTGCTGCTCGGCTTCCTGGATGCATGGAAGTAGGAGGCATCAGCCATGATATGAGTTTGCTAGGGAGACTATAGGATTGTCCCACCTCCTTGCCAGTCATCTGGTTTTCAGCATGTGGTTCATCGGCCTCTGGACATCAGATTCCCATCACCCAGCACCAGTCCAGAAGTTCATTCCTCCCCACCCCCACTGCCTCACAGGCCAGGGAACACACGAGAAGGGCTCCAATGCCACAATCTCCCATGCACTACCCTCCCTCCCCACGCGCATCAGTCCATCCGCTACCAGTATCAACCCTGTTGCAGATATGGGTGGGCTGTGGCCCACCAAAATTTTCTCATGGACCACCAGTGGGCCACGGCCCACCGGTTGGCAACCACTGGTCTACACCCAAGGTGAGATCAATCCATGAGTAAGGAAATCTTCTTAGACTAGGAATTGATGCAACTGACACAGAAGATGGATCTGTACAAAGGCCTTTTATTGGGCACAGCTCTATCTGGTCCTTCAGCATACACCAACCTAAATGAGAAAGCACAATTCCATTCAAGATCAAAGGTGGAAAGCTGCAACTCAACCATCCTCTCAGCAACATTTCATAAAAAACAGTTGGAGAGTGGATAAAAAAAATGTGCAGAATGGTTAAATCTAATGATAGCTTCTTGAGGAGGGTCACATCAGCACTTCCTTCAAGATCAGCAGAACCATCCCTTCCTTCATGTTAATTTTGAAGAGATTTCTAAGAATTCAGACAGGACAAATTATATGCTATGTGATTACTCATTAAAAGGGACAGCTACTTAAAAGAAGAAGAAGCAGCTCATGCTGGTCTCATTTCCTGGCAAATGTAACTTCTATTTTTCTGATACCTTAATAATATTAATCCTGCATTTCAGTTACTTTTCTATTATATTATGTCAAAACATAATAGTTAATGCAATGACCTTGTTTGCACCTGGGAAAAAACTGGATATTAGAAGTACATGGAAGAATGTTTCACATATGCATTTTCACTAGATAATCACTGTATTTATTATTCAGCCATTCCACTCAGTTTTGCCAGGCTAACTTATTTGCTCTTTGATATGGCATTTGTCTTACTAAAACCTCAAACTATAGTTCATCAAACAGTTTGACACTGACTGCTAGTAATCTTCCAGATATTTCATATATAAAACTAGAAAAAGCTTTTGGTATTCTTAATGAAATGTTGAAAAAGTATTAATTTATTCATTTATTAGAATTTTCTGAAGAAAATACTATAATCACTGTAATCAACTCTGATCTAATGCTATGTTTAAGAGTAAAATAATATAAAAAATGGAAACTGAATTATTGATTTGTACAGTTTTTCTAGTAAAATAGATATCCATAAGATGTATCGTAATTTATTTTACATGGAAAGATTGATATTGTATATACAAGCACTAATCTATTTAATAAGATTTACAGAATCTAGCAAAACAATCCATACTTCTATTATACTTAGCAGGTAGGGAATATAATTTATATCTTCCAAAAATCCTTCCCACACAATACCAAACTTTATTTATTTGAATGGGTAAACCCTAGCATTGTGTCCAGAATTTGCACGTGATACATACAGTGCACTATTGCTGCTGTTGTGTGCTAAGTTATAATTCAGCAGAGTATTTAATCAAAATTCAGTCAAGATTCAAGATCACTAAATAAATATTGTGATAACATTGCATAAATATCATTACACTGCAACATAACAAGTACAGGTAACTGTTATTTACCAACTGTTTGTACAGCGACCATTTGAAGTCATAGTGCTGCTGAAAAAGGACATTTACAATGGATCCTCAAAACTGCCCCATGGTCACATGATCACAATTAGGGAACTTGGCAATCAGAGTGCATTCACGAAAGTTGTAGCATTTTGCAATCAGATGACTACCATTTATGATCTTCACAGCCAACTTCCACCAAGCAGTCATGGAGAAGTTGGCAGGAACTTGCAAGTTGAAGTCAGATGATGCCACACTTAATGACTGCAGGTGATTTCCTTAACAACTGCAACTAGAACTAATGTTACAAGCTGGGTGCAGTCAGATGATGTTTTATTTATTTTTATAAACACATTGCTTAAGGGTTACCATTCCTTATTGCAATCATTAAGGGAGAACTATCTATAGATGTACGGTACAATGCACTTTTTTCTAACTACAATGCACTTATTCCTTTTTTGACAAAATCTTGGCTGTATGCAGATGACTTTGGAACCAGGGAAGCTGTCAGCATTCCAAAGAATATAATAATATAATATAAACAGTTTTCTTTTTAATGCCAGAATTTTTGTGGTTGCTAAATCTTTCAAAATTCAGCATTCTTGGGCAAAAACTTATGAATCTTCAGGTTGACAGTGCCAAATTTTCAAGAAAGTTGACACTTTTGTGAAATTTTGATAGGACTGCCAAGCTATTTCATGGAATACAACAATGCCTGGACTAGAAAATGTTGCCAACTCTATTTTATTAATGCTACATCAAAGCGGTACATCAACATTTGGATCTGTTCAGAATCAGTGACCTGAACTATTTATAAACTGAGGTTTCTAGTTGTTCATATATTTCTCCCATACATTTATTCTCCACACTGATTTTTCCAATAGAAGACATTGCAGAGAGATATGAAGGAAAGCCCTATTACAGGAATTTGGCTTAACTTATAAAGAAACATTGATATTAATTTCCATTCCACTTTTTTTGGGGCAAAACTTACTAGTTCTTCTCTTACTAGTTAGAAAATTGTATATGGAATTCCTCAGTAATTACAATAAATCTGATATGGCTGTATTTTTATCTTATCTGGCCAATAGAATATTCTGACAAAGTAAAGATGGCTCTGATATTTTGTTGCACAGGGTAAAGCCAGTTTCATTTTTCTTTCCTAAGTAAACCACATAAGAATTTTCTTATTGTTGCCTTTCAGTAACATGCGCAAACTAGCCATTGGAATATATAGTTTCTATCAAGATCATTTGATTTTCCAAACCACATGTCTGCTTTGCTTAGTTACTAGAGGGGCACAGGGGAAATAATATAACAGTCATTAATTTGTACTGTGCATCAATCATCTTTTATATAATGCTAAAATGATATAAATCTGAAAATTAAAATTAGGAGTGGGTCAAAAAAGTCCACAGATTACAAGGTAAAGTAAATTAGGATCATTCATCCAAGAACGACAAATTATCCTTTTTAAGAACCAATACAAGGGAGTTGAATATTTTCATGTTTTGTTTGTAAGCTTTGTGCAGACATCTAGTTGGCCACCATTGATAATGGAAAACTATCAATATCACTATGTATTATATTTCCATGCATTCAGCATAAGCAGCTGTAGGAGAGAACCCATATCGCTTCTTAATGCATGCTTGTGTGCACTGACTTGTATTGCATGTGAAAGCTAGGTTCACATAGTAAAGTAAGTGAGGCTTTATTTCTTCAGTTGTACTTAATGCCTTCAAGAAGCCGGTATCATCTTCAAAGTAATTTTGTTTAGCGCCTTTAATCTTTTGAGCAATTTCTTCCTTGTCCATTAAAGCCATTTTGTGTTTAATCACATCCATTTTCCTTTTAATATCTTTCCCTTGCGGTGATTGTTGTAGTTCTTTTTCCAATTTCATGAAATCATCTTCCAATATTTTGAGTGTCTTCTTCCGTTTAATATTTCTTTTCCTTATATAGTCAATTATCAAACCTCTTGTATAAGCCTTCATCATCATCCAGCGTTTGTAGTGATGTATCTTCTTTTCTATTTTCCTTGAAAAAGATAAGTTCTGTCTCAATTCTCTTTTAAATTCTTCTTCTTTCAAAATCATATTATTTAGTGTCCATCTAGATCTTCTCCTCTGTCCTTTCCAGGCAACTATCAATGGATTGTGATCCAGGTCCCACTTTCAATTTGAATTTTCTGTAGATCGGAGAGCATATCTGCAGATGCCCATACCATATCTATTCTTGACCATGATTCATGTCTATTTGAATAAAAGTAAATTCTTTATTTCCAATATTTCTCTCTCTCCATATGTCTTTAATATTCATTTCTTCTATCATTTGAAAGAAGGACTTGGGTAGCTTTTTTCTAGTTTTCTTTTTGGTTCTTTCAGATTTGTAATCAAGCTGGTCATTAATTATCCCATTAAAATCTCCCATCAGAAAAATATTTGCATAGTCTAATTCAATCACTTTTGGTATAATTTCTTATAGAATTCTTCTTGATTCTCACTTGGTGCATATATTGTTATCAAGAGTATTTTAGTGTTGTTGTCTATTATCTCCACCATTAAAATCCTCCCATCTTCATCTGTATAAATCAATTCTGCAGTGATGTAAATAGCTTTCTAACTTTCTTTGCCTTAATACATATTCATTTTGCTTTTTAATATGGACCTCTTGTAAACAAATTATATCAAATTTTAATTTCTCTAATTTATGAAACATTTTCCTTCTTTTGGCAATTGAATTGAGTCCATTTATATTCATTGAAATCAATTTTTTCCCTTCCATTTTAAGTCATATATAGGTTGTTTTGCTCTAGTTGTTCTAACTTCTTTTTGTTCTCTAGATAAACCGCCTACTGCTCCAAGTTGTTCTTCTTCACTTATCATTGCACCTTCCTTTGGAAGTTCCACAATCAATTCTTCATGTCCTCCATTTCCCTCTTTTCCTCTAAAATAACCCTCATAGAATGATTCTGCCTTCTCCACTGTGTCGATTCTATGTCTTTGTTCCCGCCAGACAAACAAGAGGCCTTCTGGTATTAGCCATCTATAATTTATTCCTCTCTTCAATAATTCTCTGGATAAAAATGCATATTCTCCTCTCCTCTCTCTTATTCTTCTTGGTATCTGTTTCAGTACCATGACATCTTTATTGTTGTGCTTCAGCGTCTTATCTCTAACTGTTTGCAATATTTGTGTTTTAATACTCTTCTTAGTAAATCTAATATGAATTTCTCTTGGAAGTTTATTCCTCATTGCATATCTTGTAAAGACACGAAATGTTTCATCTATTCCATCCCTCATCTTCTCTTCCGTTATTTCTAACAGTTCTGCCAAAATCTGTGTCATTTTCTCCAGTAAATTTTCACCCTTCTCTTCCTCGACATTTTGGAATCTCAAATAAAATTCGATCTATCAACTTAGAGAGATTCATTATGGTCACTCTCAACTTCCCTTAATCTGGTGCTAAAACTCTTCATTTCCTTGTCTCTTTGTTCTTGCTGCTCTTCAATTTTCTTCATCCTCTCACCGTATTTCTCCATTGTTTGCTGTAAAGCCTTTATATTTTCATCTGTCTTGTCTAACTTTTTATCTGTCTTGTCTAGCTTCTGTTCAATTATCTCTGTTCTTTTCCAATCTCACCTACTGCTTGTAAGATCTTCTGTATTGCCTCTTCTGTTGTGGGAACCGTTACTTGTGGAATTGAAGATCTTCTACTCATTGTTGCAGAGATTGTCAGAACCAATTCCAAAAAGAAGGAAGGAAAAAGAAATGAAGGCCAATAACAAAAAGTAAAAATAAAAATTAGTGTTATAAAAAGGGAGGAGAACAATCCTTTTTAACAAGAAAAAAGGGGAAAGAATAGTAGAAGGAAAAAAGGGGGTTCAATTACATATCAATAATATATCAATAGTTTGAAAAAAGGTAAAAATTTAAAAACTTGAATTTAAAAAGGAAAAAAGGGAAAGAGATAAAAAAGGGTCCAATAATTAACTGTCTTGTTTCCAATGTGCAAAGTAAAAAACCAACTCTCAAAAGAAAAAAGGCTAAAAGTTGAAAAATAGGAAGGTATCAATAAAAAAAGAATATAAAATAGTAAAGTAGTAGAATTCCCTTTAGGAATAACAAAATATATTTTTAGGGGCTCCAATTATGAAGAATTAAATTCAAACAATAAAAAGCCTTGGCAGGAAGCAATATCACTCTTTATTCCATTGCCACTATGCAGAGTCCAGAGCTTAACTAGTGAAAGCGGAAAGATAGCAGCTCCTCTGTTTTTGCCTCTCGAAGAAATCCAATTCTTTTATTTTAAAAACTCTCAAGGTCACTTTACTCTTCAGTTCCAAACTGCAGGCTCAAAGATATTCCAAAAGCACCTATCCAGCACTTTCTAATCAACAGAGCCTTGGATACAGTCCTTGCAAATGTGTATATTTATATAAGATAACGGGTCTCTAGTAGCAATATTGTATCTCACAACCAACTTTCACTTCCTTGCCAAATGGCTTCCAAAATGTATCACTTCCTGTCTTATTCAAAACAAGAAAGACAGAAAAAATCTCGTGGCCATTTCTTATATGCAAAAATAAAAAATAACCAGATCAAAATAACCAAATTACATTAGAGCCCCTAGTGCCAAAAAGGAAAAAGAGACAAAATTCAAAAAATATAAAAGGTATTCAGGGACTCCCAAGAGGAAAAAGTGAAAGGAAAGTCTTTAAAGCCATAAAAAGAAAGAAGAAACAAAACTCTTTACTTTCAAACACAATCTCTTCCGCCGCCTATTCCATATCACTCTCAATTTCACACCATTAGAGTTGCTAGAGTGTTCCCAAAGGGTTAAAAACAAGATGATCTCACTGACCGACAAACTTCTTCCAATATCATTCCTCCGGAGCTGTCACAGCTTCTTCAGCCCGATGGCTGCCTCAGCGTTGGTAAAGGGGCTGTCCTGGATCAACCAGGGACTTTGCGACATCCCTGGGATCAACAGGAGGCGCCCCCAACTTTCACCAACCCTACGAGTCAGTTTAGATCCCGGAGGACCGTCCTGAAGCGGCAGTATCAGAGGTGATCTCAGGAGTCAAGATCACCTCCATCTCGCGGCGACTCCAGCTCCGCCCATCTCCCATAGTGAGCATTTTTGATTCATAATATTAATACATAATATTAAGCATTGAGCTCCTAGGATTAAAGGGGACAAATATTTGAATGTGACTATAGCTGTCCAATTTGGGAGATTTCTAAGGTTTCCAGTAACCAAGAGATTTCTACTTGTGTTTAATTAATACAAGTAATAATTCCCATTGAGTCCTTAATGCTAACAGAGAAATATCAGAATTTGAAGTGTCTCATCCAAACACTTCAAAAGTGAAGTCTTCCACAAGATGAATTTGACTCTTGACTAGGCATGAACTGTTCCATTGAACAAGGCATGAAAACTTCCATTTCAATGCCTTCTTCTGTGCTTTAAATTTTTGATTGAAAGATTACAAAGGTGGCCACAAGCAAAATGTGGGAAGTGCAGTGGTTTTGTTAGACTAGAGGTGCACATATCAGATTTTTGCTCCTTTGTTTATTTTAATACAGAATTATGTACAGATAATTGTCAACTTACAACAGTTCATTTAATGACTGTTCAAAGTTACAATGGCATTGAAAAAGTGGCTTATGACCATTTTTCAAACTTATGACCATTGCAGCATCCCCATGGTCATATGGTGAAAATTCAGACATTTGGCAACCGAGTCATATTTATGATGGTTGCAGTGTCTGGTGTCATGTGATCCCCTTTTGCAACCTTCTGATAAACAAAAGCAATTGAGAAGCCAGATTTACTTAGCAACCATGTTACTGATGAGCCGTGGTGGTGCAGTGATTAAAATGAAGTATTGAAGCTACTTCTGCTGTCTGCCTGCAATTCGGCAGTTTGAATGACTCAGCCTTCCATCCTTCCAGATTGTTGGGAGCAATATGTGACTCTGTAAACCACTTAGAGAGGGCTGTAAGGTACTGAGAATAGAGAATACCTTTATTGTCATTGCATTCCACGAATACAATGAAATTTGAAAGGTACTCCAGCACAGTGCCCCAAACACCACATCACAATCACACTACAGAGTATTTAATAATAATAATAATAATAATAATAATAATAATAATAATAATAATAATAATAATAGTCTAAAACCTATCTAAAACATTTAGTAAGTCTAAATAGTTTTAAAATGCCACTATATACATAGGACTAAATCATAAATACACTGTTTGATTCAAGACAATTATTGCCTTGGAAAAGAAACTGTTTCTCAATCTATTATTCCTCATTTTAAGACACCTATAACGTTTCCCTGATGGTAACAGTTCAAAATATGAATGACCAAGATGAGAACGGTCTGTGGAGATTTTTAGTGCTCTACAGAGGAGTCTGGTCTTCGCAATCTCTTCTAAAGAAGAAAGAGAGCAACCGATGATTTTTGTGCTGTGTTTATAACTCTCTGGAGCATCTTCTTATCCACTGCAGAACATCCAACATACCACACCGTTACACAGTATGCCAAAATGCTCTCGATGGTAGAACAGTAAAATATATACAGTAAGTGTAAGGGCTATTTCTATTGTTACTAACCTAACAATTGGAGTGATTCACTTAACTACTGTGGCAAGAAAGATTATAAAATGGGGCAAAACTCACTTAACAAATGTCTTGCTTAGCAACAAAAATTTTGGGCTCAGTTGTGGGTCATAGGTTGAGAACTACCTGTACTTATGTCAGAGAGTCTA
The DNA here is from genome assembly GCA_009733165.1 of Naja naja. NCBI lineage: Eukaryota > Metazoa > Chordata > Lepidosauria > Squamata > Elapidae > Naja > Naja naja. The sequence continues at coordinate 42,138,159 of CM019155.1, read as the reverse complement.
GTTAGTAAAAATCTGGTTGTAGATCATGAATGAAGGCAAATATACGTGTCCCAGGATAATGTTGCAGGATCCAGTTTGGGTTGGTCACCAGGACCAGAGGTTTAATTTTCCAAGGTTTCAGACTCATGCTGGAGCCCACCCTCAGAAAACTTCTCTCTCACCAAAATATAAGATTGTATAATGCAAAAAGTAACATGGATATGAACAGATATCACAGATCAATATAGATGACTTTTCCCTTTGGCGGGAAAAAATAAGTAACGAATTGCAAATAATACATAAATGGCAAAATCTTAGAGAAAGTAGATAAACCTGTGTACTTGGGTAGTATATTTAACATTTAATAACTCTGAAAAAAATAGAAACAGGAGTGGGTGGGTTGACACTGCTTAGAGAAACAGCTTTGAAGAAGTGCTTCATGTGACATTTTATACAACCCTATTATTTTACTTCTCTGTTCATTGTGATGCTATGACCTAGGTGAACTAGGTAAAATGCAAAACACACGTAAAGCTGGGGTGTTAATAAAACAGAGCTGACATATCAGGGACATAAAAACAGTTGTGAAATTGCAAATGATTAGGAGATCGAACAGAAAGGTTAGTTGGGTGTTTGCACTTAGTCCAGTCTTTCTTCAAATCATTTCTTTCCTTATTATAAGATAGACTGCAAAGGGCAACAGTATTGCTGGGCAGTGGGTGGGCACTGATTAATGGTTTCTGATGCTCTAGTATATTTTTCTTATCTTTTGAAACAGAATTCTTCCTTATACTTAATAAAAAATTTAAAACACACACGTACACAAGCACAAAACATGTGCATTTTCCACAGCGAGATGAGTCACTGCATCACAAGTGAGGTACAATTTCCCTTAGTACAAAAATAATAAGTTTTCTACCCCTCAGAATCATTAATAGAACATCAGAGAATGTAGAGTAAAACATATATTAGTCATATACGTTTTTTTAACAAGTATCATTTATGAAGTTCCTAAATGAGCAAATCATAACAACAAATTGATTTCGCCTACATCTTAGTGGCTGTTTTTGAAGACAGAGAAAATAAAGAGAAATGCCAATGAATTGCTTAATAGTAATCTGGGCTTCTACTTACATTTATATCAGATAAAACTACAGTAACAATAATTGATGATACAGGTAGTTTTCATAGAATGACTGTCTCATTTAGTGACTGTTCACAGTTTTGATGATGATGAAGAAGAAGTAACTTTCCAACCAATCCTTGCTCATTTACTACCTTTGTAGGTCTCTAAAGTGAAGGAAAGCTAAAGTAAGATTGTAACCACAATCGTAATTTCTCTTAGCAACTACTTCACTTAATGATTGAGTTGCTAGTTTTATTTGTGGTCACTAAAAAAGATTTATTTGTGATTCATTTTCCTGGCTAAATGAAATTATGACTTATAATTGGAAAGGCAACGTTATCTTTTGAAACCAAAATGAATAGGTGTTAAAGATTTGAATTCACCAGGAAGCAACTCAATGGTTCCGCCCCAGACACCTGATGGACCCTGAGAGGTTTCAGATGGCGCTGGGGTTCTTGCCCACCTCCCTCGATCACAGCCCGGCCAAGACTCTGGCAGCCGCCTGGCAACAGGCGGCCTCGAGGGCACTCGACCAGGTTGTCGCCTTGCGGCCTCTTCCCCGCCATAGATCCCGGTTAGCTCCCTGGTTTTCTGAGAAGCTCCGGGGGATGAAGCGGAGAAGATGCCTAGAGAGCAGGTGGAGGACTAGCTGTTCCGAATTTGACCATGGCCAGTTACGAGCCTATATTAGGACTTACCTGGAAGCGATTAGAGTGGCGAGGCATGCTTACTTCTCCGCTCTGATTGCATCTGCAGATGATCGCCCTGCGGCCCTGTTCGGGGTTACCCACTCCCTCCTTCAAGTGGGGGAGGGGACCCCAGGGCAGAGCAGAAAATTTAGTTTACATCTGGCAGATAAGGTTGCTCAGATTTGGGCCGGCTTGGACTCGGACTGGCAGTGGTCTGATGATGAGGTGACGGATCTGGTTGATTCTACCTGGGTTGAGTTTGACCGGTCTCCTTGATGAAGTGGACAGGATCATGGAGGTTGTCCTCCACCCGTGTTTATTGGACCCGTGTCCTTCCTGGTTGGTTTATGCCTCCAGGGAGGTTACTGCAGGCTGGCTCCAGGCAGTTGTCAGCACTCCTTGAGTGAGGAGTCTTTCCGCCGCCTTGAAAGAGGTGGTGAGGCCTCCTCAAGAAGCCTGCCTTGGACCGGCCGTTTTGGACAACTATCGTCCAGTCTCCAACCGCTTTTGCAAGGTTGTTGAGCGTGGTGGTGCAGCAACTTCCCTTGTTCCTGGAGAAACTGATTATCTAGACCCATATCAATGGGCTTCAGGTCTGGACACAGCACAGAGACAGCATTGGTGGCGCTGATGGATGATCTCTGGAGGGCTCGGGACAGGGTTTTCCTCTGTCCTAGTCCTATTAGACCTCTCAGGCTTTCGATACCATCCACCATGGTATCCTTCTGCGGCAGCTCCAGGGTTGGGGTGGGGCACCATTCTGCGGTGGTTCTCCTCCTACCTCTCGGGCCATTCGCAGTTGGTTTTGGCAGGAGAGCAGAGATCGGCTCCAAGGCCCCTCACTTGTGGGGTGCCACAGGGTCTGTTCTCTCCTCTCCTGTTTAATATCTACATGAAACGCTGGGCAAGATCATCCGAGGTTTTGAGGTGAGGTATCATCAATATGCTGATGATATCCAGCTTTATATCTCCACCCCAGACCAGATTAGTGATGCTCTCTCTGTGATGTCCCGGTGCCTGGAAGTGATGCAGGTCTGGATGGGGAGAAATGGGCTCCGGCTCAACCCGACCAAGACAGAGTGGCTGTTCTTACTGGCATCTCAGCTTTCAGGTGATGTACCATCTTTGGTCATGGGGCGAGAGGTGTTGCCCACCCCCCGTGGATAGGGTGAGGAATCTGGGCATCCTCCTGGATTCACAGCTCAGTTTGGAGGAACAGGTGGGGGTTGTGGCTTTTGCCCAGGTTCGGCTGGTTCGCCAGCTCCACTCTTACCTGAGCTGAGATGCCCTTCGAATGATCACTCATGCGCTCATCACTTCCAGAATCGACTACTGTAATGCTCTCTACATGGGGCTGCCCTTGCAGACTACCCAGAGATTACAGCTGATGCAGAATGCGGCCGCGCAGGCTGTGATGGGAGTATCCCGATACTCCCATGTTACACCCTCCTCTCGTGACCTGCATTGGTTGCGGTTGCCTTCGGGTTAGTTTCAAGGTGCTAGTAACAACTTATAAAGCCCTAAATGGCTTGGGTCCAGGGTACTTGCGGGAGCCTCCCTGCCAGCATCACATTCGATCGCCCTGTTTGCTCCCACAGGAGGGGCCTCCTTGGGATACCGTCGGTCAGGCATTGTCGGCTGGCAGTCCCCAGGGCTAGGGCCTT
>CM019155.1:42099816-42133701 GCA_009733165.1 Naja naja | reverse complement strand
CAATGCAGGTTGTGCAGGAGGGGTGTAACATGGTAGTACCGGGAAACTCCCATTACAACCCACGCAGCCGCATTTTGCACCAGCTGCATCCTCCGGATGGTATGCAAGGGCAGTCCTAGAAAGACAGCATTGCATTAGTCAAGTCGGGAGGTAACAAGTGCATGAGTGACTGTGTGAGGGCATCTCGGTCCAGATATGGGCGTAACTGGCAAACCAGTTGGACCTGGGCAAAGGCCCCCCCTGGCCATGGCTCCCACCTGCTCCTCTAACCTGAGCCATGAGTCCAGGAGAACCCCCAGGTTCCGTGCCCTGTCCACGGGGGGCAACACCTCTCCCCCCATGACCAAAGGTGGAATCTCTTGACTGGACTGAGATGCCAGTACGCACAACCACTCAGTCTTGGCTGGATTGAGGTGAAGCATGTTCCTGTCCATCCAGATCTATACCGCATCCAGACAATGAGATATCATGGAGAGGGCATCACTGATTGGGTTTGGGGTGGAGATATACAACTGGGTATCATCAGCATACTGATGATACCTCACCCCAAAACCACAGATGATCTCACCCAATGGCTTCATATAGATGTTGAACAGGAGGGGTGAGAGGACCGACCCCTGGGGAACCCCACAAGTGAGAGCCTTCGGAGTCGACCTCTGCCCCCCAACACCGATTGCGAGTGCCCCGAGAGGTAGGAGGAGAACCACTGCAAAACAGTGCCCTCCACTCCCAGCCCCTCGAGGCGCTGCAACAAGATACCATGGTCGATGGTATCGAAAGCCGCTGAGAGATCTAACAGGACCAGGGTAGAGGAGAACCCCCTGTCCCGAGCCCTCCAGAGATCATCCACCAGTGCGACCAATGCCGCCTCTGTGCTAAACCCAGGCTGGAAGCCCGATTGGTCTGGATCCAGATAGTCCGCTTCCTCCAGGAAAAGTGGAAACTGCTGAGCCACCACATTCTCAACAACCTTCACCAAAAAAACAAAGGTTGGAGACCAGACAAAAGTTGTTTAATATGGCTGGGTCCAGGGCAGGCTTCTTCAGGAGGGGCCTCACCATCGCCTCTTTCAAGGCGGCAGGGAAAAAACCCTCCCTTAATGAAGTGTTGACCACTGCCCGGAGCCAGCCGCACGTGACCTTCCTGGAGGCATATACCAACCAGGAAAGGCACGGGTCCAACAGACATGTGGTGGAATTCAGCCGTCGCATAATCCTGTCCACTTCATCCTCGGAAACAGGATCAAACTCAGCCCAGATAACATTAGCTGGACTTTTGCACCTTCTTCGTTGAACCACTGCAAATTAGAGCGCAACCCCTCCCGGATCCAAGCGATCTTATCCGACAGATATTGACCAAATTCCTCAGCCCTACCCCACAATGGGTCCACCACTCCCCCTGGTTGTAGGAGGAAGCGAGTGGCCCTAAACAGGGTGGCCAGGTGGTTATCTGTGGACTCTATGGGAGAGGAGAGATAAGCCCTTCGCGCCGCTCCCACAGCTACCAGGTAAGTCCTAATATAGGCTCTTAACTGGGCTCAGTCGGAACCAGAATGGGTCGACCTCCACCTGGCCTCTAGATCCCTCCTACAACGCTTCATCTCCTGGAGCTCCCCGGTATACCAAGGAGCCACCTAGGATCTGCAACAACTGAGGGGACACATGGGGAGAACTCTGTCAAGAGCCTCAGTGGCAGCCTGTTGCCAGGCAACCGCCAGGACCTCGGCAGAGCTGTGGGTAAGGGATGAGGGAAAAAACCCCAGTTCTGCCTGGAACCTCTCCGGATCCATCAGGTGTCTGGGGTGGAACCATCTACGTGGCTCCTCATCCCAGCAGTGTGGGGTGGATTGTTGGAAGACCAGCCGTAGGAGATAATGATCTGACCATGCTACGGGTTGGGCCATAAAATTACCCACCCCCAGATCATTATGCCACTGTTCCGAGATAAAAACCAGGTCGAGCGTGTTACCCCCCTCATGAGTAGAGCCCTGAATCACCTGGGTCAGGCCCATAGCTGCCATGGAGGCTATGAATTCCTGGGCCAAACTCTACACCTCTCCCAGAGAGGGCAGATTGAAGTCACCCAGGACCATAAGGCCCAGGAACTCCACCGCCACCTCTGAGAGGGCGTCGAGGAGCCCAGGTAGAACAGTTGTCACACAGTTGTGGGAAAGGTATGCAAGCAACAAGCCCACCCGACTGACGGGCCCTAACCTCAGGAGGAGGGCCTCACACCCACCTATCTTGGGAACAGTGACCTCCCTTGGAATCAGGGTCTCCCGGATAACTACCGCCACCCCTCCACCCCTTCCCTGGGCTCATGGCTGGTGCAACACCCGAAAACCTGGGGGGCATAAATCAACCAGAGGGACTCCACCCTCTGGCCCCAACCAGGTCTCGGTGATGCAAGCCAGGTCCACGGCCTCCTCCCCGATCACCTCACAGAGGAGGGATGCCTTATTAACCATGGACCTGGCATTAAAGTACACCAGTTGGAGCCCAGGGGTCCCAGATCCCGAATCCCCAGGAAATTGGGCAGAGGCATGGGGATCGGAGCGTGGCACAGCTTGTAGGCAGTGGGGGCACGCTCCCTTTTCATGATATGGCCCCCAGCATCGCCATCTCCTGCCAAAGCCAACCACCCTGGAGATCACCATACCTGCCTCCCTCATTGGGGCCCCGCAGACCTCTGCCCCCTGCCCCCCACCATGATCCTGAGCCGGGCTGTGCTGAGCTCCCTCACCACAATAACCCACCCGTTCCCCTAACTCCCTTAAAAAACAATCTAAAAATTTGATCAATGAAGCCTTGGAGCCCCTTTTTCTGCCCCTCCCAAGACCCTGACCCCTACCCATGCCATGCCATCTCTCAGGATTCCAGAATCCATCCTCGAGATAGGCCAAAGAAAGTCTGGCAGGCCATGTCCAGGAGAGAGGGGACTCCCTTAAGGCTTGCAAGTCCATTACTGAATAGGTCAGCATAATATACAGATGTAAGCATACAGAGGAAAATGGTCGATAGATGGAAGAAAAAGAAGTGTCCAGTTGTTAAAACTCGGTCCGACCCTAATATCCATCAGCTGGGTAATCGAAAGTCCAGGTTGCCCTCTCACGTCAACCCTGTGGGCCGATGGTAGGGACCTCCTCCAGGATTAACCACCGCGGTCTCACCACCGGTGACTCCAGCAGATTAATTAGGGCAGATGACATTGCTAGTTCAAAAAAAAAAAGGAAAAGTGCACTCCCCGCGCTCCTCTCACTACAGCAGGTAGAGTGCACCTAAATCCTCCAAGCCAACTGAGCATAGAGGGGAGGGAAAGCAGCCCTGGCAGTCATCGGAACCCAGGCCTTCCGGGTGGGAGGAAAACAATCCATCCAGAGGCCTGCAGTCTGATGAGAATAGCACTAAGCCACTTTCAATGGCGCCGCAGTGTCCAAACCCAGGCATCAGTGGAAAAGCAGGCTGCGTGACCAAAGGGGCAATAAGGGGGGGTGGGAGGGGCAGCCAAACAGAAACAAAGATGATCTGGCTGCAGCAGACACAGCGGCGGAAAGCTAGAGCCGACAGTGGCCTTGGGCTCACATCCACACCTCTGAGCCCAGTACAGCCACCGTCCGGTCCGCTGTCCGCCATTACTGCCATTACCGTCATCGTCGCCACTCCATTCAGTGCCATAGCCACCGCCAATTGAGTCAGCATCGCAGCCACTGGGATCATCGCCAGAACCCACTGCCGCCTCCATTCGCTGCCTCGTCACGCCACCGCCAAGCTCACCCAGTTTGGAGGCCCAGAGGAAACCACCATCAGTTTCATCGCCCAGAATACCGCAACTCACCTGACAGGGCCGGTCCAGCTGCCGCCAACTGGAGCTCCGGACCCTCCACCATTGAATTCCAGGTCGGGGGGGCTGAAAACAACCCTCCTACCACCCTCAAAGACAACAGACCAGGATCCCCAATGCAGAATGCTAGGAACGAACGGCCATCTTTTCAAGCATGCGCAGGTAAAAAAAGAAAGAAAGAAAACTACTATAATTACTAATTATAATAATAATATATTATAATAATAATATAATAATATAATAATAAATAATAATAATAAATTAATCACGAAATTCTAGACCTAGAAAACCTAGAACTACACCGTCTTCAGTCTGATCTAAGCATAGTATATAAAATCATACATTGCAATGTCCTACCGGTCAATGAATACTTCAGCTTCAACCATAACAATACAACAGCAAACAATAGATACAAACTCAAGGTTAACTGCACCAAACTTGATTGCAGGAAATATGACTTCAGCAACAGAGTGGTCAATGTCTGGAATACTCTACCTGACTCTGTGGTTTCTTCCCCAAACCCCAAAAACTTTAACCTTAGATTTTCTACTATTGACCTCACCCCTTTCCTAAGAGGTCTGTAGGGGGCGTGTATAAGCACACCAACATGCCTACCATCCCTATCCTATTGTTTCTTTTATTTCTCTTATATGTATTCATTTCTTGTATTCACAACTATGTTTATCCTTATACCTATTATCTTGTAAGCGATTGATAAATCAAATAAATAAATAAATATTATAGATTGGCTATCTTAAAGCATTTTCTCTTGAAACTTTTAGTTTGGTCAGGAAGCACTTGGACACATTCACACTGAAATTTAAAAAATCTCTCTCCCCAAGGAAACACATAAAGAAATATACAACAATATAGTTTAATGGCTCTACAGCTGTACAGACAATGTTTCAAAGAATTAAACAAAACTATCCTTCCCTAAACTATGCCCAATCTGGCAAGGAATCCAGGAAATTTAACCTACATGGAGTGGCTAAGCTGATGATATATGAACAAAACTGTTAAAACAGGTTTAACATTATTCCATAGTTTTAAGGTGTGTTCTGATATGTTATAAAGTGCCTTTGAGCATTTTGTAAATAGAAACCTCTGAGAAATCATTTTTAATAAATACATAAGCTCTCATTTCCAAATACTTCTACCCACTAAGGAGAAGATACCAAACACTATTGTATAGCTAGGAGGCATAGGATGCAGACCAGTTGAACTGTGATTCCAGATCTGAGAATGTCATAAGCAATTAATGTTATTTGATTTATAGCAGTTCAAAATGTTCCTGTGAATCCACAGATTTCACTTATTTGGAAGTGTTCGTTTTAAGTAGCTTTAGAAATTCTTTTCCTCTGAACACCTGTCAGAATTCATGAGGCCTCACCTTTTAGCTTGATAGTAAGGTTTTTCTTGGTCTGAAGAAAACCTAATCCAACCAGGCATGGTGTTTGGACTTAGAATAAAAGCAGGCACAAAATAAAAGATTAAGCTTCACCAAATAGGGAAAAGTGAGGGAGGCTATAGAGTGATGGAGGGAGGGATAACAGTAAGTGACTACATCTGTTGCTACCTCCCAACCATGAAATAAGTTTTAAAAATAGTCTAAAAATTCTAAAACTTTCTGAGAAAGGAATAGAAAATGGAAGCCTCTACTAGAGAGAAAGAAATATACAGGGAAATTGTAAGACATATTGTTAGCACAAGATTACTATCCAAATTGTTGTACCAAAGCTTATTGCATACAGTAAGGTGAGTTGGGAGAAAAAAATCTTATCATGAAAACCTTCAGTTTTTTTGATGAAAAAACTTCAGGAGATGTAAGCCAGAATAGCCTGATACTATTTAACTTTCTTTTGCAGACTGAAATTAGGCATATTATCATATGTCGTGGACTTGCCCAAAAATAGTTTATAAGTATAGAAGTAAAAACTGTAATCAGTACAAATTAAGTCCATGAGTTACTTCTCTACTTCAAGTTTTTTTAATGTACAGAATATATAATGAAATGAAGTTCCTGTGTGTTCCTTGGACAACAAAGATAACTAACAAGCAATATTGGAGCACATAACTCCAAACCTGAAGGCAAAATGACAAAACTGCATCTCACTGTCATGCATAGGAATGCACTGGAAGAAGCAACTATTTTTGGAATGAAAGTCAAATGATGTGAGAAAAGTTACATCAATATCAAAATACCAATATTAGAATGTTGCAATAATATTTGAATGATACTGAACTTCAACTCTTACCATTTGCTGTTTAGCTTGCTCCTTGGAAAGCTACCAAATCTCAGGCAAGCATGGATGTCAAAACAGGTGCTCTTGTCCTTTCAGTCAAAAGCACTATGTCATTTTGCACTATGTCATTGCCTGGTTGCCCCATCACCAGAATGGTTATTTCAACCATTTCTGAAGGGCAGAAGCAGATGTCAATACCATTTATTAAACCACTGCCTGCCAACCAGGGTGGGATTCAAATAATTTAATAACCGGTTCTCTGCCCTAATGATCAGCTGTGTAGGCGTGGCTGGGTGGTCGTGTGACTGGGTGGGCATGGCCAACTCAACATCATTCACGTCAAGGGATGCTTCTCCTCGCTTGGACTCTCATGACAGTGGGGATGCTGCAATGGTCGTAAGTATGAAAAATGGTCATAAGTCACTTTTTTCAGTGCCGCTGTAACTTTGAATGGTCACTAAATGAACTATTGTAAGTCAAGGATTACCTGTACAAAAATACAAAAAGTTTCTTTGCTTGCAAAAAGCTGCCCTAAATTGTTGGGAGTGCACGCCCGCCACCTTCGTGTGGTGGCGTGCTCCAACCATATGGCCTCCTCCCTTGGGGGCATGGGAACAGGGACCCCTGGGCTCAGACTGGTCTATTTTAATGCCAAGTCCATGGCTAATAAGTCTTCCCTCCTCCGTGAGGTTATCAAGGAGGAGGCTGCGGACCTGGCTTGCATCACCAAGACCTGGCTGGGGCTGGAGGGAGGAGTCCCTCTGGTTGATCTATGCCCCGCAGGCTTTCAGGTCTTGCACTGGCCACAGGCCCAGGGGAGGGGTGGTGGAGTGGCTGTGGTTATTTGGGAGACCTTGATTCCAAGGGAGGTCACTGTTCCAGAGATAGGCAGGAGTGAAACCCTTCTCCTGAGGTGGGGGCCTAGTGGTCGGGTGGGCTTGCTGCTGACATACCTTTCCCCCAGCTGTGTGGCAGCAGCCCTGCCTAGGTTCCTCGGCATCCTCTCGGGGGTGGCAGTGGAGTTCCCAGGGCTTATTGTCCTGGGTGACTTCAATCTGCCCTCCCTGGGGGTGGGTGTCGGGTTTGGCCCAGGAATTCATGGCCTCCATGGGGGCCATGGGCCTGACCCAGTTGATTCAAGGCCCGACTCATGATGGGGGAAACACTCTCGACCTAGTTTTTGTCTTGGAACAGTGGCGTAGTGACAGAGGGCAGGTCAGTCTTACGACACTGCCCGTTCCATGGTCTGATCACTATCTCCTGCAGCTGGTCTTCCAACAGGCTGCCCCCCACTGCTGGGATGAGGAGCCACCTAGATGGTTCCGCCCCAGACACCTGATGGACCCTGAGAGGTTACAGGCAGAACTGGGGTCTTTTCCCACTTCGCTTGCCCACAACTCTGCCGAGGACCTGGTGGCCACCTGGCAGCAGGCTGCTACGGATGCCCTTGACAGGGTTGTCCCCATGCATCCCCTCACACGTCATGGATCCTGGGTGGCTCCCTGGTATACTGAGGAGCTCCAGGGGATGAAGTGCCATTGGAGGGGTTTAGAGAGCAGGTGGAGATCCACCCGCTCCCAATCTGACCGAGCCCAGCTAAGAGCCCATATTAGGACTTATCTGGTAGCTATGAGGGCAGCAAGAAGATCTTATCTCTCCACCCTCATAGCGTCTGCAGATAACTGCCCAGCCGCCCTGTTTAGGGCCACTCGCTCTCTCCTACGTCCGGGGGAGGCGGTGGACCCGTTGCGGGGAAGGGCTGAGGAATTTGGTCAATATCTGTTGGATAAGATCATGTGGATTTGGAGTGGGTTGTGCTCCAATTTGCAGTGGTCTGAGGATCGGGGTACAAATAGTCTGGCCGATGTGATCTGGGCTGAGTTCGATCCTGTTTCCGAGGATGAAGTGGACAGGATTATGCGGCATCTGAGTTCCACCACATGTTTGTTGGACCTGTGTCCTTCCTGGCTTATGCCTCCAGGGAGGTCACCTGCGGTTGGCTCCGGGCAGTGGTCAATGCTTCTTTAGGGGAGGGTGTTTTTCCCTCCGCCTTGAAGGAGGTGGTGGTGAGGCCCCTCCTGAAGAAGCCTGCCCTGGACCCAACCATGTTAGACAACTTTCGTCCAGTCTCCAACCTTCATTTTCTGGTGAAGGTTGTTAAGAGTATGGTGGCTCAGCAGTTTCCACTCTTCCTGGATGAAGCGGACTAGCTGGATTTGTACCAATCGGGCTTCCAGCCCGGTTTCAGCATGGAGACGGCATTGGTCACACTGATGGATGATCTCTGGAGGGCTCAGGACAGGGTTTTTTCCTCTGTCCTGGTCCTATTAGACCTCTCAGCAGCTTTCGATACCATCGACCATGGTATCCTTTTGCACTGGGGTTGGGAGTGGGGGGCACTGTTCTTCAGTGGTTCTCTTCCTACCTCTTGGGGTGGTCACAATCAGTGTTGACAGGGGGACAGAGGTCAGCCCCGAGGGTGCTCACTTGTGGAGTCCCTCAGGGGTCGGTCCTCTCCCCTCTCTTGTTTAATATCTACATGAAACCACTGGGCAAGATCATTCATGGTTTTGGGGTGAGGTATCATCAGTACGCTGATGATACCCAGTTATACATCTCCACCCCAAACCAGATCAGTGGTGCCCTCTCCATGATGACCCGTTGTCTGGATGCGGTACGGATCTGGATGGACGGAAACATGCTTCGGCTCAACCCGGCCAAGACTGAGTGGCTGTGCATACCGGCATCATGGTCCAGTCAGGAATGTCCATTGTTGACCATAGGGGGAGAGGTGTTGCCCCCTGTGGATAGGGCGCGGAATCTGGGGGTCCTCCTGGATGCACAGCTCCGGTTGGAGGAGCGGGTGGGGGCCGTCACCAGGGGGGCCTTTGCCCAGGTCCGGCTGGTTCACCAGCTTTGCCCATTTCTGGACCAAGATGCCCTGCGCACAGTCACTCATGCCCTTGTTACCTCCAGACTCGACTACTGCAACGCTCTCTATCTAGGACTGCCCTTGCATACCATCCGGAGATTGCAGCTGGTGCAGAATGCGTCAGCTGGGTGGTGATGGGAGTTTCCGATTCTCCCATATTACCCCCTCCTGCGTGACCTGCATTGGTTGCCGGTTGCACTCCGGGTGAGATTCAAGGTCTTGGTTTTAACATTCAAAGTCCTACACAACATGGGTCCGCAATATTTAAGGGAGTGACTCCTGCTGATATCGAGTGCCAATCGCCCTGTGCGAGCACACAGGCAAGGGCTTCTCGGGGTCCTGTCAACAAGCCAATGTCGGCTGGCGGTCCCCCGGCGACGAGCCTATTCTGTGGCGGTCCCCGTCCTGTGGAACCAGCTACCCCTGGGGCTCTGTCTGGCCCCTGACCTTCACACCTTCCGCCTCAACCTGAAGACCTGGTTATTTGACCAATCTGGGCTGTAACTCCCTACTGGGGGGATGGGATGGTTCTTAATTCCTTTTTAAATTTTAAATTTTAAATTTGGTATTATTGAGTTTGTGTTTGTTTAATTCTTTTTTAGCTATTTATTGTTGTTGTATGTTTTTAGTTGTGAGCCACCCCGAGTCTTCGGAGATGGGGTGGCATACAAGTCCAAAAAATAAATAAATAAATAAATAAATAAATAAATAAATACCAATCATTAGATTAAAAAGTCCTGCAAACTGGAGTTACAAATCAGGCAGGGTGCCAGAGCACCTTGAGGAATTAAAATAGTTAAAATGCAATGGTAACTATCAGCAGTCAACTCTTACTCATAAACTGAAACCCTTTAGCAGAGAGGTCATTTAAGCCCTCCAGAAAGAGCACACCCAGGAGAAACAATCCTTAGATCCATTTGCACCACTTAAAGATACCAGCTGGTCTCACTCACCTCACAAGATATCCTAAGGAAAACATCCAGATTTAAGGAAAGATCACATGTCCCCCAGAAAGGCAATAAAAAGAATCAGTGCCAAGCTTGCATCCTGCCTCTTGGAAGTACACTCCAAAAGGGCAGTACCAGATGCCACTAAAGCAGTGAAGGAAGACCCCCTCCCCAGATAGAAAAAGAAACCATGAAGCAGGAAAAAATTCAAACACAATACAAATAATTAAATCACAACAGTAGCTGTTGCTTATTAAACCAATTACCAGAACAAATAGACACAGAAACTAGTCAGATTTCTCGATCCAGTTTCTTTTCAGGAACAGAGGTTAACCTTTTTCCCTCCAAACAAAGCTGAGTAGGGAAAATTATCCCATCAATAAACACAGGATTAAATCAAGCACAGAATTAAACTTCACCAAAAACCAGTTTTAGACCAAAACTCAGAAAGAATATGTAAACGCACATTTGAATGTCAATCTTTCTAGCTAGCCAAGAAGCCTTGCTGAATGTCACTCATCTTGGTTCCTTGTCATTAAAAGCTTCTTTCCGGCAGCTCTGCTTTGTTATTCAGTTATTTTTTCGAAGTGCTGATTGTTGCATCCTGGCTGGAAGAACTCCAACAGGGGAGCATTTCTTCCCAACAGCAGCGTAAAAATCTTAAAACAACCCTTCCCCTTTAAGAAAGTCAAGCCCCAGCAAAGTACCAGCAAAGAAAAAAAACTCCTGAGAAGTCAGGTGACAGGAAGTCTAGACATACTGCCAAGAATATAATAAGGGTTAACAGAGAAACGGAGAGGCAGTTTCTGTAAGCAGGGCAATAAAGATTAGGCTAGAAACAACACAGAATGTTTCCTGCCTTCCTTACAGGATTAGGTCTGTAAAGTGGAAAAAACAAAAGGAGATTTCTTCCCACAACCTGTTCTCCAAACTGCTTAAAAAGTTAACAACCCGTCCTAGCAAATAGGTGAGAACCGGTAGAATCCCACCTCTACTGCCAACAAAGCAACAAAACAATTCCAGGCATATTATCATATGTGGTAGACTTACCCAAAAGCAAAAAATAGAGAGGTTTCACCTTCAGTTCCCAAATAACCTATTTATTTTTAGATCTTTTTAATAGTGTTTTAAGTGTTGTCTTTTGTTCTGCTTTTAGTCTTTATTAATTGAATAGCTTAATTGAATATTTTATTTAATTTTATTTTGTATATCTTCTTGCAATATTTTAAAGCATGCCTGTATCATTTATTTTATGTTATTGTTGTTTACATATTATTGTGAACACATTTTCAAAACTTTAATCAGAAGCTAAATGAAATGTTTTAAATAAAAAAATATGCAACTCCTATTTATGAAAAATCAGGTTCAGTGAAATAAATATTCAAAACAATAATACTTGCAGAAGATAATATTATGACAAAAATTATTCCTCCAAACCCCTGCTTGTGATAAATTTATGATCATTTGTTCTATAAAGCCAACTGTCCTTTTAAAACAATTGAGAATCAGGTTCTGATTCTAGCTATTAACTTGAAAAGATTCTATTTACAATAATTCATTTGATTCAATAAAAGGTTATATATTTATGTGCAAAGTTGCATTCAATCACCACATCAATTGAATATTTAAGTTTAGGCATCAAATCAATACGATGATTTGATTTGAACATTCAGTTTGCAGGAGTGATTTGACTGAATTGTCTTCAGAGTAAAGCTTTGTGTGTTCCTGGCTTGTAAAGTTTAGATTTTCACAATCAAATATGTTAATTAGCATATTATACAAATTGCTTGATAATTATGCAATCCAAGGATATTCATTAAGGTATATTTAGTTTTTTATCAATCATTTTACATTTATTATTGGCATATTCTAAAATATGGGAAGAAACATTAGAGAGTAAAATCCATGCTACGAGCATCATGTCATGTCTCCATTTCTTTTTCAATTTCAGAAGCAAAACAAAGCATGCTGAAGAGAGATCTATTTGAGTGCTGCATCCTATAGTAGTTCACTGGTTCCACCACTGTAGCTATGGAAAATAAATCTAAAGCTGTGTAGCTAAATAAGACAAAATTCTTCTTTTTAACTTTAAAAATTCAGTCTTGATTGGACAAAAATACAATGGTCTATAAACTATGAGGGAGTTTCAAAATATTCACATGAGCTGTTTAGATTCTTTAAGCAACCCAAATTTGTATTTTTAAGTTTCATTATTAAGAATGGAACTCAGAACAAGAAGCTGGATCCAAATTTAATCATGGGAGAGAGAGACAAAGAGAGAGAAAGAGAGAGAATGTGCATTGACAGAATAATAGAATAACAAGGATTAGAAAGGATATTGGATGTCTTTGCTCAAGCAGGAAACTCTATATACCATTTCAGACAAATCGTTGTCCAATCTCTTTTAAAAAACTTCCAGTATGGAGGATCTGGAGGCAAATCGTTCCACTGATTAATTGTTCTAATTGTCAAGAATGTCTTCCTTCTAGACTGGATTTTTCCTTGATTAGTTTCCATCCATTGCTTCTTTTCTTATTTCAAGTGCTTTGAGGAATAGGTTGACCCTTCTTCTTTGTAGAAGCCCCTTAGATATTGGAACACTACTATCTTGTCACACCCAGTTATGTTCTATAAGAGTTATGTTCTATAAACATATCCAATTCCTCCAAACATTCTTCATATGTTTTACCCTCCAGTCTCTATTATTAAATTCTGATTAGGATTTTTTTACCCGATATTCCCATGGCTGCTATTCAGGAAAGGAAAACTAAACATGCAAAGCCAATTAAGAGATTTACATCACATTTAACTTGTTCCTAAGCTAACTGCCTTGATTTGATTTGATTTGATTATTCTATCTATCATATCTATCTATTTCTGTCTGTCTGTCTATATCTGCCTTTATAATTTTTACAATTATTATCTGTTCCAGGATTTGATTTACTTGGCATGTTTTCCTACTTTGAAGCCTTGGAACAGGTGCTTTCTAAAAGGCTCTACATACTCAATTAGGTATATTCACACACACACACACACACACACACACAAAACACTTCCCATAATATCATAAGGCAAGCCACATGAATATGAAGCTGACAGCCTTGTAAGGAACACATAATTCTTTCTTGCAAAGAAGCGGTTGTAGGAAGTATACTTGAGAATCAAAATATTATTGAGTTTAATAGGAGTTTCTAGAAATCTGAGTCAATACATACAAAGGTGTTATGCAACAGTTCAGATCTAACTGAAAGCTTGAAGCTGTATAAAGCTGAATGGATTCATCTCCAGCAAATCAATTTTATTCATTTGCAGGTGCTTTTAAAAGAGTCTTTCTTCTTTTTTCTCTCTATGAAAATTCTGTTACAACCATCTAAGGTATTAAACTAATAGATTTTACTTCAAAAACTCAATGAATGCACCCATGATTCATGATTGCAGCTAAATCTTGAATAGAAAGATTCATCTAAGCACTAATAGAATATAAACTTTTGTCACGATGTGCCTACCAAGGTACTCAAATATAACACAAAATATCATAAAACATGAAAATGGTGACAGCCAGCCATGTAAGAGAAGAAAGAAAGTGTGTCTGTGTGCCTGACTGGGAAATGTATTACCAGGCAGCTGCTATGGTATGGATTAAGGACTGCAAAATAGAAGAGTATTGTCGATAGAGGGTCATGATTTGCAGAGAGGGTGGCATAGTTTTCTATGGGATGGGAAATGTAAGCAGCATGCATACTTTCAGAGACACATGATTAGAGATTCATTAATTTGGACATGGAACAAGATTAAAAAGAATCATTATACTAAAATAGCGTACTGGTTGTCAACCATGGAAGCACAAATCTACCCAAATGCAATGGATCTGGGGAAAAAGAGGAATTATAAAGATTTATTAGATACACAAGGAAGATTAAAAATTATATAAGAACTACAGCCAAAATATAAAGATAGATTGGTGGCCATACATGCAAATCCAGGTAAGATATAAAAAGGACAAAGAACAATTTGGTTTCTATATGGAAAAGCATCAATTAGATAAAAGCCTACAGGAAATGGAAAAGAAAATGATTTCAAGAATATATAATTTTCTACTAGATTTTAAAATGGAAGAGGAGGTGGTCAAAGAAACAATGGTGGTATGGACGAAAAATGTTGGCCATAATATAGACCTGGAAAATTGGGAGAGAATGTGGGGATCAAATTACAAACTGGTCACATCTACAGCATACAGGGAAAATCAATACAAAATGTTTTATACATGGCACTTTCCCCCCGCTAGATTGGCAAAAATGTTTAATTCAAACCCAAATTGTTGGAAATGCGGAAAAGAAAAAGGCACTTATTTCCATACCTGGTGGACATGCCAGGAAGTGAAAAAATATTGGAATACAATTAGACAATAGTTAGAAGAAATCACGAATTAGAAAATTGAACCTAATCCAGAAACTTTTTTATTAGGTATAATAACACAAAAATGCAATAAAACAGATAGATATATCGTGCTACACATATTAACAGCTGCCAAGGATTTCATATGCACAACTCTGGAAAGAAAAAAAGGTAACACCAGAAGGTATGGTTATAAAAAAGATAATAGACTGTATAGAGATGGACAGGCTAATGATGAAACTAAAAGAAGATTCGATATACTACAGGGCCTGGGATGTCTGGTATGAGTGGTTTAGAAATAAAAAGAAAATAAAATGGCAATTAGGAAAAGAATGAGGGGATATATAACTATGTAAATATGCCATAGAGAAGATTGATGTGTAAGGATAAAAGATTTATAGCAAGAGTAAGATGTAGTGGTAATGGAATAAGTAACTACATATATTGAAAAATGTAAGGAGATGTAAAAGATGTCTTGATGTTGATAACAATGTATAAAGTTTTATTTTATGTTTTTAAAATTCAAAAATTTAATAAAATTTATTTAAAAAGAAAGGGGTGGGTGGGCGTGGGTGGGTGTGAAATTTAAGTCTTAAACAGTTTCAATGCTCAATCAAATGCACTTCTAATTAAAACTTAGATAGTTAGTATCATCCATAGAAAATGCAACAACAAATATTATTAGGATAGCAAGGCATATCCAGTAAAAGGAAGAGTGATACGAATGAGACGAATCGATGCCCAGACTAGACAAGTCCACCATTGGCCATAAATACACAAACTGAGTGCTAACAGCTTTCAAAAGTAATATATGTTGCATGGCTTGGCTCCAGATTCAGACAGGCCCTTGGCAAAAAGCCCTACTATAGTCCCCAGTCAGCATAGCATAAAGGATTTTTACACTACAATTTGCCCCCAGCAACCTTCATCTTACCACTATTAAAATTTCTATCATATAAAATCATTTATATGTCCTACAGAAATTTGAAACAGAAATATTCAGGCCTTTCCTTTCAAGATACCAATTTTCAATTTCCCACAATATTCCATTACATGATGGTTATGCTTAGCAAACCATGCCAACTTCCTTGTGAGGGGTTCTACAGTTGATTCCAACCTATCAAAGGAATAATTTAAAATTTCATTGAAATGAGGTCATGAACTGGCTTAAAAATATCCTTTTAATAGCTTTATCTTCTCTATGAAATCATCAGTAAAAATGTAGGATGAACATGGGGGGAGGGTTAAAATGTTATTAAGCATGACAAGCCCAATAAAATAAAATAAAAACTTATAGCTTATAAAGGCTAACATATATATGAATCTATGATGCAAACATGTCTATGTCATGTGCATCTTTTTAAATTATCATATTTAAACAATTTTATTGTATGCAACAACTATATGTCATTTACCTCTGGCTTCTCTTTTACTATTTCCCCAGCAATAAATATGTGAATGCGTGTATGTACTGTTGTGTATCCCTTCCTTAGGATAATATCTATGCATCTGATTGTGCAGACTAATAAATAAAAGCACATGCAATTATAAGTCTATTAATCTTTAAAGAACAATAAGACTCATTTTTGCTGCTTTGGTTTAACACAGATATGTTGGGAAAGTAATTAGTGGAGGAGACTGGGTATTGATTATATAAAGGGGGATGGGAACGTTCTGCTTAATTATGGCAAGATACCAAAGAGCCTTTCACATAGAATAAGATACTGTTTTGGCTGCCTGTGTAAAATTGAGAAAAATTATAAAATGAAAAATCATCAACATTATGAAATGTGAGGTTGTAATACTTCGCAGTAAACATGTAGAAAGTATATCACTCCTGTGATTTGCTACTGTTGTCCAAGTAGGATCCAAAATATCCAAAATCCAAATCCAAAATGTTTCCAACTTCTGCTTGTTGGATGTAGCAGCATCTAACCAAACATAACTGAACCTCAAAAGTTATGCATAACTTGGGCTGATTACCATAATACTTGATGGGAGATTACAAGGATTTCACAGAACTGCAGAACTGCAGAACTGCAGGTTAGATTGGGAGTCAGTCCCCAAAAACTTTGGCAAATCATTTTGTTATGACTGTCAGGACTGAATCCAAGAAACCTGAGGTTCAGCTTGACTTGACTAGACACTTATAAATTCATCTTTCTTTCCAATATTTTGTATTGGACCATTTTTGACAAAATAGTATCTATTTGTTAGACAGGCACACATCTTCATTAATCTCTTGGTGGACAGAACTACTGAAATACAAGTATTATTATCTTCAACCAACAGCATTCTGCAAGCTGCAAAAATACAATATCCTATTAAGCTTATTATTTCTATTAGAACTGATTAATTCATACACAAGTAGGTGCTTTTAAGTTTATATTTTGTATTACCTGTGGGCAGTGGCGGATTAAGGCTCACTGGTGCCCTAAGCACTGACAAATCTTGGTTCCCCCTCCCTCTTTGTATATATTGTACAAACGAAGCCAAGCTTAGACTACATAAAAGTTTTTGTGGTGCCCCCTTTGGGCCTGGTGCCCTAAACATGTGCTTAGTCTGCTTAATGGTTAAAACACCACTGCCTATGGGGTTAAAAATAATGTATTACTGCTATTTCTTGGAAAAATTGTAAATGTATATTGGCTATATTTAGATATAGTTGGCAGACCTCCATTACTACTGCAGTTCTTATATTTATTTCTGCTTTATTGTGGCCTGCTATATATTCAGTTAATCTGTTTATGTTGACTAATATATTGTATGTTCCCTATGACCAATTGCTTTGCATTAGAAGAGGAGGGAAATATTGGATAAACAAGAACCAGTCAGTTCCTAATGGGAGAACCTTCCAGGCTTTATAAGGGGGGAAAAGATAAATTTCTGTCTCTATAACAACATTTTATATAACACACTGCCAACTGAAAGCTTTTGAACAACAACCTGAAGCCAATCTATAAGCAACATGTTTTTAAAAAAGTAAGGAGTTCAAATGAAGTCAGTTATTGCACTACTGTTATAGAGAAATATATATAACTCATATAGAGGACGTGTGAACCAATTATTTGAATAAGAGCTGCTGCTACACAAGAAAAACTGATTAGCAGCCCAACATAGCATTTAAACCTTAGTCCATATGGTCTTGCCATAGCAATACTGTTTAAAGGGTTTCTTTTCACAACACTGCCTTCTTGTTGTTCCAAGTCAGCGAGTGAAGATTTCAGTTGTTCATTCGTTTACCCATAGTAATATAATATCTTCCACTTTATTCCATAACCATTCAAAGTTAATCTCAAGGTCTGCAAAGTTTGTTGCACATGAAAGAACTTGACACTCTTTGACATATAGAATATCGAGAAAATAAACTTTATTCAGTTTCAAAGAAAGATAAAATATAAAATATTGCCTCAATATATTAAAATAAGAATATGTCCAATCAGCACATAATGGCGATAAGTGTGAGGTCTATCCATTCAGCATCCCAGTAAGCAATCTTCTAGGAAAGAAACCATATTGTGAATTATGCAATAAGAGTAAATCTATCAAAGCTAGCCTTGTAATTGGTGTGATAATACTAATTCTTGGCTGACTGGTGATTTCAGTACCAGAAGAAAACATTGTGATATGCAGGTCCTTATCTGCCATCACCAGGCCCAGGCAGGAACCTTTCAGAATAATCTTTGTTATGAGAGGAAGCAGCAAGTTTCCTCTGCCGGATGGTGAGGAACTAAAAGTGTGGCATCTGAGACATGGTACTTCAATTATGGCTGTCAGATGTAATATGAGAGAAATGGTCCCTTGTGTGAAAAAAGAAGTAACTGACAGGACAATGATAAGATATGTAACAGTATACTAGACTTTGAAAAGGTACCATTTTTTGCAGTTGAATCATTGATAGATAAGTTACATAATAAAACTGATTAGAGGGAGGCAACATCTGAAAATGAATTAGAAAATTGTAGTGTAAACCCTGAAATACAAAGGCTTGTTCATTCCTAGGAAGCTATGAAAAAGAGTTCATGGTCTGGATGTCTTTAAATAGGATGACATGGTTAACCAGTCCATAAAATCTCATCTCATACTGTTATCTTATCTACTATTGCAATATGGTTGTTTGGTTTTATTTTGGTACTGTTAAGATTAGCATTCAGGGGTGGGATTCTACCAGTTTGCACCAGTTCAATAGAACTGGTTGTTCCCATTCCTGGTAGTTTGGAGAACCAGTAAAACAAGCCCCTGGCTGACCCTGACCCTCTCCGCCCACTCCTCCATTCCCTGTCCAGTCAGTCATTATTGCACATGCGCAACATCGCACACAGAGGGAGAGAGAGAGAGAGAGAGAGAAGGAAGAGACAAGAAAGAAAAGAAAAGAAAAGAAAGAGAAAAGGGAAAGAAAGAAAAAGGGAGAGAGAAAGGAAAAGAAAGGAAGAAAATAGATAGACAAAAGGGGGATGGAAGGAAGGGACAGAAAGAAAGAGAAAGAAAGAGAGGGAGGAGAAAGTGAATGAGATATATGAATGGAAGGAGGGAGGGAGGGAGAGAGAGAGAGAAAAAAGGAGAGGAAGGAAGGACACAAACCCTGGCTTCAGAAGATTCTTTGAAACAGCACAGCAATCTAGGGCTGGCCTGGAAGGGATCTCAGAGGTCATCTAATCCAACCCCCTGCTCCATCAGGAGATCCTTACAGAATCATAGAATAGCAGAGTTAAAAGGGTGTGTGTGTGTGTGTGTGTGTGTGTGTGTGCGCATGGCTGTCAAAACAAAAAAAAGGTCAAGTAGCTCTGGGGTGGTCAGACATAAATTAGAACACTTTCTAAGCAACTGGCCATTAAACAAGGACCACTTGTATTTGGTTTGCTAGTCACATGGCCACCTGGCCACACCACCCAGTTACATGACCACCAAACCATGCCCATGCAGTCACATGATCACCAAGTCATTCCCAGTCAGTAAGCCATGCCCACCCAGTCACATGACCACCAAGCCACACCCACAAATTGAGCCACAGTTGTTACAAAATTTGAATCCCACCCCTGTTAGCATTATACCATTTTGGTATGGTCAGTAAAGTTTTAATATTTAAAGTAAGCCAAGTCATTTCTGTCTAATCAGGATGACATCAGCAGTGACTGAGAACAGAGGTACTAAACACAGAATAGGGATTAGCAATGGAGATAGAAGATCCAGTTTGGTTAGCAGTTGAAGGCATTATGTTAGAAAACTATGTTTTCTAGTTATGCCTTAGGCACAAAGCTAGCTGGGTTGATCTTGAGCAGGTCTTTCTGTCTTAGTCCTGAGAAGGAGGCAATGCAGGGGTGGGATTCAAATTTCTTAACAACCAGTTCTGTGGGTGTGGCCTAATTTGTGGGTGTGGCTTGGTGGTCATGTGACTGGGTGGGCATTGCTTGCTGATTGGGCATGGCTTGGGGGTCATGTGACTGGGTGGGCATGGCTTGTATGTAAATATTATAAATATTTATGTAAATATTGATTTTTTTATTAAAAAAGAGCAACTTTTACCCCAAGGCAGGCAAAGCAGGCAGGCAGATTGAGTTGCTCTCAGAATCACAGATTCATTTAGAGATCTATCTGCAATTGGCTACCTGAGTCTGTCACATAAAATTTGCTTGCAAGCAAACTCACAAAATTAACTCACAACACATCATGTATGTAAATATTGAATTTTTTATTTAAAAAAGAACAACTTTTATCTATCTGCAATTGGCTACCTGAGTCTGCACCTTCAGTCCTAAGGAAGGTTCGGCTTTGCTTTTAGATTAGCTAGAAAGCAAGAAATCCAAGGTTTTCCTGCTTTCTAGCTAATCTAAATCTCCTGGCAGAACAGAACAGCTGATGGTCGCAGGAAAAAAGGAAAAATAGCAATTTACCAAACCAGGCAAGTTGGATGGCTCGCATGCCAGGTAAGGAGTGAGTGGGCGGGAATGGGAGGAAACAGCCAGTGGAGCAATATGCCGGTTCTCTGAACTGCGGACAATTGTGTGTGTAGTGTTTGCAAGAAATCATCAGCTGTGCCACCTGGGCAGCTGACAAGTGCTGTCCTCGTTTCCTGCTTTTTCAACCTCAGCTGTGCCGCACAAAGCAGCTGAGGAGGGAAAAGCAGGGAATAAAGGACAGCCTGGAGCCCAGGCCGGTTCGGTGTCAGCTGCTCTTCGCAGCTACAGGTTCTATAAAACCGGGCCAAACTGATAGCATCCCACCCCTGAGGCAATGGCAAACTGCGTCTGAAAAGTTTGCCAAAGCAGCTACAGAGACATATTTAGGCAGTTGCCAGGAATCAACTTGAAGGCACCTTTTGAGCAGGGGGACAGGAGGCAGCATTTAATTATTGTTTTCTGCCAACCCAAGGATGAGTTGAGAATACTTTGGCCCTAAAAATTGGCACTATTGATTCTTTAGTGGAACCACATGAATAATATGCAGAATAAAACTGAAAATTAGCCAAGCCTAGAAATATGCATATTTTGCTCTAACGAATATTGATGCCACTTTCCTTCTATTTCTCTAGGACTGTACAAATTTATTGTAACAAAATAAGTCATGTGGCATATTAAAGAATAACAAATTTATTTTCATCAGTTAAGCTTTTTATTGGGCCAAGGGATTAAACTAAATTCAGATTGTAAATGAAAATATAACTGTTAAAGAAGTTAGCAATAGTTAAAAATATTTGATGTTCTTTTTGTTGGGTTATATCTTGATTTATACGAGTCTACAGTATAGGAATATTGTTTATACTCATGCCTTCTATTTTCTCAAAACCACCCTGTGAAGTTGGTTGAATGGGCCAAAGTCATCCAGCTGGCTTTCATGCCTAAGGAAGTCTTAATGACCTCATTGTCTCCTGAATGTTATGTCAGCACCTTGATCCCTACATAAAAGTTATCAGCAGGGGTGGGATTCAAAATTTTAAAAATGGGTTCTGTGGGCATGGCTAAGTTGGTGGGCATGGCTTGGTGGTCATGTTATTGGCTGGGCATGGCCAACTCAATATCACTCACATCGAGGCATGCATCTCCTCGCCTGGCCTCTCATGACTGTGGGGATGCTGCAACAGTCGTAAGTGTGAAAAATGGTCATAAGTCACTTTTTTCAGTGCCATTGTAACTTTGAATGGTCACTCCACACAAGCAAAGTGCCAGCAAAGGAGGGGGAAAAACTCCAGAGACATTCCTGAGACAGGAAATCTAGTCCTGCCAAGAATGTAATAAGGGTTAATGGAGAGGCAGTTTCTGTAAGCAACACCAGAATGTTTCCTTCCTGCCTTCCTTACAGGATTAGACCAGTAATTTCTTCTAACAACCGGTTGTCCGAACTGCTTAGAATGTTAACAACCGGTTCTAGAGAATAGGTGCGAACTGGTAGAATCCCACCCCTGGTTATCAGGTTGATCCCAAAAGCTAAGTAAATCTTCTCTATACACAAAAGCTGTGGCATGATTTTTTTTTCTTCCATTCAGTGGTGACTGGTTTTTGGAAACTACCTGGAAAAATCCCTGTAGGTTCAGATTCTGGCAGAGTCTTACATTTTTAAAACTCCAGATGAGCCATCAGGGACCACACACAGAATAAAAACCCTTAATGCCTTCATGTGGCCTGCAAGCCACATTTGAAACTCTTGCCTTAGAGAAATGCACTCTGATGATTCTGCTAACTGAAATTTCAAAACCAAGGTATGCAATTGAAAGAAATCCCAGCACAAATCCCCAGTGTAAATACAAGCAATGTATAAAGATCTATGTTGAAGCTACTGGCTGCTGAAGCCAGTAATAAATTAAAACATTGGATTGAGTAAGCTCTTGTGCAGCTGGAGGGATTTTACTGTTATATTTACTGATGAAAACAAACTAGTCCATATTCTGATTTCCACAGGACTGAACATGAGTCCTCTTCTTTCTTTGTGATTTTGACCAAAAATTCAAAACATTCAGATGGACTAACATTTTATTCTTATATTACTGAATCCACTAAGTAATTGAATATGGTAATAACAGTGGTGTCTCCACTGCTTTGGTTAAAAAGGTGAAAACCTTCGGAAGAAGACTTCTTTGATCACACAAGTTCACCAGGGTCTCTCTTCATTGTCTACAGAATGACAGGACTAAAACATGAAGTCATTTGATTTGATTCATTAAGGCTTAAAAAAGAGAAAATAAAAGAAATAAGCAATTATTGTTAGATACATGGCGACCACAAAGCTAGAAGGCATTAACTATAAATTAGCCAATTAAGTATAACCTTTGCTTCATGAGTAGTTCAATACTGCAGAAATGTGCTAGGAGATACTTAAGATATGAGGCTATATACATGCTCTTTAAACAATCCATTAACTGAGAATAAATTACTCACCCCAATTACAAATGTGAGGAAGTCAGTTTTTCAATTGTTTGTTTTAGTAGGACCCACATATATGATTTCATACTAACTAAATGAAAAGAATCTCTTTTAAATAGCCTTTGAGTATAATTATTCTACTTTTCTCAGAAAACAGTAGGAAAATGTTTTCTTTGATCCTATATTGACACATGAGTAGGTTTTTAAAATATGGCAAAACCAGCAAAGCAGAAAAACAGGAGCTGTTTTTACAAATAGTCATTTCCTTTCTTTTATTACAAAATTATTCAGCTTCATGATGAATAATCACAGCTTTTGCTGTCAACCAGCCCATTTTAAATTATCATATATATCCAGGTGTGATGTATGGGCTTTTACCCTTTACCTTACAAAGTTTCTAAAAATGGAAGAAAAGGGGTTGAGGAAAACAAACAAAATTCCCTAAACTTTGAAAAGCAGAATTAACTTATAATGCCACCAAATCTCTGGCAATTTGGATTTGCTTTTGAGAGATTAGCTACATACCTGGACTACAAAAATTTGGCAAAACTCCAGTGACAGCAAAGAATTAACACTAAGAATTAATTACTTTAAATACCAACTTAAAGAAGTGTTTCTCATAAATCAGATGTCCTTATCAGTCTTGAAAGCAAAAAATGGAAGCCTAACTCTCTCCTCTGTTGTTCCCCTGCAACTCATATTTAGGAGTGCACATTTGCCAGTGTGAAAGTAATACTGAATCTTTGAGGCTGTCTTTAATAGAATTGCCCTCCACAAATTTAATCCAGTCTGCTTTTGAAGCCATCAAAGTTGGTGTTATTTTTGTTTTTACCGTTCAAAGGTTGTGGTCAAGTTAGAGGAAACACACAGAAAAAAAGGTTGGCAAGGCATTTCTGGTTGATGTTGTAGTGAGATTGGACACAGGAAGTGCAGCTCCATGCTCCCTTGCTGAATTCTCCCATTTGTGGGCTCCAAAAGCAGCCAAAGCTGCCCTGTAGGGGCCGCAAAGCAAAGGGGGGCGCAATGAGAGATCAAGAAGAGCTGCATCTCTCCTGCCTGACCTGGAGCTTTTTTCTCTCTCAGCCACGACAAGGAGAAGAGGCAGCCAACAACCATCTAAGCACAGTGAAGGAGCGGACTTTGGTGAACAGCATGTGAACTGGGTGAGATGATATTTTCTATTAAAATTTGATCTCAAAGAAATTCAGGGGAACTATCTATTTAGAACTATCTGTCAAAGCGGCAAATAAGCATTTTGAAAAGTTACTAAACCAGAAGGAGAATAATTAAAAAGGAAAAAACTTATTCTTTAAAAATACAGAAAATTGGACTCTCAAAGTGAGAAGACGTGGTATTGAGAAGACATTTTAAAATGCTGGAACTATGGATTTAAAAAAATAATACTGCTTTTTTACTTGAACTATAATTTAAAATAATTAAAAAGACGTGCCAGTAATAACATTGTGAAGTAAAGAGCACCATCTGCTGATGAGACAAAAAATATACAAGTCTGGGGATAACCACTTGAAAGACTGTGAAAACACTTATTGGATTACATTCATCAACCCTAAGACCACTGGAGACCTGAATATTTAAATAAGATTTTTAAATAAAAAGACCTCCAAATGTTATGCTATATGATTGAATTCATAAAAGTGATTTGAGGAGGATTGGATAACTCCCTGGTCTATTTAAATGGATTTGACTGATTACTTATGAGATATAAAGAATTGTGATTTGTGTAAGCTCAGCTTGGAATAAATGGTTCCTGGACTTTTGGCTAAAAGGGGGATCTACTAAAACAAAATGCACAACACAAGGTGAAATGAGTGGAATTTTAAACGAGATGGAGCTGATGTTCAAAACCATTAAGGATTTTACACAGAAACAACATAAGGTGACTGTGGAATTATTTGATGGCATAGACCAAAAACTGGAAAATATTACACAAGGGACAACAAGCAGTGGTAGGATTCAAATTTTTTAACTACCGGTTCTGGGGGTCGTGGCTTGATAGGTGTGGCAGTGGAAGCACACTGTAAAATCTACAGTCAGAGGTGGTATTTGCCAGTTCTCCGAACTACTCAAAATTTCTGCTACCAGTTCTCCAAAACTGGTCAGAACCTGCTGAATACCACCTCTGACAACAAGTAAAGACCAGGATGTTCAGGAAGGAAAGAAACCAGCAGAAGGAATGTAGGGAAAAGCAGAACCAAGAAACCAGTGAAAAGAAGACAAGAAGGAGGAGATATCATCAAAATTAATAATGACTAAGGAATTCAAACAGGAAGAAAACACTTCAAAAGACTTAAAAAGAGAATGGGAGAAACAGGAAGGTATTCTGGGAAAGGAGATAGGGATTAGAACAGATAGCTTTAAAATTAGACAGTGGAATAGGGTAGGGAAGGAAGAAAAAGTTGGATTAAACAGTCAGGATGCAGAAGTAGATAGAGTTAAAGATTTAAGAGAAGAATATGAGAGGCAAGTCAAAAAAAGAATAAGATTTAAGGTATTGATGCAGCCAAGAGATGATGGATAGAAAAAAGAGAAGGAAAAAAAGATCAGGAACATATTTTAACAAAAACATGTGTATTAACAATAGAATTATATAGACCAGATAATTATTTTGTATGTACTGTGATAGGCACTAGGATAATATTTTAATACAAATAGATATCAAGAATGAAATGTGGGAATTTTGAATAAGTTCTAAGCATTAATTGGAAAATTAGAGAATGAATAATGATATTATTAACATGCCTAAATAATATAATGATTATCAGTAAAATAATAAAATCAAGCAATGAGTAAATAGATAATGAAAAAATATATTTTAATATATAGCATGTGTATTAATAGTAGAATTACATGGATTGGATGAATGGAAGGAATATGAATAGATTTACCCTATATGTTTAAAACAATATTGTGATTGGTATTAGAATTGTATATTGAAACATGGAACAATGAAAGAATGAAGGATAACACTTTAATATATATAGATGTGAAGAGTTAAATAAAGGAAATATGAATAATAAAGCAAATGAAAGAAAAGAAACTTTGAATACTACGATGACATAAATAAAAGTTAAAATAGAAATAGAAATAAAAGAGGAATAACAATATACACATTTTAACATAACAAGATATGTGTAATAATAAGAGGGAGGTTTAGAAATTGAATGGTGGTAGTATCAGATATGTTTAAACAATATGAAACAATGAAAATGAAATGTACTAATCATATTATGTTTATTTGTACCAAAATGTATGATATCCAGGTGTCACACTGTTCATGCATTGATGTCTATAAGCAATATAAATAAAAAACTTGACCCAAAACAAAAGAGGTTGACAAGCAGTGGTGGGATTCCGTTTTTTTTACTACTGGTTCTGTGGGCATGGCTTGGTGGGTGTGGCAGGGGAAGGATACTGTAAAATCTCCAGTCAGAGGTGGTATTTGCCCATTCTTCAAATTACTCAAAATTTCCACTACTAGTTCTCCAGAACCTGCTGAATACCACCTCTGTTGACAAGGTACTTGTGTATTGTTGTGCTGTACAATAGAGCAAAGGCTTTTATATGTTGTGCCATAGTTCATGCCTTTTATTTTGTTATTTTCTTCATATTGCATATGATGAAATCGACATTTTTACAATTCCCAAAATTTCTCAACCCATTCTGAATGTTGATGTTACAGAGAAGGTTAAAGCAAAAATAATATTTTTCATAAAATAAAATTGATTTAATTAAATTGTAAGATGCCAATTCTACCATTCCTAGCTGTAAAATTCTAGCTGTAAAATAACTACGTGTGGCTTCTATAATAGGATTTGCAATTAAGGACTACCATGCAACCAAATAGAATTTGATAATATACATTTTAGGAATGTACACTTTTAAGTGAGTAGAATCAGTTTACACAGTAGAGAGTTATTGGAGGCAGTAGTGCTGCTGGGGGTCGATATTAATGAACTAGTGAAGTAGACAACAATTATTCTTGTTAGGGACATTACAACTGATGTGTTTCCATGGAAACTAATTGTTAGATGATTTTCTTTAGATCTCCTGAACAAACAGCAACCTAACCCTAACCCTTAACCACTGCCTTATACCACTATGTCTCCACCTCTTCTTCCGTGATGCAATACAAATGTGTGGGAAAGAAGCCAAGGGAATATGCCTTTCTTTTGATGAGATGGAGACAGAAGTAGGCAAACTTTGGAAAATTGTCAGTTTCAGAATTCGGGAACATGTCATGATTGGTTTCACAAAATATATATTATAGTAATATATATTACTATACATTGGGCACCCATGTGCAAGTAAGAACGTGTTCAGAGTTGTGGTCTGCAACTGTCCACCACTTATAATCACCAAGGATTGCCTATGTTTATTGTTGTTGTTTTTTAAATCTGTGCAAAGTTTCTCTACTTTTATCTTATTATCTTCTTTTCAAACATCCTCAACACTCTCTGTCATATACCTCTCACAAGATACTTATTAAAATTTATTTTAAAATATTATATTTTTACTTGTTAAAACTTCCTCTTTTAAAAATCTAGCACATATCTACATTGGTTAGCACTTATCTCAAACTGTGTCCATTTTTGGGCACCGCTTTAAGGAGAATTAAAAGCAGTTGGAACAAATTCAGAGAAGGGCAAGGAAGATAATCAGGATAATAGATTTTTGAATCAAAATTTCCAAATGTATGTGGCTTTATATCTCTCAAGTATCCCTCCAGAAATCGTGGATGCTCCATCATTGGAAGTTTTTAAGAAGAGACTGGACACTCACTTGTCTGAGATGGTATAGGTTATCCTGCTTGAGCAGCAGGCTGGACTAGAAGACCTCCAAAGTCCCAAATCTTATCAACTTTGAGAAAATTGTATTCTATAAAGACATTTTGAATAAGGATGGTGAATTAAACAACAACAATAATAGAGTCAAGAGGCAGGGGTAGGATTCTACCAGTTCTGATCGGTTCTATAGAACCCCTTGTTAACTTTCTAAGCAGTTCAGATAACCAGTAGTTAGAAGAAATCTCCTTTTGTTTTTTTTTTCACCCTTATAACATTCTTGGCAGACAGCCTAGACTTACTGTCTCCAAAGGAGGTTTTTTTTCCTTAAGGGGAAGGGCTGTTTTAAGCTTTTTACACTGCTGTTGGGAGGAAATACTCCCCTGCAAATACGTCTTCTTGGTTAGCTAGAAAGATTGACATTCAAACGTGAGTTTACATATTCTTTCTGACTTTTAGTCTAAAACTGGTTTTTGGTGAAGTTTAATTCTGTGCTTGATTTAATCCTGTGTTTATTGATGGGATAATTTTCCCTACTCAGCTTTGTTTGAAAGGAAAAAAGTTAACCTCTGTTCCTGAAAAGAAACTGGATCAAGAAATCTGACTAGTTTCTGTGTCTATTTGTTCTGGTAATTGGTTTAACAAGCAACAGCTACTGTTGTGATTTAATTATTTGTATTGTGTTTGAATTTTTTCCTGCTTCATGGTTTCTTTTTCTATCTGGGGAGGGGGACTTCCTTCACTGCTTTAGTGGTATCTGGCATTGTCCTTTTGGGGTGTACTTCCAAGAGTCAGGATGCAAGCTTGGCACTGATTTTTTACTGCCTTTCTGGGGGACATGTGACCTTTCTTTAAATCTGGATGATTTCCTTAGGATATCTTGTGAGGTGAGTGAGACCAGCTGGTATCTTTAAGTTGTCCAAATGGATCTAAGGATTGCTTCTTCTGGGTGTGCTCTTTCTGGAGAGCTTAAATGACCTCTCTGCTAAAGGGTTTCACTTTATGAGTAAGAGTTGGCTGCTGATAGTTATCGTTGCATTTTAACTTCCTCAAGGTGCTCTAGCACCCTGCCTGATTTGTAACTCCGGCTTGCAGGTATTTTTAATCTAATGATTGGTATTTAGGGCAGCTTTTTGCAAGCAAAGAAGCTTTTTGTATTTTTGTACAAGTAATCCTTGACTTACAACAATTCATCTAGTGACCATTCAAAGTTACAATGGCACTGAAAAAAGTGACTTATGACTGTTTTTCATACTTACGACCATTGCAGCATCCCCACTGTCATGAAAGGCCAGGAGAGGAGAAGCATCCCTTGACATGAGTGATGTTGAGTTGGCCATGCCCACCCAGTCACATGACCACCAAACCACACCCACCAACTAAGCCATGCCCACAGAACCGGTTGTTAAATTATTTGAATCCCACCTCTGTCAAGGAGTGGATTTAGATTGGTGGCCATACCTCCAGATACAAACAAGATATGAGAAGGATGTTAAAACATGGGGTAAATAAAGAACCAACAGCACTAGACAAGATACTAATGGGGACATACAAAAAGCTGACAGAAATTATTTCTTTTTCTTATGGGAATAACCACAATTAATGTCATGAATTAAATGACTTGTCAGTCAAATTGATTGATACAATAATATTATGTTTTTCCTCCAGAAATAACAATAACAGTTTTGACACAAAAGTTTTTATTTGAAAGTGTTTGCAGGCATTAGTATGATTTGGAAAATATATTTTAAAAAGAAAAAATATCACTCCTGTTCGAACTGTTATCAAAAGTTGTCAATGGAAATGATGATGATGATGAAGATAAAGATGACAAATTGTTAATTTGAACAGAGGTAATATTCATTCCAGATTTTTTTTTTAGAAATCTGAATAGTGGAAAGAGGACCTCTATAGGGATATGCAGATTAATGGGAACTGAGTCCATGTGTTTGCGTCATAGCGTTATTTGGTTTCCTCAAATTTATCAAGAAATCATCTTTCTTAAAGCCTTCCAAAGCCATAATTTTCTCTATGCAACTTTCATACTACCTCAAAACATATATATTACAAAACATATATTTCTGCTCAACTGCTATTAATACATTCTTTTTAATAACAATAATAATAATAACAATAATAACAAAATATCCATATCTTCACAAAGATAAAAGTTTACACAGCTGTTTTTATCCCTTCCATCCCATATGGATATTAGTCATGGGCTCTGTATCAAAAGCATATCAAACATTCTCCATTCCATCATTTGAATTCAGTGGAAAGACTGTATCCCCAACCTAGAGATCTTGGATTGTGTGAAGTCCACAAGCACTGAGTCCCTGATATCAGAGCCGAGATGTAGTGAGTAGGTCATATCATCATAAGGAACAACCACCAAATTGCTCTAGGATGTTCTCACGACTTAGAAGAGGTCAACTACACAACTGCTACAAAGACATTATAAAAGAAATCCTATGCCACTGTGACATCCAGCCAAGGGAATTAGAACTATAGCTGCTGATAGAATCACTGGTGAGCCCTGTACTATGAAGCCTCCACCAGCTTTGAAGACATGGGCTGTTGAAAACTGATAAAAAACCATATGCAGGGTCACAAAATAATACCCACAGCTAGGACAATAATGGATCTTCATTGCCCCATTGTACTAGATTCTGTATATTCAGAATGAGACTGAATGGCCACTTCCATATCCACAGATGTACTGCATAAACAGTATCTTCTACAGTTCCAAAGGACTACCATATATTGGAATATATGGTGATGAATAGCTCCTGAATCAACTATCAGATGCAAACATAAATAAGCTTTCAATTTTTGTACGATGGAATATTGTTGGAATGACAAAACAAATCATAAAGCATGCTTGTCACTTCACTGCAGTTAAAAAATCTGCATTGACCAAAATATTCATTTCACAGTTTGCAAAATGCTGATAAGTTGGAATTAACATGTGAATAAAAATTATCATGTCATATTGTTATAACGATTTGGGAATAACGTGGCTAATTTTTTTTCTTTTATGTACACTGAGAGCATTTGCACCAAGAAAAATTATTTGTGTGTCTAATCACACTTGGCCACTAAAGAATTCTATTCTATTCTATTCTAAATAGCAATAGCACTTAGACTTATATACCGCTTTATAGTGCTTTACAGCCCTCTCAAATTTGAATCTTACCATTTGAAAACTGTGGTGGTTTTATTTTTAGGACACCTTGAATCTGACTATAATAAATAATAAAGTAGTTTTGAAGGCTCTTTAAAGAAGCACAGTATCATTTGTGAGAAGTTTATCCTGCTGAACCAACAAAAGGCAAATGGGAGAAAGTTAGCAAACAGACAACTTCATAGTCTAAGAGCGCCTGGCATCCAGGCTTATTATAAAATCAGACATCTTGCAAGTGCTCGTATTATAATATAGTTATAGTATTTTTGGAGAGCTTTCAGAATAGTGGTAGGAAAGTATAGTCACATTCAGAAATGACTTTAAAATGTTCTACTTTTTAACACCTTTTTAGTTTCTTGGAAAGTGAAATACCATTTCAAATAATCTATGGCCTAATCAAGGGGGAAGAGGGCTACTTTGCTCAAGAAAATTAAGAGCAAAGCAAGATCATCATTACCACCATCAACTTGGATACCCCTTTGTTGAACAAATCAATATTATTAATTAATTAATTAATTTTATTTTGTCAATCGCTTACAAGGATAAACATAGTTGTGAATACATGAAATGAATACATATAGGAAAAATAAAAGAAACAATAGGACAGGGATGGTAGGCACGTTAGTGCACTTATGCACACCCCCTACAGACCTCTTAGGAAAGGGGTGAGGTCAATAGTAGAGTCTAAGATTAAAGTTTTTGGGATTTGGGGAAGAAACCACAGAATCAGGTAGAGTATTCCAGACATTGACCACTCTGTTGCTGAAGTTGTATTTCCTGCAATCAAGTTTGGTGCAGTTAACTTTGAGTTTGTATCTATTGTGTGCTCTTGTATTGTTATGGTTGAAGCTGAAGTATTGATTGACCAAAGGACATTGCTATGTATGATTTTATATACTATACTTAGATCAGACCAAAGGCGGCATAGTTCTAGTTTTTCTAGGTCTAGAATTTCAAGTCTGGTGGCATAAAGTATTCTGCATCGAGTAGAGGAGTGTAGAACTCTTCTTGTGAAATATTTCTGGACTTTCTCAACTGTGTTAATATGAGATACGTGGTGTGGGTTCCAGACTGATGAGCTGTATTCAAGTATTGGTCTAGCAAATGTTTTGTATGCCCTAGTTAGTAGTGTGATATTACCAGAGAAAAGCTACGAGGATTAGGTTAACAACTCTTAATGCCTTTTGGCTATGTAGTTACAGTGGGCTCTAGCACTTAGATCATTAGAGATGAGTATTCCAAGGTCCTTGAGAGTTTGGATCATCAACAAGGTCTTGACTATTCAGCTTGTATTTTATTTTCTGATTTTTTGCCAATATGTAAGACAGAGCATTTATTTGTTGAGATTTGAAGTTGCCATTTGTTTGACCATTCTGATACATAGTCGAGGTCTTTTGAAGGGTAGCAGTATTGTCTGTGGTGTTGAATAGCTTTACATCATCAGTGAAGAGAATGCAGTTGCTCTTAATATGATCACAGAGGTCATTTATGTAGAGTATGAAGAGAGTTGGTCCTAGAACACTGCCTTGGGGACACCACTGTTGACAGGTACAGAATTTGATAGACGCTCCCAATTTTGACCATTTGTTGTCTGTTTGACAGGAATGCTTCTATCCAGTTATGCAGTTGTCCAGAGATACCATAAAGTTTTAGTAGTAGTTTGTCAGTACCACTGAATCAAAGGCTTTACAGAAGTCTATGTAGATTGCATCTATTGCTTTGCCCTGATCGAGTTGTGTAGTCCATATGTTTTGCAGTGTAAGAGTTGCAGATTACAGGATAGTTTTTTCTGAAACCAAATTGTTTATTAGAGAGTAGGTTGTTTGTCTCTAAGTGGAGGATAATGGATTGGTTAATAATTGATTCCATGACTTTACAGGTGACGCAGCATAAAGAGATTGGTCTGTAATTTTCAACTAGGCTGGGGTCTCCCTTTTGAAGATGGGGATGACGTGGCTTGTGACCATAGGTTTGGCAAGGAGCTGGTCCTGAAAGATTTTTCAAAGATTATGCTTAGAGGTTCAGCTATGGCAGTGGATAGCTTTTTAAGAAGTAGGCACATATTCCATCCGTCCAATAGATAGAGATGGTTTTAGATTGTGTAGTGCTTTTTCAACATTGTCTTCTGTAAAATCGATATGTATTAGATCATTGTAGTTGTCTGTGGTTTGACTAGGAAATACTGGGCATGATCCATTGCTGTTTACAAATACTGAGCCAAAGAATGTGTTAAAGAGGTTGGCTTTAATGGTGTCATCGTTGCAGTCTTTACCATTAGGTCCTTTCAGGGGTGGGATGGACCTTGAGTCTTTTAGTTTGTTGTTTACAAAATTGTAGAAAGCACAGGTGGAATTGCGTAAGGTTTTCCTCTTGTTTAATGTGATAATTGGTGCATTCAGTCTTTATCTGGTGGCATAATTTTTGTATCGGCTTTTGAAGTTGGCAACATGACCAGATTTGTTTTTCCCAAAGTGATTTCTTTTTGGATTGAAGTTTCCTTATTGTTATGGGTAATCTGTTTTTCTGGTTTTGGGAGTTGTTATTGGTACATATAGTTTGATGACTCTTTGGATTTCAAGTAAAAATATGTTGTAATGGTCTTCAACAGTATTGCATCCAGTGAATAGAGATTGCCAATCAAGGGATGAGAGATCATTGTCTATAAGATCATAGTTGCCTTTTTTGAAGTTATAATTGGGGATCATGTTGTGATGATTTTTGTGCAGATGTATGTTGAGACAAAAGTCAATCATGTTGTGGTCACTGTTGAAAAGGGTTCTTTAATTTGTATTCCATAAATTGAGTTCAAACTATTGCAGAAGATGAGATCGAGGCAGTTGTTAAGTCTAGTATTGTTGGTTACTAGTTGTTCCAGTCCTAGATTTGTTACAGCATTGTAGAAGGTTGCATGTATGGGTTCAGTATTACATTCATTTAGGGTCCAGTTAATATGAGGTAGATTGAAGTCACCAAGAAAGATAAAAGCATGTGGGCAGGATGATGCCCATGTTAGTAGTGAATTTAGCTTGTTTACATGTTCTGATGTCATAATCAGGGGCTCTGTAACATAGTAAGAATCGAAATGTGATATTTAAGGACAGTTCACAGAAGATGGTCTCAGGAAGAGCAAGCTTCTGGGTGACTTGGATGTTTTTTTAGATGTAAGGACTTTTTATAGAAGATAGCAA
>CM019155.1:41939000-42098816 GCA_009733165.1 Naja naja | reverse complement strand
AAATCTGACAGATAAAAGTATAAAAGTATAATGAAAATAGATTAAGAAATAAGAATTTTAGGATATTATATAAAGAAGATAAGAGTATAATTAAAGAAAAACAGAATAAGTTAAGATATGAATTAAAAATGGATAAAATAAATGTGAAAAACATAAGAATACTTGTGAAAATTTATAGAAAATGGGAAATGTAATGATATGATAAGAAAATGAATATGTAAGATAGATATATAATTATGGTCATGTTTGAATGGAAATGTAAAAACCTGGAATCGCACTGTTCACCAAAAGAGATGGTTGTAAAAGATAAAAATAAAAAAACTTTTTGGGAAAAAAAAAGATGCATCTGACCATAAGATGCACCTAGGTTTAGAAGAGGAAAAAAAGAAAAAATATGAGGTGGAGCCTGAGAGGAGCATGGATAGGTGTCCTCTCATGTGCCAACTCTGCCTATTGACTCCTGCATTGCAGAAAAGAGACAGAAGAGGCAGGCAATGACAAAGACAGAAGAGGCATGGCTCAGCACTGTAAAAAGACCCTCCCGCTGCAACCCGGCTGCTATTCACCAAAGGACCAGCATCAATGCACAGACCCACATTTTGGAGGGGAAATGCATCTTATGAATTGAAAAATATGGTATATTTCTTATACAGGCAATCCTTAATTTCTGACTACAACTGGGACCAAAATTTCCATTGCTAAGCAAAACTAAAGTTAAATGAGTGGCGTTCAATTTTATGAACTTTTTTTGCCACGATCATTAAGTAAATCACAGCAGTTGTTAAGTGAATTACACAGTTGTTAAGTGAGTCTGAGTTCTCACATTGACTTTGTTTTTCAGAAGCTGGCTGGGAAGGTCACAAATGGAAATCACATTGCCCTGAGACACTGCAACAGTCATCAATATATGCCAGTTGCCAAGATTTTGCTCATGTGACTATGAGGATGCTAAGACTGGTTGTCATTTTTTTCAAAGGTGTTGCAACTTTGAACAGTCACTAAACAAATGGTTATAATCTGAGGAATATTATTCATGGAGAAATGAAGAGTAGGAAAGCCCTAGCTGATGATGAAAGAAATTAGTGTATCCAATCTGCTCTAGAGAACAATACAGTAATGGATTGTTTGACCATGCTTTGCTTCTGGTGATCAGGACATTCTGCTACACCAGGAAAGCCAGCTGTAAATTAGGATCAAGAGATCACTGTATTTTTTATTTCAGAGTTTGTATTTTCTAGTCTTACTTTCTTTAAAAAACTGGCTTGTTTATGTTTTTATTTTCTACAGTACTCCTTTTGCTTGAAATTAATTGAATGACCTGCCTGGATACAGATTTGATCCCATCCACCTACATTACTGCGTCTATTCAGGCAAGATACTTTTAATGGGAGATGAAATTAAGCCTGCTAAAAAGTTTACATTTAACTACAGCTGATGACTTTTGGAGTTGCATTCCCATCACCTCTGGAAGTTATAAAATTAAGGCAGCTCTCAAGTCTATTTCAATATTTAAGTGGAAATGTGAGATTGTCAGTTAGGTCACCCCATTCACCCAATTTAGCATGCATCTTAAAATACTATGCATTGTAGGAAAATATCTTTATAAGTCTCCTAGACAATTTAGAAATTTCAGCTTGCAAAATCCTATAAAAATGTTTATGGAAGCTTATTTTTCTCTTAAATGGGCCTTATCCAACAAAATGAAATTTAACGTGGAGAAAAGCAAGGTTTTATACCTGGGCAGGAAAAACCAAAGATACAAGTACAGATTTGGTGAAACCTGACTAAAAACATAACTGTGAGAGGGACTTTGGAGTCCTAGTGGATGATCACTTAAACATGATGTTATGTATGTAGGTTTGAATGTTATTGGTTTATTTGAACTGTTCTTGTAAAATGTCAAATGGGATTGGTTTAAATAGTGCGGGAAGAAACCCTGCACTCCCATTGGCTGGCAACCACGGCTGCAGGCTATAAGAGGCAGCTGTAGCCAAGCCAGGACGGGTCCATTCGAGCTGTAGTCACTTAATAAACTCTTTGCTGGAACTCCTCGCGTCTGACTCTTCATGCAAACTTAACACATGAATCAGCAGTGTGCTGCAGCAGCCAAAAATGGTAATATAATCCTTGGTTGTATAAACAGAGGCATAGTACCGCTTTATAAAGTCTTAGTAAGACCACACCTGGAATACAGCATCCATTTTTGGTCAACACATTAAAAAAAAAGATGTTGAGACTTTGGAAAAAGTACGAAGAAGAGCAACTAAGATGATTAAAGGTTTGGAGATTTAACATATGAAGAATGGTTGCAGGATTTGGGTTTGGCTAATCTAGAGAAAAGAGGGGCTAGGAGGGACATGGTAGAAGTATTCCAGTATTTGAAAGGCTTCCACAAAGAGAAGGGTGTCAAATTATTTTTCAAAGCACCAGAGGGCAGGACAAGTAACAATGGATGGAAACTAATCAAGGAAAAAAGCAACCTGGAATTAAGGAGGAACTTCTTAACAGCTAGGACAATTAACCAGTGGAACAGCTTGCCTTTAGATGTTGTGGGTGCTTCATCACTAGAGATTTTTAAGAAGAGACTGGACAGTCACTTGTCTAAAATGATACAGGATCTCCTGCTTGAGCAGGGGACTGGACTTGAAGACCTCCAAGGTCCCTTCCAGCTCTATTCTGATTTTTAGAAGATAGGATTGCTGCAGTGTAGGCATTAAGAAGATTCCTATAGAATCTTCAGATTCTACAGATTCCTGAAGACCTTGGCTTTCAATTATGCTGCTACTGAGAATCTTGAAAAAAAAATAGTATTTTAAAATGTACTAGCAGAACTACGCGATAATGCAAGCAGGGAACATTCTGAAATTTCTGAGCATAGTATCCGAATAATAATAATATACATGACCAAATTAGATTTTGCAACAGGAAGAACTACTAACTATTTCTTCTGAGAAATAATCTTTCACAATTTCAAGTGTGAAGACAAAAGAACATATCAATGTGGGCTTGCTGACAAAACTATTCCTTGGTGCATTGTTACTACTCCAAAGAACATACTCTTTAATTTTTGAGATAAGTCAAATGAGACACATTTCCACTGTTTTATTTCATTTATATTGCAGGTGCACCATGAGGTCCTAAATAAAACTAGTTACACAGAACACAGCATTAACATCCAAATAATTTCACTCTAGATTCAGTCTATTTCATTTGCTATTTGAGTAACATGCATATAGTTGCTTATAATAGCTGGCATTTCAGATGATTGAAGAGCATATAATGTGTATTGGATCCAGGCATAATCATAGTTAGGGGTAGACCCATAGGTCTACTTTGTCAAAGCCTTAATCCAAACCTGTGGATTTTATTTGAAAAAACTAATTTTGATATTCAGGAACATTAAAGTACACTATATAACAAAATTATAAATTGGATTAACTGAGCATATCAAGACCAAAATTGCAATATTAAATTCACAAGACTCTGCTTATATGATATATTGAATGTACTGACGTATGCCAACCTTTTTATAGCCACGATTATAAAAGTCTACAAAATATATGACATTTATATAGAACTTAAAAGAAGTTCAACAATTGTAACATTAATAAGAGCACTCACAAATTTGAACATTTTCCTTCACAAATTATCAGTATTTGGCTTAAGGCTTCACTTATGGTAGTACTGAAGGTACAGGTGCTGAATGATATATACTGGAGTCAAAATCTGACCTTTATACATATAATTAATAGGACCCAGATAAGCAAAGATTGATTAAAATATACAATGTATATTCAATGAAAATCTAAGTTCACATGAGTCAGCTAGAAATCATGAGGAATGGGTATGAAAAAAACTGGTAATAGAATAGATCTATACTTCAGTGTACTTAAAATACTGTGGAAAAATTCCAGTATTATTAAAATGTATATTATATGGAGGCAGAATGGAGGAAGTATGGAAAATTACCACAAAGTATTACTATAATCAGCAGAAATTGTTCAGCAGAAGTGGCTTAGTTTTAAATTGCAAGCTTTACAATTATACAGAAAACTTGGTTAATGTATGATATAGTTGTACTGATGAATGTAACATGACCTATGTACCAGATACCGTCCGCAACACATTGCAAGAGGTGGTACCCGAAAGTAGCAGATGGTGTAAGATAATATCGCATATAGAAAGTGTTATACAACAGCTATAGGAGAACTTCTCCCCTTCTTTGTCATGTTATGTTATAACTAGATAATAGTAACACCCTTGGTGAAGTCTGGGGGTTGTGGGCTGCATAAAAGTCACACCTCAGGTGTGCCCGGGGTTCAGAATCTGTCATGCTAATGCTCTGAACCTTGTGCACAAATAAACGTGTGTTCTCCATCCCTTCATGGTCTTGTGTCCTGATTTGGTAACAAGATTTGCTGCAACATTTCTGGCACCCCAGATGGGACAGAAGGCATCTTTGGGGCTCTCTGGAATGCCACCCTGGTGCTGGGGCCCTGTTGAGTTAGGGGAAACTTCCCAGGCGCCGTCGGACACTTCGTTCCGAGGGACTTCCTGGTGATGCAGGGCTCCAGCGATGGCAGTAGACATCTCCAAGCACCACCTGTGAAGGGAAAGGAGACCAGAAAACTTTCCAGCCGGCCGGTGGACGTAGAGCTCGCCAAGAGGCAAGTATTGGGTGAGGAATAATCCCCCCCTGTAAGCAGGGACAGAGGAGAGGACTGATCACCCTCTCTTTAGACAA
This sequence comes from Naja naja, assembly GCA_009733165.1. Lineage (NCBI taxonomy): Eukaryota > Metazoa > Chordata > Lepidosauria > Squamata > Elapidae > Naja > Naja naja. The sequence continues at coordinate 42,094,072 of CM019155.1, read as the reverse complement.
AGGTGGGAGGATTATTGAGAGTGTTTGAGGTGAAAGGCTACTGCAGTTCCCAATGGTGACTGTGAGTGTCCAGCACTCTGGACCAGTAGAAAACGAGTGGTGTTCACAGTTCCCATCGGAGACCATGCTCATCTAGCTCCCTGGGTCGAACGTGAGAATGTGAAACAAAACCCTTGGTGTTACCTTGAGAGGAGAGACCTCATACCCTTCTCTTGAACCCTTTTCCCCTCATTGTCTTGTCTGGTGCCCTGGGAGGATCATGGGAGGAGGTGGTAGGGTGCCACTTACCCCACTGGGGTGCATGTTAAAGAATTTTAAGATAGCTTGTGAGTCTCAGGACTATGGTATTAAGTGGAGTAGACAGAAGTTGAGGACCCTTTGCGAGATAGAATGACCATCCTTTAATGTAGGCTGGCCTGATAGAGGAACCCTAGATCCCTCCATTGCTGTGAAAGTACACCAGATTGTGTTTGACCCCCCCCATAAGGCACCCGGACCAGGCTCCGTATATGGATGTGTGGCTCTATTTAGTTCAGAAACCCCCATCTTGGTTTCAAAAGTGCACGGTAGGACAGTGCAGGCTCTTTGTAGCAAATACTCTTCCATCCCGAAAAGAGAAAAGGACCATCCTGGTCTTACCCAGCTGCTCTGAAGAATTACCACATCCAGAGCTGTATGTGCCCCTTCTGGGGTTAAGGAGAACCCCCATCTGTTGGCAGAATACCGGTGATTTACTTCACCTTTTGCAAGAACGGGGTTACAGGGCCTCAAGAAAGAAAGTGCAACTAGTATCAACCACAGTTAGATATTTGGGATATGACATTGAGACGGGGAAAAGAACTTTAGGACATGAGAGGAAGGAGGCCATATGTCAGTTGCCACCTCCTAAGAATAAAAGAGAACTAAGAGGCTTCTTGGGAGCGGTTGGTTTTTGTCGCATATGGATCCCCAATTTTACCCTAATTGCTAAACCCCTGTATGAGGCAACAAAAGGAACTGATAAGGAACCCTTGCGATGGGAAGAGCAGGAAAGGAAAAGTTTCACAGCCCCCAAAGAGGCTCTGTTACAAGCTCCTAGTTTGGGTCTACCAGCTTTGGAAAAACCATTTCAGCTGTTTGTAGATATCAAACAGAATGTGGCAGTTGGTGTTCTTACCCAGAAGATGGGGACTTGGCATCGTCAGGTTGCTTATCAGTCAAAGCAGCTGGATAATGTGGCAAGGCGTTGGTCTGCATGTCTTAAAGCTGTCGCAGGGACTGCAATGTTAATGCAGGGGTGGGCCTACCGGCCTGAGGTGGAGCTGGTTGGATGGCCTAACCCGGTTTTGTCATCTGGTGCCGTTGGACCTGGGGCCTCTGGGCCCTGCGCTGGAATGGCTTCCAGGCTTGTCCTGGAGGTTGCTGGTGTCGGTCCTGGAAGAGCCTTGGGCCTGGCCCTGGGCGGACGGTGACTGAGCCCTGGCCTGGACACACATGCCTCCTTGGAGTTTGGTATGAAGATGGGACGCCCCCCTGCAGCATTGGCTGCTGCAGGGGCTACCTGGCTGCCTGTCTGACCTGGCTGGCATTGGCTTGGGTGAGGGTAGCCAGGTTTTCGATCCCTTTTCTGCCAACTGGAGACTTTGGCCACCTCGAGATCCAAACCGGGGGTGCCTCCCTCTTTTCCCTTTTCCTGGTTGCAGTGCTGCCTGTCGGGATGGACGTTCTTGCCACCGTGAGAGGGCGATGATGAACAGTCTGGGAGCGCACCTGCCAACCTGTTGTGGGAGAACAGGGAAGGCTGGGTGCGTTGTCTCTATTGGCTTAGGCCAGGACCCCCGGGCAGGCAAGTATTGGAGTGCCACCGATGATGAGAGCGCGGTGGCCAGTCCGTGATTTGGGCCCTTCTCACCGGGCCCCCCAGTGACCGTGAGAGGGTTCCCGGGTTTGGACTGCCCAAAAACTATACCTTGACCGACTTTTCCATCTGGATATTTTCCACTCTGTTTGTCATCTTTCTCCCCATGTTTTATTTATTTATTTATTTATTTGGATTTATATGCCGCCCCATCTCCAAGGGGACTCGGGGTGTCTTACACGCAATATATAAACAATAAATATGTCTTTATCAAATTCAATCCAATTATAAAATCAATTAAAATACCCTTAAATTAAAATTCCCAACCCTGCTCAGTCCAGGCCAGCCTGTACAAAAGCCAAGTCTTGAGATCACAGCAGAAGCAGTGCAGGTCCGGGGCCAAATGCAGCTCTAGAGGTAGCTGATTCCAAAGGGTGGGCGCCCCCACAGAGAAGGTCCTTCCCTGGGGGACCTCCAACCAACATTGTCTGGCTGACGGCACCGCCAGGAGGGCCTGCCTATGGGAGTGTACCGGGCGATCGGACCTCGATGCTGGTAGGAGGCGCTCCTGCAAGTATCCTGGACAGGGCTTTATAGGTTAATACCAGCATGATCTGAACTTATGATCTGAACTTTGTGGACCTATACAGCTGTGGACTTGCAGGCCCATAGGGATTCCCCTCCATCCCAGGTGTGGCCTGCCAGATTATCAAAGGCCTACCTTGATGACAGATCCTGGGATCCCAAGAAGTGGCATTGCGCGGATAGGGGTAGGGGTCTTGGGTTGGGTGGAAAGAGGGGTGCCATGTCACTGCGGGTTTTTTTGTTTGTCTGTTTCAGCTTCTAAGCTCATATTATAGCAAGTAGGTGTCTGCTAGCCAGCACTGTGTTATCTTGTCTCCATAGTAATGAGATAAAAAAGTCTTGTGATGTTTTGATTTACTGCACACATGTAAAAAGTTTTTACTTCACTTCCTGTAACTTCCATTGTATTTCTCCTTTGTTCTTTTTCTATATGCCTTGGTAAGAGATTGAGGAAGCTGCAAGTATGTAGCTCCGTTTAGGTTTTCTTATTTTATAAATAAAAAACGTTTCTTAGATTGCTTTCCGGGTCTATTTTTATCAGCATTGACAGCAAAGAAAAGCACGGTTTATCTAATTAGCAGGGATGTTTTGGAAGATTTTTTACTCCCTGGCAAAAGTTTTTTTCAAGCCTTGACATGCCAAGACCTCTCTGTTGAATTTTTTAAATAAATTTTAAGGGGTTTAGGGAGGGGGTGGGTAATCAGGCCTGGTTAGAACCTGCGGGGCTCCACCAGAATTTTTTCCAGTCCAGGTTGGAAATGGGCCACAGTCGGGAGGGGTGGGGGTTGGGGCTGTCCGGAGCTCTTGGAGAACGGGCGGGGTATGGGATTCCCATGGTGATTGGGAAGAGCAGCAGAGGTATGGACGAGGGGCCATATCAGTTTTTGGGAGTGCGCCCCCACTGTCTTCGGGTGATGGCATGCTCTGACCCTCCGGTTCCTGTCCGCTTCCCCGGGGGCTTGGAGGATCTGGGCCCTGGGCTGAGGTTGGTGTATTTGAATGCCAGGTTCGTGGTTAACAAAGCTCCCCTCATCTGGGAACTGATCGAGGAGGAAGACGCGGACCTGGCTTGTATTACAGAAACCTGGTTGGGCCCAGAGAGTAGAATTGTGCCCACCGGGTTTCCATGTAGTGCACCAGCCTCGGACCCAGGGTAGGAGTGGGGGGTGGCTATTGTGATCAGGGAGTCCAAGGGAGGCCACTGTCCCGCAGATAGGTGGGTGTGAGTCTCTCCTCTTGAGGTGGGGCCCTCGGGGTCAGTTGGGCCTGTGCTCATGTACCTTTCTCCCAGTTGCATGGCAACGGCCCTGCCTGATCTACTCGACGTTCTATTGGGGGTGGCATTTGAGTTCCCCAAACTCATGGTGTTGGGGAATTTCAACTTGCCTTCTCTGGGGGGAGCATCGAAGATGGATCAGGAGTTCATGGCCTCCATGGTTGCCATGGACCTGACTCAAATAATACAGGGCCCTACCCATGAGGGGGGACACATACCCAACCTTGTTTTTATCTCGGAACAGTGGTGTAATGACCTGGGTGGGAGATCTCCAATTATCTATCCCCTCCCATGGACCGATCATTCCCTCCTATGGCTGACCTTCCAAAATGCCGCCCCTCATCACTGGGAGGTGGAACCGATGAGATGGTTCCACCCCAGGCGCCTAATGGACCCGGAGTGGCTCCAGACAGTGCTTGGGTTAATTCCAGCCTCCTTTGCCCACAGCTCAGTTGAGACCCTGGTGGACGCCTGGCAGATGGCTGCTGCTGGGGCACTTGACCGAGTTGTTCCTCTGCGGCCTCTGACCCAGTGCAGATCCCGGTCAGCTCCCTGGTTTTCTGCAGAGCTCTGGGAAATGAAGCGTTGGAGGAGAGGCCTAGAGAGCTGTTGGAGGTTCAGCAGGTCCGAATCTGACCGATCACAGTTAAAAGCCTATATTAGGTCTTATCTTGCTGTGATGAGAGCAGCAAAGTGTGCATACTTCTCTGCTCTCATTGCGTTCTCAGATAATTGCCCGGCCGCCCTGTTCAGGGTCTCCCATTCCCTCCTTAACCAGAGGGGGGGAGGACCCTCTGCAGGGATGTACTGAGGAGTTTAGTCAGCATCTGATGGGCAAGATTGCTCAGATCCGGGCCGGCTTGGACTCCGACTGGTCAGAGTCTGATGGGAGTAATACGATGGGTCTTAGGGATTTCATCTGGGAGGAGTTTGACCCCGTGACTCCAAATTAGGTGGACAGGATTATGGGGAGACTGAGTGCTGCCACATGTTTATTGGACCCGTGTCCCTCCTGGCTGGTTTATGCCACCCGGGAGGTTACACGAGGCTGGCTCCAGGCAGTAATTAATGCTTCTTTGAGTGAGGGATTCTTCCCCCTGCCTTGAAGGAGGCGGTGGTGAGGCCCCTCCTCAAGAAGCCTACCTTGGACCCAGCCAATTTAAACAACTTTTGTCCTGTCTCCAACCTTTGCTTTGTTGCGAAGGTTGTTGAGAGCGTGGTGGCTCTACAGCTCCTGGTGTTCCTGGAAGAAACCCACTATCTGGATCCATACCAATCGGGCTTCAGGCCCGGGCACAGCACAGAGATGGCATTGGTCGCACTGGTGGATGATCTCTGGAGGGCATGGGACAGGGGTCATTCCTCTGTCCTGGTCCTGTTAGATCTCTCAGCGGCTTTTGATACCATCAACCATGGTATCCTACTGCGACACCTCAAGGGGTTGGGGTTGGGGGGCACCATTTTATGGCAGTTCTCCTCCTACCTCTCGGGTCGTACACAGGTAGTGTTGGTGGGGGGGCAGAGATTGGCCCCAAGGCCTCTCCTCTGTGGGGTGCCTCAGGGGTCAGTTCTCTCGCCCCTCCTGTTCAACATCTACCGCTGGGCAAGTTCATCCATGGTTCTGAGGTGAGGTATGATCAGTATGCTGATGATACCCAGCTTTTCATCTCCACCCATAACCAACCCAGTGACACCCTTGATGTGATGTCCAGGTGCCTGGAGGCAGTGCGGGTCTGGATGGGGAGGAACAGGCTCCAGCTCAACCTGGCTAAGACCGAGTGGCTGTATGTACCGGCATCTTGAATTATCCAAGATATTCCATCTTTAGCTATGGGGGGAGGGGTGTTGTCCCCCATAGATAGGGCTCGCAACTTGGGTGTCCTCCTGGATGCACAGCTCAGTTTGGAGGAGCAGGTGGGAGCTGTGGCCAGGGGGGCATTTGCCCAGCTTTGCCTGGTGTGTCAGTTGCGCCCCTATCTGGATCGAGATGCCCTATGTATGGTCACTCATGGGCTCATTACCTCCCATCTGGACTACTGCAATGCTCTTTACATGGGGCTGCCCTCGAGGACCACCCAGAGGCTTCAACTTGTCCCGAATACAGTGGCACAGGTTGTGATGGGAGTGTCCCAATGCTCCAATGTTACACCCCTCCTGCGTGAGCTGCACTGGTTACCGGTTACCCTCCAGGTGAGATTGAAGGTGCTGGTGTTGACCTATAAAGCCCTACATGGCATAGGACTGGTGTATTTGCGGGAGACCCTGCTGCCAGCAATGGCTTCCCAATGTCCCGTGCGCTCCCACAGGCAGAGCCTCCTTGGGGTACCGTCAGCCAGGCAATGTTGGCTGGCAACCCCCAGGAGTAGAGCCTTCTCTGTGGGGGCTCCCACCCTATGGAATCAACTGCCCCTAGAGCTCTGGGTGGCCCCTGACCTCCGGTCCTTCCGCCATGGCCTAAAAACTTGGCTTTTCCAACTTGCCAGCCTGGACTGATGGAGGGGATGGGATTTTAGTGATTGTTTTATCAGTTTTATTGGTTTAGTGGGATTTCAAATTTAATGACTTTTTAATATTTGTATTTATCTTTTTTAATATTGTAAGCCACCCTGAGTCTTCCAAGAGATAGGGCGGCATAGAAATTGCATTAAAATAAATAAAATAAAATAAATATATATATATACTGACTCTAAATATGCATTTCTGACAATACAAGTTCATGGTGCACTGTATAAGGAAAGAAGCCTTATAACAGCAGGAGGAAAGGACATTAAGTATGGACCTCAGATACTACGATTATTGGACAGTGTATGGGCACCTACCAAAGTAGCTGTGATGCACTGTAAGGGACATCAAAAGGGGTTTTCTGATATCCAACAAGGAAATAATAGGGCTGGCAGGGAAGCTCACCTGGCAGCGCAGAAACCATTGACTATGCAGGCAAATTGTCTAACTGTGTGGGTCCCTGAAGATCAAGTCACACCAATCTAGTCCTCAGAGGACCTCAAACGGGCTGAAGTGTTGGGGACGAGACTGGAAGGTGCTTGGTGGATCCTGCCAGACCAACAGGTTCTCATCCCAGGAAACATGGCTTGGGACGCAGTATACCAGGTACATAGACAACTGCATTTGGGAAAAACTGCTTTGGCCAATGCTTTGCAACAAGAGGTGTACATTGACAAAATACACAGCATCACAGCAAATGTCTGTGCTAGATGTGAAATTTGTGTGGCTAACAACCCAAGACAAGGACCCCAACCACTTCTGGGCCATCAACCTAGAGGAAACTACCCATTTGATTAATTGATGATTGATTTTACAGATATGTCATGATCAGGTCCATACAGAGCACTACTGGTTATAATTTGCATCTATACTGGTTGGCCCGAATGCATACCCACAAGAACAAAGAAGGCTGCTGAAGTTGGCAAAGCATTATTTCAATTTATAATCCCACGGTATGGCCTACCATCACGAATCTCTTCAGATAACGGTCCCGAATTTATACACAAAGCCACACAAAAGTTAGCTGCTCTGTTAGGAATAACTTGGAAACTCCACTGTAGCTTCCACACCCCTTCAGGGGGCAGGGTCCCAGATGGTCAATAGAACCATCAAAGAAAAACTTGCAAAAATATGTCAGGAAACCCAACTTAAATGGCCAGATGCTCTAAGCATGGCCCTACTTGCAGTTAGGTGTGCCCCCCCCAGAAGGGGTTGCTAATATCACCATTTGAACTACTTTATGGCAGAGTTCCTAATTTACTCAAACCCCAGGTTCACAATACTAGGCAGCTAGCCGATACCATTACAATCTAGCAATTGCAGGCCCTTAATGCCATGGTCCACTGATTACAACAGTGTGTATTGACTTATAGACCTCAGGTTTTAGTCACTGCAATTCATAATATATACCCAGGACAGGAGGTCTGGGTAAAAGACTGGAAAAGGGAGGTATGGAGCCCAAAGTGTTGTTATGTGTTCTCCCCTTGCTGTTAATGTTGCTGAGATCAAACCTTGGATTCATTGGTCTCGGGTTAAGTTGGCTGCCCTCTCGTGGTGGAAAGTCCACACCGACTCGTCCCAACCCTTGAAGCTCACTTTTAAGAAGACTCCTAGGAGACTCTCCCTTTCTGGTGACACCCCGGAAGCTTTCCCTCAACAAACGGGAGAGGAAGAGGAAGGAACCCCTGCAGGTGTTACTCCGGAAGCTAAAACCCGTCACACGGGCAACATCGGCACCATACCGTTGAGGTTGAGGTCCCACACCCACAGGAAATAGATAATGTAGATCATAGATAGTATGGATCCCAATCCACGGATGAGGGAGAGGATGAGGGAAATGGCTTGTATTAGAAAAGGCCTTATGCCCTCCATCTGGATTGTGACAGCCCTCTTACTCATCAGTGTTGTTATTAATTCTTTGTACTTATATCAGATGTTAATTGTAAAGGGAGGAAGAAAAGTTAAGGAGCCCCCCCCCTAATGATGAGGAGGTTCAGGTTGGTATCAAGATCTCCTTGATAGGCAGGATGCTGAAGGCATGCAGGAATATCCTGGGACACTTCCTATTGAAACCTTCAACCCGGCCATTCCATTCAGCAAAGAGGGGAATGGGAATGACTCTAAAGATTCTACCCGGTTCCCTGGGTTCCCTGCGTGTGCTGAATGCTTTATAATTCTACCTTCAGGCAAGACAGGGCTGGAATACCATGACTACGCTAGTTTACCACACCCAAGCCCCTAAGGACTGTTAGCCCTTGGGAAAGAAATGCCAGGTAAATGGAACCATGTATATACGTTGTGTGCTCTAGGAACTAAGGTAGTGTGTTGTCAGCCTGAAACCCCAGTAAACCCGAATGTGTCAGTTTGGGCAGGGTTGGCCCAGGTCCTCCACCCTCGAGAATCCAAACTCTATTTTCTAAATTACACAGTTGCCTTAAAGCAAGGTTCCTAGTCCTTAAGTGTCGTATTTGAAGTTTGTGCCTGTGTATGACCTAGTAGGGCAAAGGAAACGTAGACGAGATATAGATACAGTCTTCTCTAATTTTCTGGCTAAGGAAGGAGGGGTGTGTGGAAAATTTAATCTCTCTAATTGCTGTCTACAGATTGATGAAATGGGAAAAGTTATTAAACAATTAACCACTGAAATGAGACAACTCACTCATAATGCTGCTCAGAGTTGGAACGGTTTTGAAATTGGCCATACTTTGGTTCTTGGATTCCCAGACTCCCCGGGTTACAAGCTATTGTAGCACTTATTGGATTAATAGCTGCAGGCTGTGTCATTCTACCAGGCATTCTTCCAATTTTTATTTGAACTATTTCCAACACCCTCTCTATGCTTGTGGAAAAACGTGCAACAGCTCAGGCAATGGCCTTGTGGGAATATAAAGTACTACCTACAGTAGAAGGAGAGCCATTGCTTTATGAAACTCCACAGTAATCTCATGATTTAGGTGAAGTTTCAAAGGGGGGAATGAGGCAGAATGGAGGGAGTATGGAAAATTACCACAAAGTATTACTATAATCAGCAGAAATTGTTAAGCAGAAGTTGCTTAGTTTTAAATTGCAAGCTTTACAATTACACAGGAAACTTGCTTAATGTATGATATATTTGTACTGATGAATGTAACATGATCTATGTACCAGATATTGTCCGCAACGCATTGCAAGAAGTGGTACCCGAAAGTAGCAGATGGCGTAAGATAATATCGCATATAGGAAGTGTTATACAACAGCTATAGGAGAACTTTTCCTCTTCTTTGTCATGTTATGTTATAACAGTAATACTCTAGACAAAGTCTGGGGGGTGTGAGCTGCATAAAAGTCACACTTCAGGAGTAGCCCGGGGTTCAAATCTGTCATGCTAATGTTCTGAACCTTGTGCACAAATAAACCTGTGTTCTCCATCCCTTCGTGGTCTTGTGTCCTGATTTGGTAACAAGATTTGTTGCAATATAGAAAACAGGATGAGCTTCTGGGTTGAGCTCTCTTCGTCGACCGGCTGTAGATTGCGACTGTCCGTGACTACAGCTCGTGATCTTTCATTGGAGAGCCCCAATCTTTGCGATTAGGGGCTGAGGCTGCCTTGAAGGGGTGATGGAATAAGGGGAAGCTGCCAGTCCGCTTGAGGGGAGCTGCATCTCCCGCTCTGAGTTTGGCTTTTTCCCACCGAAGACAACTGAAGTGGTGGTTCAATATGGCCACCCCGAAGAGGAGGACTCAGCTGGACTAAGATTTGTGCAGGAGGGAAGAAAGAAGTAGATAGCATATGAATCAAGACAACTGGGTGAAACAACCAAACAAAAGGTACCCCGGGATTAATGTAATAATGAACTTTTAAAAAAAGAAAAAGAAAGCAGCGGAATTACAAAGGGAAGGGAAAAAAAATAAGAAAAATAACTTTGACAGTTAAACGGGGCTTCAAACCGGGAAAGGAAGAAGCCGGAACAAGATGTTCAATTAAATTGGACTAAAATAGCTTGACAACAAACAGGCATAAATTAAAGCTGGACTTAAGATTGTCAAAATAAAAATTAAAAAATAAGGGGGACAAATATACAAACTGGAGATTTGATTGTGTTTGAATATTGAGGCTCGAAAAGCCCTGAATAACAAAATAGAGGAAAAAGGTGAAGATTTTGTATAACAGAGAGTGCCATCTTGTGGACAAAAATTTAAATTTAAAGAAGAAGGAAAATATCCTGTTTCTTTGTGAACTTGAGTTGATACAATGTTAAATAAATATTGAAACAATAAAGCAAGAATCTCAGAAAGTGAAAGTTGAACTAGAATAAAAGAAGTAAGGAAAGATTGACTGTGGGACTAATTGCTGATGTTGGTATAGACCCTGGGTTGCATTGTGAATCTAGAAAACCTGAAGAAGAAAGAAGGAAAATAAAAGTTTTTGTGGATTTTAACGATTACAAGGTATAAGAGTGTGCAATGATGATATCTCTTCGAGAACTAAAAATGGAACTTAAAAATATAAAAGAATTACTAGAGGAAAGGGGTGAATCACTTTGCTCTGTCTTAGAAGATATGGAAATGGTGATTGAAGAACAAGAAGAAAGAACTTTGGAAAGGGAGGAGTCAGTTCAAGGAGAAGCCATCTTAAAGAGACAATTAATACAAAGAACACCACAAAAAAGGGAAAAGAAGAGAGGTTTAAAAAATGAGATCTAAGAAGGTAATTAAAAAGGGGAATACCTGAGAAATTAAGAAAGGTAGAAAGGTGCAGCAGAAAAGGGGGGAAGAAGATATAAAGACAGAGAGGGGGATATAAACTGGAAGGAGAAAAGTTACGGGAAGATGAAGGGGAAGAGAGGAAATAAGAAACAGGAGCAGAAGATAAAGAAATATGGGAATTATAAAATGATGAAAGGAAACTGCTTTCATAGAGAATGGTTAATGAATTAAAAAGGGGGATTCTGCATGGAGATGGGGGGTAATAAGAATATATTTGCAACCATAAAATACTTAGAAAATAGGTTAATATAAAATATTGAAGGAGGGATGGACACTGATATTTCTTATTAGATGAATGTATATTTTTATTTTTATCCTTAAAAGAAACATTAATGTCTATTAAATAAATTGAATCAATTGAAATGAACTGTGAAGATGTTTAAAAATGAGATTTAATATCAGTGACCAGGATTAGTTTGTTTTTTTTTTTAAATAATAAATAAATCTTATAATTGGGGGAAAATATGTTGCAGAATCCGACTGAAAATATATACAACGTTATGTAGTTTTCTCTTTTTTTCTTTTTTTCTCTTTTTTTCTCTTTAGGGAGTATTATTAGTTTAACCACTGAGGTGATACACTCAAATTAGTAAAAGCTAGGGGGAAGCTTATGGGTTTTTTTTCTCTTTTGTGTAAAAGCTTGTATTAATCTAGAACTATGGAAAGAATACGTGATGAAATGGCAAATCTGACAGATAAAAGAAATAGGTAAATGAGAAAAGAGTATTAATAAGTTATGATAGTTTTTTTTTAAATTCATATTTATATGCTGCCCTTCTCCGGAGACTCAGGGCTGCTTACAGTTTTTGGGATACAACCCAATGCGCTCAGCAATAGCCTTCATTCCATTGTATATGCCTGCTTATTACTAAGCGGCATTTTTACAAAGTCAGCTTATTGCCCCCAACAATCTTGGGTCCTCACTTTACCTACGAGAGGATGGAAGGCTGAGTCAACCTTGAGCCTGGTGGGATTCGAGCCTGCACCAATTACAGGCAGCTGGAGCTAAGTGCTAAGCTATTAACAGCCTGCACCACCAAGGCTCTTATAAGTTTAAGGAAAGACATTGATGATTTTTTTTATATTAGGCAAACACATTGTTATCTTTATTCTTAAAAGAAATATTAATGTTTAAGAATTATTTCTGAAATAATTGAAATGAAATGAGAGGATGTTTAGATTGAGATTAATATTAGAGATCAGGATTAATTTGTTTGTTCTTTTTTTCTGTAAAAGTTGGAATGGAAAAAGTAAAAAGGGGATAAGACAGGAAGTTGAATGTAAAAAATGAATATATAACTATTGTCATATTTGCATATAAAAGTGATGACCCAGAAATATGTTGTCTACTGAAAAAGAGCCTTTTAATATTTGCGAAATATTTGTGAAAAATTGAATAAAATTGAATAAAACTTGGCTCCCTTAAAGAGCTGGCAACAGTGGTGGAAAGAAAAGCAGGCAAGTGGAGAAACAAGGAGAGGACTTGAGATTGCCCAAATATGCTCCCACAAACTGTACCTTGTGAGGAGACTGTAGGACAGGGTCTCTGGCAGGCTTTGAGCTTTGGGAGATATCTTGCTGAAATCAATCAATATTTTAAAATGATACAGGTTTACATAATTTCTTTATATATTTTCTTTTTCTTTACTATATTTTTTATTTTTGTTTTCTATTTTTTCTATTTTTCTTTTATTTTAATTTTCTACATTTTGTACTTTTATTCTTTTATTTTTTAATTGTATTTTTATCTTTTTAATTTTAATGTTTGGTGCAATTACTATAAAGGGATACAGAAAAGAGCAGCCAAAATGATGTGGTTTGGAATAATTTTTTCTTAAGGAAATATTTTCACATTTTAGATTTTGCTTAAAAAGAAATGTATATGAAAAAAAATAAGGTAATAAATCAATGTTTGTAGAAATTGTGGATATATTTTCTTAATTCCTATTAAAATTAGAGTTATTCATAGGAACTAAATATAGTAAGATTTGGCACCAATGCATAGTTTCAACAAAGAATTCCTGCCATTAGATAGGGTGATATCCACCAAGATAGATGGCAGCTTTCAAAGTCATCTCATCTTCCCATGCTTCCATGTTTATGTTCTTTTATTCTTATTTGTATTGGTTGTTATTGGCTGTCTTGAAAGCCAGTGGGGTGCAATGGTTAAGTAAGGTATTAGGTTAGCAATAGAAAGTTGTGAGTTCTAATCTACCTTAAGCACAAAGCTAGACATGTGACCCTGGGCAAGTCACTTTCTCTCAACTCTAGCAAGGAGGCAATGGAAAACCTGAAAATCCTCACCAGGAAAATTTCAAGGACTGTCTAGGAAGTCTCTAAGAATTGGACACAATTGAACTGAAGGCAAAAAATGAGTTGCCTAGGATCATTTATGTGAGATAGGCAGGATAAGTTTTTTTTTAATAAATAAAATAAAAACACAACCTGCCATTATGGATTCCTCTGTTGTCCTAGAAACATGTTAAATGATCTTTGTATGGCTTTGGCCCATGCCAATAAGGTATAGTGAAGAATTTTGTCCATGTGTTTCAGCCCTTATAATTGGAAAAAGATGTAGTGTATTACATCAGATGAGCTACAAGCTCAAAAGTAGTACAATCTGAAAGAAAAAAAAATTAAGCCACATCCCTAGATTAGAAAAAATAAATGCCACAGTTCTCCTTGAATTTTTTAAACATTTATTAAGCTATATTTTCAGGCAACTTCCTTATAATCAGGTAGCCTGATATTACTGTTCCATTCTATTTGGCAGGAATCACTCAAAAATAAAACAATAGACAGGTTTACACTATAGTTATTTTCATCTTTCATTTCCTCCCCATACTCCTAAAGTTAATATTTTGAGTTGTACTAAGCAAACTTGCTAAAATGATCACACTACATTTGTCAGATTTACTTAATTATCCATGTGGTCCATTCTTAAGAAATGTGCAACAGAAGAAAACTATCAGAGGTTCAACTTTTCACTTTTACTTTCATCAATAACTAAATAAAGAAGCATGCTTCTCAGATTACATTACCCACCTACCTTTCCCCAGCAACTTATCCTTAGCAACTTGCCTAGGAAAATATTAATTTAAACAAAAACTAATTCTGACAATAGTTTGTTACCCTTGAAAATGAAAAAGAATGACATTGTTATTAACCAAAATGCACAAAGCAACAAAGATGAACCACAATAACAATGCCATAGGATCCTATGCTATAGCCTCTTAAAATTTCAAGTAGGAATGGCTTTCTCATCACTTAAATATCACAGATCAAAGAAACAACTGTTTATAATTTAATTTAATTATAATTAAATCAAAACTTTGAGAAGTGTGATGGCTTTAGTATGTAAAACGAATAAGCAGCAGTCCCCAATCTTTCTGACTCCATGAACCAGGAGTGGCAGTGGCAGCAGAATAGAGGAAGGGATAGTTTCACACACCCATGTAGCTCATGCACATTTGCAAATGAAGCTTTACTTGTTTACCCACCACTTCCATGGCCCAAGAGAGGAGTCAACTTGGAGTCGTGAGTCTCGAACTGCCAGCAGTTGGCAGTCAGCAGAATTAGCCTGCAATACTGCATTCTAACCACTGCATCACCACAGCTCTATGATCATTCCCTACGCAATATCTCTCCCCTCTCTCATTTTACAAGCTTATTCTCACATTCTATTACAAGAACCACAAAGGCTTGACTCTTCACATAGGACTATAGTAAAGCAGAGTGATATCCCACGCTTCATCTTTCTTGCTATCTTTTTGTGGCATTATTATTTTACTTATATTTTACTAAGATTATTGCAGTGTCTTTATCAGATTGTTGTGAACTGTCCAAAGAGTCAGGAGACATACAAGTTTTTTTTTAAAGATTTTTATTTTTTAAGACAAACATATACAAACAAAACATAAAAAACATAAAATCATCTTCCATTTCATATACATTCCGTGTGTCAGTTGGTTACAAATCTTTTGTGCTATCCTTTCATAGTCATCACTCAGAGTTTATATAAATTCTCACATTGTCAATCTAACATATGCTTATATATTTATCAGTTATTAATCATTCATGACTAAACTATTTATTCCATCATTTATACGAGATATCCTCAATTTTGTTATAAAATTTACACTTTCATCCAATGGTTATATATATTTGTATTATATTTTATATCAATCTATTAAACTTCTATTATAAGATTTCCTGATGTGTTACATTACCATGCCTTTTTATCCAACCATTGATAAAACAAATCCCATATCATATAAAATTGTTTATCTTCTTGTTCTCTAATTTCAAATGTCAATTTACTCATTTCAGCACAATCCATAATTTTCTTAATAACTTCCTCCTGCATAGGTATTTTTTCATTTTTCCAATTCTTAGCAAATACAATCCTAGCCGCTGTCAAAACATTTACAATCAAATATTTCAATTCTTGGTTGTATATTTCTGGTATAATTCCCAATAAAAACATCTCTGGCTTAAAGTCTATATGTTGTTTTATCATTTTTTCCAACCATGTGTGGATTTTAGTCCAAAATCTTTTAGCATCCAAGCAAGTCCACCACATATGGTAATACAAACCAGGTATCTGATGACATTTCCAACATTTATCTGATTTATCCTTAAACATTCTCGCAATTCTCATCGGGGGTAAGTGCCACTTGTAAAACATCTTATACAAATTTTCTTTATAAGCAGTTGACATTATCATTTTATAATTTTGCGACCATAATTTTTGCCATTTCTCTAAATCAATCCCATATCCAAAATTTTCCCCCCAAGCAATCATCGTTTCTTTAACTTGCTCCTCCTCCAATTTGAATTCTAATAAATGTCCATAAAGTTTTTTGATTACATTTTCATCACTACCTATCAAGATTTTATCTAAATCAGTCAACTTATCATATACCTTCTAATTTAATATCTTCATCAAATCTAGATTGTATTTGCAAATATGAAAACCAATTCATTTTTATACCTTGTTCTTCCAATGCTTGCATAGATTTAAGTTCACCCTTTTCATTCAATATCTCACCATATCTAACTATTTGTTCCTTTTTATAAATTATTGGATAAGAAAAAGCTTCAATGGTAGATATCCATAATGGAATTTTTAAGTAATATTGCTTTTTTATCTTCTCCCAGTTTAAAAACAATGCCTCTCGAATATAATGTCTTCTAAAATACCCAGGAGACATACAAGTTTAATGATTTATTATTGTTTTGTTTATAATAAAAAGTTTTATCAGGCTTTTTACTGGGTACTCTGGTGAATCATACTGAAATAGCCAGTTTATCTAATAAGTTTTAAAAACATAAAATAAAACACTTTTCTTATAGTTGTAAGTACTATTTTTCTAGTATAGTTACTCATTTGGTAATCAGTAAATAAAAATGTGTTTACATTGTTATATAAATAATAAATGTGTATAATATATTTATAATACAATAATAAATATGTATAATAAAATTATGTGTATATAAAGATAAATTAGTATATATAAAATATACAAACACACTCATAACTATATATTATATATGTAATCTCTGAGACACTTAAAATTTGCATTTTATTTTTCACATCATGCTTCCTCCATCAGTAGAATTTAAGTAAATAGACAACCCCCATCTTGAATTCAACATCATCAGAATTCACAGATACCTATAGTGAATAATTACAGCCAGGCTACATGACCAAGTATCCATTGAAAGCTCTAGTCATGCAAAAAATCCTTTTGTGATTAGGCTGTTTCTACTGGTTATTAAAATTCCTGCCTGCACCTATATATAATCCTCTTGAAAAATTCATCTTATATAACAGATTTTTATTAGCATAAAGTGTTGAAGCTTAACTGAGAGTGAAATAGTCTAACTTCATAAATCTACCAAAGATTTCTATATTGATACATTCAAAGTTAACTTGGTTTTAGACCAGGTAGAGCCACTGTTCCAGCTGGAAGATTAAATTCAGAGCATCAAAACTCCTGTGGCTTTACTGTTTGTCCAGAGCTGATTCAAGGCCACACCTCTTGAAGCATTTGAAACAAACAGTAGTTCATTTTATAGACACTTAAGTGTATATATTATGGTTAAGGAATACAATATCATCATCTAAATTTTATAGTTTGCATCTGGCCTTCTTTCACTTACCTCTCCTTTGGACGACACACAAATATGGTTAGCAACAATAAAATAAAAATGGCACTGCAAAAGGTGGTAAAACTTATGACTCAGCCAATTTCTATATTATACATCCTACACATTAGCCTATTTTGTACTAAATTATTCCCCTACATCTTTTAAGTGTTTCATTCTTAGAATGTATTTCACATGTTAGTATTTTTCAAATTCTGCAACTTTAAGATATGTAGGCTTCAAATCCCAGAATTCCCCAGCAGCAACACCGACAACAGACATAAATGAAATGGCACAAATTTAGCTTTAAGAGAAAAAATAGTTAAAATGTAGTGCCTTCTTTCTAAAGCCATATTTCAAATTATGAAAATGTTGAACCCAAATGCAGATAAAACTGGCTCTTTAATAAAATATATTCAGTTGCCTGTTTAGCTCTGATCACTAAATTTAAAGAAAGGATTTATACATTTTAAAACAAGAGAAAAACAGCTGATAATCATGGCAATCCCTAATCATGAAATGTTTGAAATACTATACGTGAAAGTTTTATGGGTCTAGGACAATTTGCCATGCCCAACAAACCATGGACAAATTAGCCAAGGGACAACTCACCACAGCCAACACGCCATTGCTCAACTTGCCATGGGATAATTCAACACTATTAATAATTTTATTAATTTTATTATTGGCAATGTTTTTTATCAAAATTATTGTAATTCTTGTATTTCTGGATTGATTTTATTATCAGCCACGGTTCCATTGAAATTAACTTCTGTATTTATTAATTGTCCTGTGGCCAGTTGTCCCACAAATTGCTCATGGCAAGTTGTCCCATTCCAAAGTTTTCCTAAATTATATTCCTAACACCTCTCTTACATTGCATTCATTTGCTGCTATTTATATCATTTTAGAAATGATAGTACACAATGATAGCAGAATTTGGCATATATTGATTTACAAAACAATCTTATTTGAGTTAAGCTACTATAAAGACTTTTGTTCCCAGCCTTGTTAGCGCTTTCCACTAATCCTTAAGGTCAAAGGAAAACATGCTGGAGCACTTGGAGCCTTTATTGCAAGTCCTTTCCTATCCAGTTGTAAGGCCAGTTATAAGACCAAAGTTGGAGCATCATCTTTTATAGATTTACTGCAGATGTAGAAACACCACTTTAACTTTCTCCTGCTAAAATTCATCAGCTATAGGAAAAACATCCATCACTATCCTTAGATGGGCTGGGGATTTGGAAGGCAGCAAGAATGTAATGAAATATGAGGAATTTGGAATCAATATTGGGTGGCTAATTGCTTTCTGGGTAGGAGTGACTCTACTTAGTGGATTAGAGCTTAGTAGAACTGGACCAATTAGTGTATTTTACTGCTAAATTTGCTTTTATTAAGCCTGGATTTCATTTTGCGTAAGATGTTGTGTAGTGACTTGCTATTACTTGGCATCAGCGTGGGAAGCCATATTTTACTTAGAAGCTTCAAGGCTGTCACATTTTGTGTCTGAGAAAATGGGAGGAGAAATTTCATAGAGTGGTGGAAAATTAGACTCAACAACATTCTTCTCTAAATGTCAAGGACATGTTACTCTGCACCTGGAGAGGTGTTGCTCAAGGAATGTCTCCAGTTGGGATGGCATTTGATTGGACCATGTGATAGACTGGTGGGCGCAGGGGTTGGATCTTTGACTTTCTATTGGGAAGGAAAAACCCGGAACTCTCAGATTCAGGTTTTCCCACATGTGCCAATATGACAACTTTAATAAAATGGGACTTTGAGAAAATGTTTGTCTCAGAGGTTCTTGGTTTGGAGTTTGTTAGTTGGAATGGTGACCCGAATCCCTAAATCTTCAAGCAACTCCCTGATAGCCAGGGGTTGTCCAGGGTCCTAAGCCCCAAGTGCCGACCTGCCAACTGGGTGGCGCGAAGACTCAGGGAAGATGGAAGAGAAGGAGCCTGCCGAAGAAGGGACCGTGGGAATGGACACAAAGGTAATTGTTGAGACCCTGTATTCTCCCTCAGAGGAAGCCATTGAAGCTACCAAAGCAGAGCAAAGGCAAGGAACTGGAGTCCTGTAAGCTGTCAGCCTGATCCAGTTCCAGAGATGGGACCCGAGATGAGGCCACCTGTCATGCCCCAGTGGAGTCTGACTCTGAGGGAGAGAAGGAACAGCTGACAGGGAGTGGAAGTGTGACTCCGGAGGTTGTGGAGGAGGCTGGGGAAGGGCAGAGGCCAGCTGAGGACCCAGGCCTATCCCCTATCCATCCTAGGGCACACAGGGAGGAGAGGATAAGGGAGAGACGTGGTCTACTTGGGAGAAGAGGGCCTTGATCCTCTTCATGGGCTGCAGGTGTGAGAACTGCATAAGAGTTTGGACCTGTGTTCTGGCAAACACTGGAGACAAAGCATGTTTTATTTTGGTTTGAGGTTATCTTGGTTGGTGTCCTTCCAACAGACTGTGCCTTGTTATCTCCTTGAATTTGGTAAATACTTCTCCTGTTCTGTTGTGGAAATTTCATCATTGTAGTTTGTTTGGCTTTTTATTTTCACCTCTGTCTGCTCATTAAATTCAGACTGTATTGCTTTCTTTTGAAGACTATTTTTGAGTATGTTTTATCTCCAACTGAGAATTATTGAACAGTGGGGCCAAGCTGGAGGCATTAAAGGACATTTATTGATGTTTTGGATTTTGTTACATTTGTGTTACACTCTGGATCATCACACCAACTGAACATCAACCAGGGACCAGTCCGATGAGGTCAGCCCATGGTCCCGAATGGAGAGTCAAGATCACTGTGATCAGACAATTCCCAGGACTGGAACCTGCTACCTCCCTTGTGGAGACAATCTTTGACAAGTCTCCCAGACTGATTTGAGCACCTCGAGGTCAACAGTTATACTCTGCAAGCCCAAGCCAGCCAACCAAGATAGATCCTAATGCAACCCATGTTCACGTTTCCTCATCCAGGGTCAGCAAGTGGGCACAGTGTCACGACGGCATCTTTCTATTCAGCCATAGAAGATAGCACTGGCCCAATGTATCCAGCCCAGACCACAGGAGACATCTGCCGCCCACGATTGGGATGTTACCGCATCCAGCCACCTCCTCACCAGCCAGTCTTTATGCTGCATCCCGCTGAGTGTATCCCCCCTGGTTGGGGCTTCTATCCTGGACAGGGGTAGGTGCAATATCAATGGATGCCAGCACTGTTTGTTCCACCAGTTCCAACCCAACAGCCCAGTCTGGCCCAGGAGCCAGTTCGGCCCAGCAGTCAGCTGATGCACAGTCCCCAGCCACCACAAAGCAACAGTCCCTGCTCTGCTGCTGGCTGCTTTAGCGGTCCCTCCACCTGAACAACTGGCTCCTCTCACCACAGTGCAGTCGCCTAGATTTAGACTTAGAGCGAATTTTGATAGAACCTTGGGGAACCTGGTGTATTTCCTCAATCAAGCCTGGGCACACATAGACTGTATGGGGATCAAGACCAGTCAGACCATGATCTGATATCAGCAATCGCAGAAGGGATGAATGGAGACACTGCTGACTAGATAGCCCAGCTCCATGATGAAGGGGCTGCTGAGCTGGATGACACAGATGGGTTCGTCCAGCTACTCCAGCCCAAATTCAAAGACACTGACCGCAGGAACAAGAATGAGGCTATAATAAAGGCAATGAAGCAAGGGAACCACCCCATTAAGGACTTTGTCTGGGAGTTCAGAAGAGTTGCAAGGAACCTCAGGCACTGGCCTGAACAAATCATGCTCCATTACTTTAAAGAAGCTATAGACCAGGAGGTTAGAAAATCATGTGGCATTCAAGGAGTAGCTAATCAGCTGCAAGACTGGTACACCATACCAATAGCAATGGACCGGGAGATCAATCTGCACCGAAAGCCTCCACCAGAGAAACCAGTGAGAAGACCTCTGGGCCAAAAAACCTCAGCAAAACCTCCCAAACTGACTCCTGCTCCGCAGATTGGCACCATTAAGTGATATCGCTGTGATCAATTGGGTCACCCGACTTCTGAATGCCTAGCCCCTGCACCTGTCCCACAACCTTGGCTGGCTGCAGTGACCAGGATCAGAAGAGCCCAAAGGAAGCCACAGGATATGAGCAGATTCACCCAGCAAGCCATAGAGGTCCCCCTTCCCAGAGACAAAGGTGTGGAACCTCCAGCTATAGAAGCTCTTCCAGGAACCACCAGCGAATGTTTGTCTTGGAGGTTCTTGGTTTGGAGTTCATTATTTGGAATGCTGACACTTGGGACTTTGTCTATAAGGAAATAGATAGGGTGCTCTCTTGGATGTCTTTGGATACCTGCAGATACATCCTCATTTTTCCTTGCTCCTTTAGATAAGTAGTTCCCTAGATTGAAAAGTGGTGAATGATTTGTTGTAGGATGGAACAGTGCCATCATTCCTTCCTCTCCCTGCATCTATTCATCAAAACACCTTCCTTGGATTCAGCCTCTAACCTTTCCCTTTTGAGAAAAGGTTGAGACAAATAGTTTGGGATTAACTACAGAATGCCTTAGACCACAGGTGTCAAACTCAAGGCCTGAGGGCTGGATCCAGCCCACAGAGTACTTAGATCAGGCCAGCCGCCCACCCCCCTGGAAAAGCGGACCAGCCCTCTGCCTCTGCCAGCCCTCTCCTGAGCTCCTAATTTGCTGGCTGGAGGCTGGAGGCCATTGCAGCCAAAAATGGAACTCACAAGTGCCATTGGCAGCACTTCCAAGCTCTGTTTTCACTGGCAGAGGGTTGCAGGAGGCTGTTGCACCCAAAAACTGAGCTCAGACCATTTTTTCTTGCAGAGTGCTCAGGCCACCACAGGCACCCCCAACACAAGTGATGTCGAAATGGCCATGCCCACCCCAGCCACGCCCACCTCAGCCCAAGCTCAAACACAATTCTGATGCAGCCCTCAATGAAATCTAGTTTGACACAACTTCCGGCTGTACTTCCATCGCAGCGGAGTGATGTCCGTGATAGTCTAAGGCTCTTCTTCAAGCTCTCCTTGTTGGAGGGTTCCAATCAGGACCAGAACCACCCTGGAGAGGTGGTGAAGGGGGACCGCCTGACAGGTAGAGGGGAGCCGCATCTCTTCTCCTGGGCAATTAAAAACCCCTCTGAAGATTAGCTGTAGCAGTAGCCAAAATGGCTGCCATGAAGACAGGAGGCAGTCTGAAAAACCTAAGACTGTGCTGGAGCAAAGAAGCAGTGAATGGTGTATAGACTGTGTGAAAATACTTTGAACTACAAAAGGTAACCCCGATAAAAATAACAGGAAAGAGATCTCACAAAGAACTGGACTAGCGACAATAGAGAAAAATTTGGGAAACGTAAAGAATTTAACCTTTAAAATTTAAACGGAAATAGAGAGAAAACTTTTACATTAATGATATTAAGAATAGAGATTGATACATGAGAATATTGAATGAAAAAATTGATAAAAGGTAATGATATGAAATCAAATAATAAAGTCAATAAATAGTAGGAATATGTAATTATGGTCATGTTTGCTTTAAAATGTTAAAAGACCTGGAACCACATTATTCATCCAAAGATGTATTTAAAGAAATAAAAAATGTATTGGAAAAAGAATCTTGTTTGACACCCCTACCCTAGGGGAAATGGATTATGAATTCTTACCAATTAGGTTTTATGCCTGGCAAGGGACAGCTTTGGTTACTCTAGTATATGACTTTTGCCAAAACCTGAATAGATTTGTAAATACTTGTCCCAGTTAATGTCACAGTAGCGAGTGGATGAGGTTGACTTATTCCTGAAGGATCGGTTCCATGACTTGGCCGTCCTCTTTGATTCGCAACTCCTACTAAAGTAGCAATGGGAACTGTGCCAGAAGGGTCCTTGCTCAACTTTATCAGGTGGAGCTGTTGCAGCTTTCTGGGATGTCCAAAATAAGGATATTAACCACATTTCAAAAAGCATCTAATGATTTTAAAGGTTTTTGTTAAATTAATATTTTTATACAAGAAACAATTTTAATGCTAAGACTCAAGCAGTATAGGTTTTGTCATACAAATCCAATTCTCTATTCCACATTTCTTGCATCCAGGATTATTCATTTATTGTTGGCAATATTTATTAAGCCTAGCTTCTATGTCTAATGGATTCCATCAGAAGGGATTTGGAAGCAGTCAAAGCATCCAGTCTAAACAAAACAAACATTACAAATGCTTTAATTAAAATTGTAATTCAGTTGATTTTGGGAAACATTAATAATTAACCGATGAAGAACAATTATGTATTTTCTGCTTGTTTCACATGGCCAACTCAGCATCACTCCCACCCAGTCACATGATCCTCCAGCCACATCTACCCAGATTTCATGGCTCCCAGTATTTCTGTGGGAAATAGTGCACTCTCTCTCTCCCTCCCTCTCCTTTCTGGTTTTTTTCCCTCTCCCTCTCTTTCCTTTCCCTCTTTCTTTTTCTTTCTTTCTCATTGAATACGATAGCAAATACCAAATAAAGTTATTAATTGTAGGAACTTGCTTCTTCATAATCTTTTCACAGTGAACTCTAAGTTGATAAGAAGCTGGTAAGATTGTACCGACAGCAATAGCATATGTATTTTGATTTTTTTTTAGTTTGATAATATAATACATTCTCCAAAATTATCTTATTTTCAGATGCATTGCCATTGTTATTTCCTTTAAAAAATCAGACTTGCTTCCAATTAGTTTCTTTTGGCAAACTGCAGCTTTTTTGGCAAGAGATCTAGCTTTCGTCATAGGTCTGAGAGTTCTTCCTTCCTTTCTTCTTCTCCTCTCATTTATTTCCCTTTTCCCTCTCATTCTCCCTCCAGCTCTCATATTTCTCTCTCTTCTTTTTCCTCTCATTCTCCATCATTTTATCATTTTTCCCTCCCTCTTCTCTCCTTCTCGTTTCCCTTTTCCCTCATTCTTTCCCTCCAGCTCTCATTTCT
Organism: Naja naja; assembly: GCA_009733165.1. Classification (NCBI taxonomy): domain Eukaryota; kingdom Metazoa; phylum Chordata; class Lepidosauria; order Squamata; family Elapidae; genus Naja; species Naja naja. Next base: position 42,070,023 of record CM019155.1, on the reverse strand, counting down.
CTTTCCCTTTCTCATTTTTCCCCATTTTCTCTCCCATTGTTTTATCATTGCCCCCCCTTTTCTCTCTCATGCACACGTGCGCTTACGTGCACAAGCAGGATACCCCACTGGGCTAGGATCACTGTGGTGGCAGCAATTCGCACTCTGGTAAGTGCTGCAACTGCACGCTCTGGTAGGTAGCTGGACGTGCTGCACAGGAAAGGAGCCAGAGCTCTTCCTCCCTGCATCTGGCACCAGTTGCTCCTTCCCGTTCCCCTCTTTCCTGAGCCGACACGAAGGGACCACAGCTGGTGCTGAGCTGCCCACGAAGGATGCAGAATCACATGCTGGACGCAGGCAGTAAGGAGAAAATGCTAGGGGTGCTTCAGTTGTACAACTCTGCAGAGAGGCTTGCGCCTTCTCGGGGTGAGGAGAGCAGGTTGCACGATCGGGTCGGCAGGGAGCCACAGAAGAGGGGTCAAAGAGCTGCATGTGGCTCTGGAGCCACAGGTTGCTGACACCCAGTCTAAACAAACAAACTTTGTTTGCAGAGGGATTGGAGTAATAATTTTTATGCAAAAATTAGTTTGATGGAAATGCATTTTCCCTATTCGAAATATATTCCAAAAAATTAATTTGCAGCATATGATTTCTGTACTTCTAATGCACTGTCTATAGATAGAAATAAGTTATTCAGAAACTTGGATGAAACTTGTATGCCGAAAAAGTAGAGTTCCAATGCTAATCAGTACTCAGTACTTCTTTCTCAAAATTTTTTTGCAGTGACAGGAAAAATAACATGACAGATTTTTTTTTCTATTTCTGCAGCAAATATTTAATCATTAACTCAGTTTTGCCATATTAGTGTTCTGTGACTGTATGCTTATTTCACTGCTTAAGACACTGCAGTTTTTCTTACACTGAAGTATTTTAAGGATTGCTATTGTCTCTGAAGTGCTAAGAAGGGACAAGGAAAGCTTCCTGCTTTTCTACAAAATGAAATCCAAATGTATTAGTCCCGTGATGGCGAACCTATAGCACGTGCGCCACAAGAGCCTTGGTGGTGCAGGCTGTTAAACACCTAGCACTTAGCTCCAGCTACCTGCAATTAGTGCAGGCTCAAATCCCACCAGGCTCAAGGTTGACTCAGCCTTCCATCCTCCGGGGGTAGGTAAATTGAGGACCCAAGATTGTTGGGGGCAATAAGCTGACTTTGTAATAATGCTGATTGGGGGGGGGGCAAACAGCCCTAGTAATAAGCAGGCATATTCAATAGAATGAAGGCTATTGCTGAGCACATTGGGTTGTGCTCCAAAGATTGTAAGCCGCCCTGAGTCTCCGGAGAAGGGCAGCATATAAATGTGAATTAAAAAAAAAAGTGGCACACAGAACCATTTGTGCTGGCACACAAGCCGCAGGCAAACTTACCTCACTGCGCATGCCCATGCCTCACAGCTGATTTTTTTCAGTTGGTCTGAGGCCTTTTTTGGCCTCCCAGAGACTTGGAAAAAGCCTCTGCAAGGCTTCTCAGGCCGAACTATAGGCTCATTTAGTCACTTCCTGTAATACCAGAAGTGATGAAACAGGCCTATAATTTGGCCTGAGAAGCCTAGCAGAGGCTTTTTCCAAGCCTCTGGGAGGCCGAAAAAGGCCTCAAACCAGCTGTGAGGCGCAATGCAGGTAAGAGAGTGGGGGTGGGGATTGCGCACGCATGCGCAGGGAGCGTTGGGAGGGGGCGCGCATTGCATTCTGGGTGCTGGCATGGGAGTACAGGCATGCTGGCACACTCGCAATTTTTGGCACAGGAGCCCAAAAAGGTTAGCCACCACTGGATTAGTCCATTTGGAAGCAGAAAGATTCGGTTTCATGTTTACAAAGACATGCCACCTTATGCAGGTTATGATACCAAAGAGGTCCAATATTTGACTAGGCATTATTCTATGCCATAGTTTACCTGACATCGAATTAATTCTATAAGATTTAATTGTAATCTGCAAACTCTAATGTTCTTAATTAGGTACTAGTTCATAGAAAACAATTGTTAAGTGTCTTGCGATTTGCTTTTGTATAAAGTGTCTTATTCTTTCACTCTTATCTTAGACTAGATTATATATTTTTTTAAATGGAATAATCAAGATGCCTTTCCTATAGATACCATATGAGATATTCATAGGATATCATGACTAAAACAAAAAACTATATTCAATTTTTTTAAAAGAATTGAGAATTCAGCAGAAATTGAACAAGATACAACCCTACAGCCTCCAACTGAACAAAAGAATTATCTATTTACATATTTAGAGACAGCCTTTCATTTTTCACATAATAAATTGTTTTGTAAATTCTTTAAATAGTAATATATGCAACCAGTTAACTTGAAACAGAGACAAAAGCAGCATTTCACCATCTGTTCTGAAATATGCCAATTCAGTTCTGCTGCGTAAAAGCCAAGACCTCCATCTAGTGGGGAGTTGCAGCCTGATGCTGCAAAAGATTCACCTCTTATAAATGGATACCTATATAAATTTAAGATCAACTTTTCTACCTAACTTCTTCTAATTTACAAATCATAGTTTATCCAAATATCACAACATATTTGCTTCAACACTTTATTCAGATACTTTAATATTGTTATTCCCAAAACAAGACATGCAACTGAACAAAAGAAATAGAATTACAAATAATTCAGCAACATTAATATCTAAAGCACCAGTTATTAATGTATGGATACTCTGATCTTAACTAATTTAATTAGTTCTGATTAGTTTAAAGAATGTAATTTTGGAATTCTCTAAGATAACATGTGAAGCTTCAATCCCTATTCTGTGATTTTTCATTTCTGGAAGACAAGCGGAAAGAATACTTGACAGTTGATAAAGAAAATTTTAACATTCATATAACTGAAGTCAAGCACTAGATATGTATCACACTTGTTTAAAAAATACAGAAGACCACAGAATAAAATATATGTATATAATCTTTCAGGATACTATACATTTGTTATCTTCTACTGTTTTAACTATCGTAAAGCTAAAAAGGCTATTTTGGGATGAATAAATTACCCTGATCTTATTTATTTTGAATTTGCATTCTGATCACTCATATACCCATCTGAATCTTAATCTACTGAACTGTCAGTCTCATCGTCCAGCCCTTCATCAGACATGTCTATTTCTGATGTCTGTTCTCCATGGTCATATTCAGTGCCTTCACTTTCCGGTGGAACTGAAATCGGGTCAGGTGAAAAGAAGCAGTCGGCATTCAACACCTGTTCTGCAGTCATCCGATTATCATAGCAAAGGAGTTGGGACAGCAGAGATTTAACTTTATCATCCTTGAAAGAAAAAATCAGCATGAAATATCAAAGTAGAATTATTCAAAATCAATAAATGAAAACATTTGATTTGCAAAAAGATTAATTAATATTTTATTATGTATCTCTGAAATAGAAAACATAAACTGTCTGGTCTACTGTAGATAAAAGGCAACACCTGCAAGATGGTGGCTATGATATATCTTCACATATTGTAAACTTCTGAACATGATGTCATATCTTGCAAATTTTGAGCTCATCATGCAGACTCCCTTAATATATACATTTTTTAAAGAAAAATAAGGCTCCTCACTCAGGTGAAGGAGAGAGAGAGACAGGCTTCGCTTCATTCCTTCTGGTCTGTATGCTTGCCATATTTTATCTTAATTCTTTATTGATTTTACTATAATTTCTTTGTTTGTTATTAGCCGCCCATTTATAGAATCTGGTGAAATACAACTTTAATATATTATTGTTGTTGTAAACTGCAAATTCAATGAAAAAAAGTATTATAAAGTAGAAACTCAAAACAATGAAAATAGAATCCCTTACAAAATAGTCTGAGGTTGCCAAGAGAATGGGTTTGTAAGAAACTGATCCTGTATTGGGCTGGGTGCCTTTCTCAGAAGCTGCAGAACACAAAGAGGTGAATTGGATGTTATTGGGCCCTGGAGCAAGCTGAGTCTTACAAATCCCTGGGTGGGATCTTCCCTTACTCGCTGGAGTTGCGAACATTGGCCAGCCTGATCTTCCCTTGCTTGTTGGAGTTTGTAATCTTGAGGATGGCCTAATCTCTCCTACAAGAACAAGGTATAAAAATGAATTGGTTTTCATATTTGCAAATACAATCTAGATATGATGAGGATGTTAGGACTGAAGGGATTTATAAAAAACCAACTGAATTAGATAAAATCTTGATGGGCATGAACGAAAAAATGATTTAAAAACTTTATGGTTATCTATTAGAAGTTAGAATGGAAGAGGAGCAGGTTAAGGAAACAATGATTGCTTGGGGGAAAAATTTCGGTTATGGGATAGATCTAGAGAGATGGCAAACACTGTGGGATCAGAATTATAAAATGACAATGTCAACTGCATATAAAGAAAATTTGTATAAGATGTTTTACAGGTGGCACCTATCCCCAAGAAGGATTGCAAGAATGTTCAAGGATAAATCGGATAAGTGTTGGAAATGTCATCAGATACCTGGCCCTACTACCACATGTGGTGGACTTATGCTGATGCTAAAAGATACTGGACTAAAACCCACATGTGGTTGGAAAAAATGACACAACAACAACTTGAAACCTGAGATATTCCTGTTGGGAATTGTACCAGAGACATTTAACAAAGAACTGAAATATTTTATTGTTAATGTACTGACAGCCGCTAGAATTGTATTTGCTAAAAACTGGAGAAATGACAAGACACCTACGCAGGAGGAAGTGATTAAGAAGATTTTGGATTGTGCCGAAATGAGTAGATTAACATTTGAAATTAGGGACCAAGAAGAAAAGCAGTTTTATAAGATATGGAATATGTTCTATCAATGGTTAGACAAAAAGTTTGGTAATATATTTTTGGGAATATAAAGATAGATAGAACTGTTGAAACAATATAGGGATTATAATATGATAAAGGATTAATAATAATGATTGTAGTTTTTCCTTTTTGAAATATTGAGTATGAATAATGAGGGGAAGGCACTGTGATTTTGACCTAATCGACATACTTGAAATTGATATGGATCTATGTGTTGTATGTTTGTTTGTTATGTTTGTGTTTTTGGAAAAATAAAACCTTTTATTAAAAAAGAAAGAAAAAAAATCTAAATCGCATATTAAAATAATACTTGCTTAAAAGTCACAAAAATAAATATGTATGCTTATCAGGCAAGAGTTACCAAAATGTATTAGTGCCAATAATTGGGACTAATATTATTGTTACAATAACTTGGATTCATTTATTCATTCAATATCCCACTTTTATTTTTATAAACAACTCAAAGAGGTAAAAATTCAGAACATCTTCATCTTTTCTATTTTCCCCACAATAATCACCCTGTGTGATGAATTTGGCTGAGAGAGAGAGAGTGACCAGTTGAAGGTCATGGGATTAGAATTCAGTCTCCCCATGCCATAAAAAGTCTGTTATAAATTAACAACTAGGAACAAAATTTAAATGCAAATCAATAAATCAATTAGAATAGAGATGGGAGGGCCCTTGGAAGTCTTCTAGTCCGATGCCCCTGCTCAAGCAGGAGATCCTATACTATTTCAGATGAGTGACTGTCCAGTTGTTTCTTTAAAACCCCCACAACATCTAAAGGCAAACTGTTCCTTGCTGTTAGGAAATTTCTCCTTAATCCCAGGTTGCTTTTTTCCTTGATTAGTTTCCATCCATTGTTTCTTGTCATGCCCTCTGGTGCTTTGAAAAATAAATTGATATCCTCCACTTTGTGGGAACCTTTCAAATACTGGAATATTTCTATCATGTCCCTCCTAGCCCCTCTTTTCTCTAGATTAGCCAAACCCAAAACCTGCAACTGTTCTTTATATGGGGAAATTATTATTGAAAGCACTTTTGCGTCTAATTTAGAACTGTTTTTTTTGCATAACAGAGATACCAAGCACTGAATTTGAGACTGGGCCCCAATGGTATGCCCATACTAACAAAACATGAGGCCTATTGTGAAAACAACTTGTGTTCCCAATACTGTGAACTCCATGTCAGGCAGATTGCAGACATTCACTCACCTCAGGCATGGAAATTATCTGCAGGAGGGATAATTATATTATTTAAATAATCTTTGAAAAATACATTTCCTTGCTTCTACTTCACCTGGATTTCTTTTATCTGAATCTATGGGGAGATATTACACTCTACCTCTATATAGCAGTTTCTTCTTGTTATCAAAAGAAACTCCAATCCTCTGATTAGCAAGGGGGAGGAGGTGAGAAAATCTGATTTTGCATGTGACTCAGGTAATATCTTAGCAAGAGTAATGTCTCTATTTTATGATCTAATTGGAACTATGTCTTACTTTACATTTTCATTTATTTAACCCGGCTACCCATTATTTGTTTCCTGATGAATTAGGTAGTTCTATAAGTTACCATGCATAATTTAATACTATGTTTCTTGTTTGATTGGCAACAGTGTAATCTTTTTCCATGGGGTTGCTCCAGTTGCCTATTCATTTTGATTATATTTCATTCTTCCAGAATCACTTCTTGCAATTATGTGAAATATTCTAATTAGTTAGTAATTCTTGAACAATATGTAGGCCTCTGTTCTTCATATTTTATACCAATCTTTTCATCAGCAATATGAAAATTTTTGAAAGATTTTGTATAAACAGTTATCAATTTGTATCACCTATACACTTACATGTCTTAATTATTTTTATTTAACATTCCTTAAAAACAGTCAATTATTCATTAAATCTAAATATTTTGGTTGGAAAAAACCATACCATAGCAAGGCCATCAATTTGAGGAGTTCCATCTGTGTTTGTTTTTATTTCTTGCTTTCCGATAAATAGCTGCACATTTAAAAAATGACAAAATTATTCTCAATTATCAATAAACTAAACATTACACTGCCCAAACTTTTTGTGTCCTCCCACCCCCATCTGCACTCCTTCAGCACTGAATTTCCTGCATAATCTTCATCTGGTTCTGTTTTCCTATCCACTTTCTGCTTCTTTTTTTCCATTTCCTTTGTTGGGCTTCTTAGACATGCACTAATCCCATTTGGAGATCAGATTGGCCCAAAATGAACATTCCCAGCACAACTGACAAGATTACCAATCAGTATTAACAAAAAAGTGCAGTAAATACTTGATTAAGAATTATGGAAACTATAATTCTTTAATCTTCAAATATTCATTTTTATTATACTGACTACCATTATTTTTTTAACATCTTCCCTAAGAAGCAACATATAACTTCTTAGGCAAACAAAAGCTATCAGAACAGGAGCAAGATACTTTATATTGTGATACAGCAATGCCTGTGACAGAAGATTTACATACCCAGTAAAGCAGACAACCAAAAGCATACATATCTGAAGCTGGAGAAGGCGGCTGACCATTTTTTAGCTCAGGAGAAATTAAATCTAACCCATTCAAATTCATTGAATTTGACAAAGCACGCTCTTTCTGAAAGTAAAACAGTCCAGTTAATACAGAGGCTTTGACTCTTATCCCCACCCATCATATTGAACACTGGTTGCATGTTCCAGCTCCTTAAACTCAGCCTCTTTATCTGGTCAGTTCAACAGTGAAGCAGGCCTTAAGCTATTGGTTTTAAATGCCAGATCAGCCTGCATGCAGTAAGAAAAGCTGACATAGTTGTTGATGTCTGGAACACTCTGGCTGCCAAGTCTCCACAACTCTCTTGGGTGGGAGATTCTTTTTCTTCTTCCTTGCTGCATAGCAGTTTCCCTGCTTGAGGTCCTGGACTTCACTACCTAGTTGGTGATGGCATTTCCTAGGTTTATAGTGCTGGGGGCTTCAACCTGCCTTCCTTGGGAGTAGGGTCAGAGGTATTGTGGGAATTCAGGCCTGCCTAGAAATAGAGATCACACACCCAATTTGGTATTCTTCTTGGAGCGATGCCTTTATGGCCTGGAATTGATGGATCTATCTTTGATCCCCTGTCATGGTCAGAAAGCCTGCTGTCTATGAGTATCTCTAGGCTGCAATCATTTGCAAGGAGGCGAGATCTATTAGATTTGTCTGCCCCTGAAACTGATGAACTTGATTTTAAAAGGAGCAGGGTAATATAACTGAGAATCTGTTGCATAGTTGTCACTTCTTGGAATAAGAGAATGACTGAGGTTTTAGACAGCTACACCCAAGTGGCCTCTCTTGACTTGTGCATCTCAGCATTCTTCTTACTACACAGAAGAACTGAAAGAAATGAAGAAGATCAAGACACCTAGAACACCACTAGCCGAAGATGAAGAACAAATTTAACTGAACTGCTTCAGTAAGAACTATTTAAGTCTATCTTTGGCAATTCATTAGGTGAAGCAAAAATACTTTGCACAAATTGCAACTATAAATAGCCTCCCAGCATTCCTTTTTAAGGTGACAATAACCCTCATAGATAAGGAGGACTTGGAGATCTACCTGCAAGGGCACACTAGGAAATTTGCTGGTTTTCTGACAGATAAAGTCACTCAGATTTATCCACAATTGTCCATACAGGCATGGACACTGGTCCAGTGGAGATTCCCGGGAAGATTCTTGCCTAATTATTGGGGAATGTTTTGATCCTGTAATTCCTAAGGACACGGCCACCCAACCTTTTGGACACCAGGGACAGGTTCTGTGTAGAGATATTTTTCCAGATTGGAAGCGCCATAATTTTGTGTGCTGCCTGCATCCCACAAATGGTGCTTTACTTGCTTGCACGGCCCTGTTTCTGGCATGCCGCGGTCTGGTGCCAGTCCACAGATCAGGGATTAGGGACTCCTGCCTTAGGAAGTGGGCAGGATCTAGGAAATGCGAGCTTGGCACCTGTTAGGTCTATCTCCCTGCAGCTGGTAGAAGGCTTACAGGAGGCAACATATGGTTGAGTACTAGAGGTGGTGAATTTTCCTTGGAAAGTGGTCCTACCCCAGTTCTTTAAAGCAGTTGTGGTTCACCCCTTAAGAAGCCATTATTTTATTATTTTATTTATTATTAAATAAATCATTACTTTATTTAATAATAAATACATTATCATTACTAAATGCCACCCTGATGGACAATTTTCATCCTGTCTCCAGCCTCCCTTTTTGGGAAAGGTTGTTGAGAAGATGGCCGTGCTGCAGCTCCAGATGATCCTTAATAAAACATATTATCTGAACCCTTCCCTGGGATTCTGGCCTGGATATGGGATGGAAACAGTACTGTTTAATTTTCCAGCGGAAGGAAGACTGGAGTAGCACATCTGTCCTTGCTCTATTTGAGCTTTCAGCAGTTTTTGTTACTATCGAACATGGAAACCTTCTGGAATAGCTTTGGGGTTGGGGAGGCACTATGATATCCTGGTTTATTTCCTTTCTACACTTTCAGTCAGCATTGGCTGAGAGCAAGAATACTGACCCTGGGCCCTTGATTACCGCTCCTTTAATATCTATATGAAGGGAAAATATTCTGTCACCATAGAGTACGATATCATCAATATGCTGATGATATTCAACTATGCATTTCTGCCTATGATGAATTAAGCAGGGCCACGACCGCGCTTTTTCAGTGCCTGGAGGTTGTTGAGATCTGGATGGGAAGGAACAGACTAAAATTGGACCCTAGCATCATCAAAAGGTTTTGGTTCAGGTCTCTTTAGTTCTTGGTAAATTACCATCTCTCACCCTTGGAAGCCATATTTTACTTAGAAGCTTTGAGGCTGCCACATTTGGTGCCTGGGAATTTGATGGAAAGGTAGAAGATTAGATTCAACAATGTCCTTTTACAGAAAGGACATGTTACCCTGCACCTGGAGAGGAGTGCCTGGAGGAATGTCTCCAGTTGGTGATGGACTAGTGGGTGAAGGGGATGGATCTTTCATTTTCTTTTGGGAAGGGAAAACCCGGAACTCTGAGATTCGGGTTTTCCCAGATGTGCCAATATGACAACTCTAATGAAATGGAACTTTGAGAAAATGCTTGTCTCAGAGGTTTTTGGTTTGGAGTTTGCTAGTTGGAACACTGACATTAACCCAAATCCCTAAATCTTCAATCAGCTCCCCGATAGCCGGAGGCTGTCTGGGATCCTGAACCCTGAACGTCGACCAGGAAGTGTAAAGACCTAGGGAAGATGGAAGAGAAGGCGACTGCAGAAGAGGGAGCTGTGGGAGCTAACACAGAGGTATTTGTCAAAACCCTGTATCCTTCCTCTGAGGAAATGGCACGAGCCACTGAAGCTGCTGAAGCAGAACGACTGCAAGGCGCTCAACCCAAGGAGCTAGAGTCCTGGAAACTGAGGCTAACCCAACGCCGGAGATGGGACCCGAGATGAGGCCACCTGAGCACTGACCAGGGACCAGTCCAATGAGGTCAGCCCACAGTCCCGAATGGAGAGAACCAAGACCTTTGGGATCAGACAACTCCTGGGATTGGAGTCTGCTGCCTCCCTCATGGAGCTAAACTTTGACAGGTCTCCTGGAACAATTTGAGCGTCTTGAGGTCAGCAGTTATGCCCTACGAACCCAAGCTGGACAGCCGAGGTGGATCCTAACTCAGCCCACATTCATGTTTCCCAACCCAGAGTTAAAAGTGGTCAGAGTGTCACAACGGCATCCTATTTGGCCAGAGAGAAAATTGAACCAATATACCCAGCCCAGCCTGTGAGACAGCGGCTGCCGCCCGCAATTGGAGTACTACCGCGTCCAGCCACCCCCTCCTTGCCAGCTGTTGTTTATGCTGCCCCCCGCTGAGTGTATTCCCTCTGGCTAGGGCTTGTATCCCTGCCAGGGGTGGATGCAATACCAGTGGACATCTGCACTGTTTGTACCACTGGTTCCTGCCCCGCAACAAGATCTGGCCCAGCAGCCAGCTCCAGCCCAGCAGCTAGTTGCGACACAGCAACAGCTCCCTGCCCCACTGGCTGCTCTATCAACACCTCCAAATGAGCTGCCAGTCCCTCCTGCCACAGTGCAACCACCGAGATTCAGAGCGAATTTTGATGGAACCCCAGGAAAGCTGGCATATTTCCTCAATCGAGTTTGGGCATACATTGACCAGTACGAAGACCACTACTGGTCGGACCATGACCTAATATCGGCAATTGCTAAAGGAATGAACGAAGCTGATGCTGCAGACTGGATAGCTCAGCTATGTGATGAAGTGGCTGCTGAACTAGACGATGCTGACAGATTCATCCAACTGCTTCAAGCCAGATTTGGAGACATGGACCTCAGGAATGAGAATGAGGCTATAATAAAGACGAAGCAAAGGAATTGCCCCATTAAAGAGTTTGTCTGGGAGTTCAGAAGAGTGGCCGGAAATCTCAGATACTGGCCTGAACAAATCCTCCTCCACTATTTTAAAGAAGCCATCAACCAAGAGATCATAAAAGCATGTGGTATTCGAGAAGTACCCAACCGGCTGCAAGACTGGTATACTATGGCTGTAGCAATGGACCGAAAGATAAATTCGCACCAAAAGCCAACACCAGAGAAACAAGTGAGAAGACCTCTGGGCCGACCAAACTCAGCAAAGCCTCCCAAGCCACCACCTGCTCCGCAGACCAGTACCATCAAATGCTACCGCTGAGGTCAATTGGGTCACCAGGCTTCCGAATGCCTAGCCCCTGTACCTGTCCCTCAACCTTGGTCAGCTGTGGCAACTAGGGGAAAAAGAGCCCCAAGGAAGACACCAGATTCAAGCAGATTCACTTGGCAAGCCATAGAGGTTTCCCTTTCCACAGATGAAGGTGAGGAACCTCTAGCCAGAGAAGCTCCTCCAAGGACTGCCAATGGAGAGAACGACCCGATGGTGAGTGGAGTCATCCGCCCTTTTGCAGTAAAGTTCAAATTGATAGTACCAGAGACTGGGGTGCAGAGGGAATTAGAAGCAGTGATATACACGGGCTGCACAGGTGCCTAATTGGGTTCCCCATTGTTGAACAGCTGGGGATAAAGACATTAACACACCCAATTCATTTTGAGCAAGTGGATGGGACATTAATTGGTGGAGCCCCTGCCGCTCAAGTCATACAACCCAAGTCATACAACTTGTCAGGCTCGAAATGGGGAGGCAACAGGAACTCATATGGTTTGTTGTAGTCCCCAAAATGACTGAATGCCTGGCTTGATAAATGGGCCCCTACAATCAAATGGGAAGATGATTACAGGAAGATCATAATAGGCATTGGCCCACTGCCTCCTATCTCTCCTGACAGGGGCCAGCCACCAATTAGCCCCCAACCATAAGAAGCAGCCACCGCCGCCATAGAGCCATTGCCAGGCGACCCCTCAGACCCTAAGGAATACAGAGACTTAGCCTGCTTTTTTAGTGAGGAGGAATGCAATATCCTTCCACCTCAATGACAAACTGATTGTGCCATTGAAATCGAGCCGGAAACCAAGTTACCAAAGCCAAAAATGTACTCCATGACACCAGCAGAAATGACTGAGTTGAGGAAGTACAATGACACCAACTTAGCCAGAGGCTTTATTGACCCCGCAAAATCTAAAGTAGCTGCTTGAGTACTGTTTAAGGAAAAGATGGGAGGGAGATGAGGCTGTGCGTTAATTTTTGTGGGATAAATGCTGTGTGTGCAAAATGCCTACCACTCCCCTTCTTAAAAGACTTACTGAATCATCTATCGAAGGGTAAGATATTTACAAAGCTGGACCTACGGGAAGCTTATTACAGAGTGCGCATTCAGGAGGGGGACAAATGGAAAACGGCTTTTAATTGTTTTCAATTAAAGGAAGTTTTCAATTGCAACTCATGCCTTTTGGGCTCCAGGGAGCCCGCACAGTCTTTATGCAATTAATCAATGGTGCTGCATGAACATTATATAATGGGGTCCTAGTTTATCTAGATGACATTCTTATATTCAGCGAGACGCTAGAGGACCATGTCAAACTGGTATGGTAAGTCCTGAAAAAACTTCTAGCCACAAAACTTTATGCAAAGCTCTCAAAATGCGAGTTCCAAAGACCTCCTTAGACTACCTGGGCTACTGAATGTCAAATGAGTGGATTGAGATGAATTCAGGGAAAGCAAGAGCTGTGTTGGACTGGCAGCCCCCTCGCACTCACAAACAACTCCAAAGCTTCCTAGGTTTTGTCAACTTTTACAGACAATTCATTCCAGCCTTCGCGGAAGTAGCACTTCCTTTGACGGAGTTGCTAAAAACTGGAGCCCCTCCCATGAAGCCAAAACCAACGCAGCCACTAGACTGCGTTGCAATGGACTGTCAAAAAACGTTCAAATTTAAATTGCCTCTTCGCGGAAGAGCCTATTCTCCAACATCGAGACCCTGACAGGCCATTTATTGTTCAAGCAGATACCAGCGATGTGGCTGTGGCTACTGTACTTCTCCAAAAGAACCCTCAAGGCCAGCTGCTGCCCTGTGCGTACATATCTAAAAAGCTAACAGACACAGAGTAAAGGTGGGCTGTGTGGGAAAAGGAAGTCTTTGCAGTCTGACGGGTCCTCCTTTCCTGGAGGCACATCTTAGAAGGGGCTAAGAAGCTGTTCCAGATATGGACTGATTACAAAAACTTTGAAGCCCTGAAGAGACCCTGGAAGCTTTCCCCTAAACAAGTTTGCTGGACTCAATCCTTTAAATGTTTTAATTTCAACTTAAAATACATCCCAGATGGGAAAAATTGACTGGCAAATGCGCCATCAAGAAAACCCCAATATGACAGCCACTGAGAAGCTGTCCATGCAATGATTTCAGAAACACAAATCACAGCCCAAGCTGCTAGGGCCCAAGCTAAATGTCAAGCCGACCCCATGGTTCTCGGAAAACCAAGAGGATCTAACCTTAAGAGATGGATTGGAATTGAAAGGATCCAAATTTTACATGCTCAGCAACTTGAGGCTTTTGGTACTGTGCCCAAGTCACAACTCTCGACTAGATGGCCACTTTGGATTTTTAAAAACCCTCCATCTAGTCAGGAGATATTTCAAAAATGAAAGCCAATGTTGAAGACTATGTCAAAAGTTGTTCTATTTGTGCTACAATGAAAATGAGACCAGGGAAACCACCTGGGCTCCTCCTCCTGGCCAAACCCACTACACCCTGGGAGGAAATTGCCATGGATTTTATAGTTGAACTCCAAGAAATGGAGGTAATGCAGTAATTTGGACTGTGATTAATTTATTCTTTAAGCAAGCCCATTTCACCACTTGCTCTGGACTGTCTTCAGCTAAAAAACTAGCTAAGATGTTTGTGAAGTAAATATACCGACTTCACGGAGTGCCACAGCGAATAATATCAGAGGTGTCCAATTCACTGCAAAGTTCTGGAGGGAGTTCCTGAGATCTAATGCATCATCCCAAGGACTTAGCTCCGCTTTTCATCTGGCTACAAACGGAGTTGTGGAACGTTTGAATGCTATGGTGGAACAATATCTCAGATGTTATGTGGATTACCAGCAAGAGAACTGGGCGGACTTATTACTGTTTGCAGAAATGGCTTATAACAATGTGGTGCACAGTAGCACAGGATTGACTCCTTTTCAAATCACAGGTGACATGGAATTTGTTCCCATGCCAGAATTGCCCATAGAGCCACCCTCCTCCATGTCTTTAACAGAATTGATGGATTCACTAAAAAAGGATTGGGAGAGTATGAAGAAAGCTCTAGCAGAAGCAGCTGAGGAGTATAAAAAGTAGGCTGATAGGTCTCCCCAGCCTCCCTTCCAGGTGGGAGACCAAGTTTACTTGTCAACCAAGAACCTTAGATTAAGGCTACCTAATAAAAAAAACTAGGACCAAAGTTTCTAGAACCTTTCCCCATAGTGAATGTGATAAACCTGGTAACTGTCCAATTTAGCTTCCCTCAAGTATTAGGGAAAATACACCCTGTCTTACACAGTAATTTGTTAAAGCCAGCTGTCAGTTCAAGGTTGAAACCTCAGACAGCTGCTCCCCTCAAGCCAGTTGTAATACAAGGGGAAACCCATTATGAGGTGAAAAAAATAATGGATTCTAGGTTGTATAAAGGCAGGTTACAGTATTTAGAACATCTGAAGCTATCTGGGTAAAGAGTTGGGATGTAAAGCAGATAAGTTGGTAAAATAATTTCATGACAAATTCACAGACAAGCCAAAGGGTCCTCTTGGGGGGGGGGGGAGAAGTGGTTAATTTGGTTGATTGAAAGATTAACCCGATCGTTGTTTTTTTGTTTTGTTCCAGGACATGATTTTCTCCTGAGGTGGGGGAAAGCCTGTCAGCTTTGAGGGTGCCACATTTAGTGCCTAGGAATTTCATGGAGAGGTGGAAGATTAGACTCAATAACATTCTTTTACAGAAAGTCAAGGACATGCTATCCTGCTCCTGGAGAGGAGTGTCTGGAGGTATGTCTCCAGTTGGGACGTAGTTTGATTGGACCATGTGATGGACTGGTGGGTGTAGGGGATAGATCTTTGATTTTCTTTTGGGAAGGGAAAACCTGGAACTCTCAGATCTGGGTTTTCCCAGACGACAACTCTAATGAAATGGAACTTTGAGAAAATGCTTGTCTCTGAGTTTGTTGGTTTGGAGTTTGTTAGTTGGAACATCAACATCATCGTTGGCTATGGGTGAAGTTGCATTTCCGCAGTTTATGGGTGAAGTTGCACTTGGGGAATGTCATGGACTTGCAACTCCAGCTTGAGGAGCAGTTGATAAACAAGATGACAAGGGTCTTTGCACAACTGTGAGTTATATGTTTGTAATGCCTATTATTGAATCAATGTGTCTTTCTCACAGTCACCCATATCCTGTCAACTCTTGTTTGAACTTTTGTAATGAGTTCTAAATGGGACTACTCTTGAAGAATATCTGGAAGCTTCAGTTGGTTCAAACTGCAATGGCTTGCAAAGTTTTGCACAAAGTTAGCTTTGCATATATTACCTCTTTTGGGAGAACTGCACTGATTGTCAATTTGCTTCCAGGTGCAATTTAAAATGCTGGTTATCACCTTTAAAGCCTTACATAGCTAAGGGCCAGTTTATTTGAAAGACAACCTCTCCACATTTACATCCATCCAGCTCTCTAGGGCAAGAAGGCAAGGTATGTTACAGATCCCATCCCTTACAGAAATACATCTGCTCAGACCAAGAAATAGGGCTTTCTTGGTGATGGTTCCCTCCTTATGGAATATGATTACTCTAAAGATTAAGACTGTTCCCCCCGTTACTTTTCTGGAAGGCCCTATCATATTGTCACTGATGAATTTATTTTTCTGTTATAGTTGGTAACAAATAAAAACAACATGCCATTATCAAAATACTAAACTGAGTAATTCTTCAAATTCCTTGGATTTTACACATCCTCAAAAATGTTAGTATTTGTGCTATTAATTTACACTTTGCAATACCTATTTAATTATTTATAAGGAAAACATTTTACCTCAGATTTGGTGAAATCAAAATCTCCAACAATTCCCTGTTTTCGGTTCAATGCAAATACATTGTTTTTATGCAACGATCCATGAATTATATCAGCTTTGTGTAGTGCACTCAGACCACATGCCACTCCTTTCATTACTTTTAATGTTTCCTAGTTAAAGTGATTGCAAAAAATGTCCTATGAGACCAGTGCCAAAATATTCCCAGAAGGATTTCAAAAATGTTTATTACATATCCAATGAAAAAACAAGAGAGAAAACTATTTTCAAAACTTTTATCAAACCAGATTTATAGTTTCCTATACAGGATTAATTTTCCTGGGCTTTCTCCAGTAGCCTAGGACAATTAATCAATTCAGATTACAAAGGTGGAAAATATTTTAAATATTCAAAAACTAATAACTGTTTAAACTATGCTAGAGGCCATAGAACAGAATCCTTCCTTTTATTCTTCCATCATTCTACTGGGGAAGGAGATCACCCACCCTGCTAAACCACAAGGCATAAGATGGGAGTTCTAAGTATAGCATTTCTGACATTTTTTTATTCTCTGCAAAGCAACAGTAGGAAACAATGAGGATGACAGAAAGTGCTAACTAGGATCGATTTTATAGCAAAAACATAAATTAAATATGGGTTCTACAATATGACAATGTGGAACCGATATGGCTTCTATCTCTTACAGTTAACTAACAGGTGTACAGTACATTTCCAAAAATCACACTGCTCAGCTACTAAGGAGGTCAAAAGGGAATTACTCTGATTTCTTCCTTTTTCTTGGTCAGACTGTTTCAGTAGGGCTAGGACATCCTACATAGGCACAAATCAGCCTTAGGGGAAAAATAGCAGGTGGGGCTGATGGGAGCTGGCATTTACTATTTGATGCTCAGTCATCTATAGCTGAAGTAGAAAAAAATGCTATTTGGGATAAGCATTGGGCTAGGGGTAAAGAGCAAGCCAGCCAGCAAATTCAGTAAAGATATAGTTCACAAGGTTGATGCTATCTGGAATATCAGTCATGGAAGGAAAAAAAAGGCAGCTTGTAAAGAACGCTGAAAACAAAGTAGGACACTGAATATACCTAACACACACACACACACATTTTCAAAGACCAAGAGAAATAATGGAGAAAACTCTCTGAATATTCCATATTCAACAGCCAATTAATCAGTATAGTATTAATAATCAATTAATCCATATAGGAGCCTCTTAAATATATTTCTAAAGTTACCAATGTGTCCATTCACATAAGGAGATTGAAGATGTTCTACATTAAATTTAATTCGCTAAAGATTCAGAAATTCAAGACATTCAAATTTCCTTTCATACTACCAGATTACTTACTTGTACGATTAAAGGTGCAGTCATCTGCAGTGTGCCCAGGTTTGCTCCAGCATAGTATGGAATCATTAGATACATTATAGGATCAGACTTAAATAAAAACAAAAATATTATGTATAGGAACAGAAAACATCAAATATCATGCCACTGAAACACTTTCCTATTTGTGTTTTTATATCATCTATATAAATTTAAGGAGTCTTTATCTTAAAGCAGGGAAAATACTTCCTATTATGAGATCTTTGAACTTTTTGAAGTAACAAAGAAAAAATACACTTCAATGTACAACTTACCTTGCATAAAAACAGGAACATTGGTTGCATTAAACAAGATTCCTCCTTTAATTCTTTCCAAACTTGATGATACTTCGATGCTCTTTCTATTATTTTAGTTTCAATATTCGTATCTGCAATATATCCCTGAAAAGGTAAATTCAGGTGAGTAAAAATCTGTTTCATGAGATTATTAAACTATTTCCCAGAATATGAAAAAGGGAACCGTTTTTGCCAAATGTTTCTGTTTTCTGAATTAATAAATGGAATCTTTATTCTTGTGAATAATAAAAGCACATACTGTAGTCCAAATGAAAATAATTGCATTCAAATAATATTGTGTTTTTTACTTTCAGAACAATGACAATTAGAAGAACAGATAAGAATAGGAAAGGAGTTACATTTGGCAATAATTGTAGTCTATAATCTATATAAACAAATATGTAATTTCTAGGGTTATTCAAAGACATATATCATTTTCTCTATCCTAAGCAGCTTTTCACCAAGATTAGGATGCATATCACCTTTCAGATGTTCCAGAATTCCTGTCAAGTCAATAAACAGGAATGGTGACTGCTAATATGGACACAGCTAGAACTAAGAATAAGCCTTACCACTATTTCAAGTTGCCATAATAATTAACTTTTTAAAATGGCATGGTTGTCAGAAATCCCAGGCAGCATGGTCTCTGAACAATGGATTCAAATTCCTGATTTCTCCATATTCAAAGGGAAAAATTCCAATAACTACCAAACAAACTTGAAACTATAGTGTATTAAAAAAAAATCTTCACACCCATTTAAATGCCAGGTTTTTGATATGTAAAACTCAGACCAAGAAAAAGCACTTCAGAATTTTTTCACCTTAAATATACAGGTAGTCCTTGACTTACAACCACAAGTGAGCCCTAAAATTTCTCTTGCAAAGTGAGACATTTGTTAAATGAATTTTTCCTTTTAAGAAACTTTCTTGCCACAGTTTTTAGTGAATCACTGCAATAGTTAAATTAATAACATATTTGTTAAGTGAATCTGGCTCCCTCATTGACTTTGTTTCTAAGAAGGTTGCAAAAGGGATCATGTGATCCTGGGGACACTGCGACTGTCATAAATATGAGTCAGTTGCCAAGCATCTGAATTTTGATCAGTATGAAAAATGGTCATAAGTCACTTTTTTCAGTGCTGCTGTAACTTCAAAAGGTCACTAAGTGAACTGTTGTAAGTCAAGGACTACCTGTAACATATGAGCTGTAGAACTCAAATGAAAAACAAACTGAAATCTTTTAGGGGAAAAACAACAATGCAAAACTAGAATAATTTGGTTGCATAAGTGCGCATACTCTAGGGATGTGGCTATTTTAACCAATCACATTCAAACTGATGTGAAAAAGTAGTCAAGTGACTCTGATCAAATCTGCATAAAGTTCAGCTGTTCTAGTGAGATTTTTCTGACATTTACTCAGTTGCCTCTTACAGCAAAAGCCATTCTCTGCCAAGAGTTTAAAAGCATCAAAGAAATCTCACTGTCGGAAGGCATCAGTCAGGAAAAAGATACAAGAAATTTTTCAAGGCTTTCGATACCATGGAACACAGGGAAGTCATCAACAAGTGCAAAAAAATGGCACCATCCATTACCAAGAAATGGATATCCTTTCAAAATTGATGGAAAAATAAGAATATTGTCCAAGAAGCTGCCATAAGGCCTACAGCAATATTAAGGAAGTTACAGGGATTTCTGGCAAGTACTCATCGTGTATTACATGTGACAACAATCTCCCATATTCTTTATGTAGTCTGTTGGGTAGGATGGAAATACGAAAGCCCTTTCTTACAAAGAAAAGCATACAAGCCCAAATACATTTTGCAAAAACCTACACGTCTGACAAAAGCATGTGGGAAAATGTGTTATGGTCTAATGAGACCAAGGCTGAAATTTTTCACCATAGTTCACAAAAACGTCTGATGCAAAAACAACACTGCTTATCACCAGAAATATACCATGACCACAGTGAAGCATAGTGGTAGCAGCATTATGCTTTGGGGCAGCTTTTCTTCGGCTGGGACTGGGGCTTTAGTCAAGGCCTTGGTGGCTCAGGCTGTTAATTGCCTGCACTTAAGTTCCAGCTGCCTACAACTGCTGTAGGCTCGAATCCCACCAGGCTCAAGGTTGACTCAGCCTTCCATCCTCTCGGGGTAGGTAAATTGAGGACCCAAGATTGTTGGGGGCAATTAGCTGACCCTGTAAAAATGCCGCTTAGTAATAAGCAGGCATATACAATGGAATGAAGGCTATTGCTGAGCACACTGGGTTGTATCCCAAAAATTGTAAGCCGCCCTGAGTCTCCGGAGAAGGGCGGCATACAAATGTAATTTAAAAAAAAAAAGGCAAAGGGAATAAACAGTTTCAAATATCAGTCCATTTTGGCACAATATTTTTAGGCCGCTGCTAAAATGTTGATGAAGAGGAATTTCACCTTTTAACACACTGACCCAAATCAAAAAGAGAATGGCTTCACCAGCCAGAGTTCATACTAAAATCCAATTAAAAGTCTGTGGGGTAAGCTGGAGAGGGCTTACTTGCAATCTGATAGATTTGGAGCACTTTTACAAGGAAAAGTGCACAAAGATTCCCAGGGCAAGATATGCCACTCTATCTCCTGCCCCCCCAAAAAAGATGAATGTTATCATAAAATCAAAAGGTACTTCAGCAAAGTATTAGTTTAAGGGCACACACACTTATGCAACCATGTTATTGTATGTTTTTTATTATTACTTCCCCCCTAAAAGATTTGTTTTTCAATTGAATTGTACAGCTTATATGTTATATTAATGATTGAAAAAATTCTGAAGTGATTATCTTGGTCTGATTTTTTTTACATCTCAGTTTATAGATTTTTTGTATCCACTATATAAATGTAGTTTCAAGCTCCAAAACAAACCCAGCTATTTTAATATTTCGTAAACTTCTGCCTAAACTTGTCTTTTATTAGCAGTAAGTATGGAGGGGAAAAAACCCAAGCTAATCATTCAGAAAGCATACCTTCAGGAGAACCTTTTGTTCTTGAATTGTGGAGCACATCACAGGATGTTTTATGCTCAGTTCCTTCACTGGCTCAGCATTTAAGAGATTACATTCTAAACGGACAATCAAACTTCCTGAGTTCTGGAGAATACAAATTAAAACAGCTTATTATCAGTTTTGGATCATGTACATAATATTTGTGTGCATCCCACTTATGGTGGTAAAAGCTTTGTGTCATCGTATTTACTCAGAAGGCCTAGCATAACAGGTTGATTATAAGACAAGAGTCTTATATATTCCCACCTCTCAAACACACAACAGCAATTCTTGTATAACGTAAGGCCAGCTCTTTGTTTCCCTGTTCTTCAGATTGCTCAATCAACTTTTCAGCCCATTACTTTTGTTTTAGGGTTGCTAATGCACCTCCAGTACTGCAAATTGCTTTTGTCAAAGATACAGCTGTGTGAAAAAGTCCTGCATGGTTTATGGTTTATGACGTTTTTTGGATAGGCCATTGATTTTATATTTTGTGCTAACTGCTATGCAAATATTGTTATATTCAAATAAATACTGGTGGTTTTTAAGTGAAAAGCATAAGCTTTTTGCAATTTGGTGCTGTTTGGATGGGGATTGTGAATTTTCTTGCACGCTTACAATGCATGCTTACAACAACTATGAAAACAGATTAACATGCATACCCAGTGGCATACGTGTTGCAATTACTAAGGCCGATGCTAGTGTTTTGTTTGTGGCCCTGAAAAGGACCGTTTAGGTAACCAAACATGGTTACTAATATGAAATTGGCCAGCCTTTATTGCTTATCACCAGGCAGCATCCTTCAACATAAACTGTATAAGCCTTTGCATGTGATCTTTGGTGACAATGTGGTGCCAGGCTGCAATAATGGATTCAATCAACTCCTGCTTGGTCTTCGGATGTTTCTTGCTTATTTCGTAACTAATCTTGGCCCACAAGTTCTCAATTGGATTCAAATCCGGGCTCTGAGCTGGCCAATACAGGAGTCGAACACCATGCTTCTTCATCCACTGTTGGATGGACTTGGCTCGATGACAAGGAGTGTAGTCATCCTGAAAGTAAAAGTCCTTCCCTACAAGTTGCTGAACTGAAGGAAGCATGGTCTTTTCCAGGCTTCAACACACTGCTTGGAATTCATGATTCCCTGCACGATTTGTATCCAACCAATACCAGAAGCAGCGATACAGCCCCAGATCATCACGTGCAATGGATGCTTCACAGATAGATTCAGGCAGTACGTCCTAAATTCTTCAGCTGGAAAACTTCCGACATCCTTATTGAACTGATTCCCAATCAAGTAGAAATTGCTCTCGTCATTGAAGATGGCCTTGGCCCACTGTTCGTTGGTCCATTTGGCATACTTCTTGGCCCACGCACACCGACGAGAGCGTTGAGCGTCTGTGAGCAAAGGTTTACTTTGAGCCCTGCAGCCTTTGAGCCCTCTGGCAAGCAGTCTGCGATGCACTGTGCTTGTGCACATTTTTACATCACTTATTTCACCCCAAATTCTTGTAATCTGAGGTGAGGTGAGCTTCCTGTCAGCCATCGAAATGTGCTGCAGAGCCCGATCTTGCCGTTTTGTCGACTTTCTTGGTCTTCCAGAGCAGAGCCTGTCATCAACTGAACCATTATTTGGTATTTTTCAATCACTCTCTGCTCACTGTGATGCGATGGCATTTCACTCTCTTGGCTATTTCTGTACAGGAGTAACCCCCTTCATGAAGCACAATGATGCGATGCCGCTGCTCAGTACTGATGAAAGCAAAGGCTTTCATCCTTGCCCGCAGCCAGAGCTAAATTAAATTTCTCGATGCTTTTCATGCCTATTTATATTCAGAGAGTATGATAACATTGATTGGCTCATAGATTTAGCCTCTATGCATTTTGATTGGTCAGCCAAAGCTCGCTGCTGATTGGCTACTTTCGATCCTAACATTCTCGAAAATGCAAGTTGTGTTTCTTTTAGCACATAAACTCACTCAAAAGTTTAAAAAGACAACTTTGGTTATATTAATAAAAATTATGCATCTCAATCCGACTACAAAAATTTTCATCAAAGTACTAATTTTGCGGTTTCTATGAGTGAAAAGTTGATTAAACATGTAAATACAGCTTAAAACTGAAAGCATGCAGGACTTTTTCACACAGCTATATATCAATCAATCTTTGCATTGTAAAGAAAATATAAACCTCACCATATACTTCAAAATTTCTGCATCTTGATGTAGGTGTAACAGCTCAGGGAAAACTTTTTGAACTAGATGACTAAGCTTTTCCTAAGTTAGAAAAAAAAGTCTTCAGTAACAATCACAATATTAAAACAATATCCAGTAGTATGTTGGAAGCATGTTTATTCGGTAGTATCACATTGGTGAATCTGCAATGAGCAGGTAAATATTAATGGATAATTAAGTCTTTCTTTATCCTCCAACTTCAGTGCAGAAGATTTAACTATTTGGTGTCAGTAGAAACTCTTTGTCCCAAACCAATGGCATCATCATAGCTCCACTTGTGTCTTCATTCTTCAGTAAAGCAGCATCTCTAATTGTTTATAGCTATTTTAACTAAACATGGGCTAAGAATTCAAAGTATGGATAATTGCACAAACAACCATCCTGGTCCGTAATCTTAAAAACAAAGCCAAAGTAGAAACCCCATTTTAATTGTGTTTACAACACATTTGTAAGATGTAAGATGGAGAACCATCAGATTCTTCTTGATGGTAACTGATACCAAATGTAGCAACAAACTCCGATTCTCAGAGAGAGAGAGAGAGAGAGAGAGAGAGAGAGAGAGAGAAAATCCTTGTGTATGTGTGGTAGTACCCATCACTAACTTTGTTCCCCAAATTAGGCAGTTCTTCAGAGAAAAAGAGGCATGAGTACTGATCCTCAACTAACTTCCCTAAAATACATCTACTTTCCATCTGTTGCCATTTTATAGTTCCATATAATAGAACACTTAAAAATGCCAAATATTCTTGCCGTGAACCAGAGCACAATTTTCTAATCTGTATTATGGAACAGCCGCTCTGAGATTCAGATGGTCCTGACCTGGTAGGCTCTTGGAATGCCTGAAGACTTGACTCTTCTCAAAGGCATTAGGGCCAGGATGTTAGCTGAGCCCAATATGTGTACTTTGGGGTGCATTTTATCTGGACCTTGTTTTCAGCTTCAGTAGCATTGTATTTGTTTTGCCATTTTAAAATCACTGCAACCATCAGACTAATTGCATAAATTTAAAAATTACTTCAAAAGTATTATTTGCATCAAATATTAATTAAAATTGAGGAAATTACTTATTTTCTTCTATTTTTATTTTGTTTTTTCTTTATTCTTAGTTGCCTACGATGAAGTGGGCAGCCTCATAAATTCTTTATGTAAATAAATTAAATGTCAATCAAAAATATTGACTGAGATATTATACACTTGATCTTAGCCAAAAGGCCGAGAAGCGATGTGAGAGCGATCTGACGGAGATATTCAATTTTTCCTTCCTGGAAATATATTTAGGAGGAACATGAACAAAAATACAATTTTCCCGCTTTATCCATATTCATTTATAAATATGAAAAATATGTATAATTTGGCTCTACTAGACTTTAGTTTATAAGACACAGATGGCCACAATTTTGCTTGACATGTGGGAACTCTGACATCTGTCTTAATTTCATAGACATTACACCATATATTACTTAAAATGAATTTCGGACTAGAAAATGGCCTGTTTTAAAGATGCTAATATAACTGAATACTTACATATTCTTCTTGTTCATTATGTATTTCTTGAAACATATTATCCTGTAGAGCACTGATTTCTTCTTTTATTTTCACCATTTGAGATTTGCTGTAATTATCAGACTGCAGAAATTTAAAAATTACTACTTCAAAAGATTAAAGTCTTATTTTTACCAGGTAATATACCCACCATAAATTTAGTATACTACTTATTTTCTTTCTCTTCACCTTCCCATTCCCTGTTCTTGTATTTGAAATTACATTAAATTCTAGTCATCTATCAAATGTGCCTTCTTTTTTGTCTGATCAAATTAATACCAAATTCTTTCAGGGTTTTTTTGTTTACCTATTGAAGACAAAAGGTAATGTCAGAAGCAACATAGATTTAATTTCATGGCCAAATAACAATATGAGAGCTCTTTCATAACCACCTGTTGAAAAGGATTAAGAAACATTTTTATTCATCAAAACAAAGCTGTTCTATTATATGCTGCACTAGTCAGACTCCATCTAGATATATTTTGTCCAGTTTGCTCACCACAATTTAAGGAGGACAACATGGAACTCAAAAGAGTACAGAGAAGAGCAATGAGGACTTAGAAAAGGACTTAGAACAGAGATTACTCAAACTTTCTTGGTTTACTGTTTTTTTAAAGACTTAATTTTTGAGTCTCTAAGGACACTAATAATCACAGTGCTGTTAGGCCACAATATATATTTAGCAGTCGCCTTTATTAAATAGTTAGGTCCAAATTTAAGCACCCAAAACACAAGTTTGGGAATTGTAGACTTGGCAGTCTACAAGTTTATAGATTTATTCTCCTCAGTACCTTAGAACCCACTAGAGGATCCAAACTCAAATAAGAAAAATGTCCTAACTATAACATTAGCAAGAGTTAGATATTCCTCCACAGTGCTTTCAACACTTTCTGAGTGGTTTACAAACAACAGCTATTAAGCAGTGGAAAAACCTTATCCTGGAACTATAGATACTCCATCACCAGGTTTTTCAATAATGGCTCAGCAGCCATTTATCTAGTTGGAATGATTTCTTAACCTCATGGCCTCCACAGTACCTTCCATTCATATGACTACCCAACACTATCCAATGAAAGAGTTTTAGTCAGATACAAAAAGCCAATGTATCAACAAAGCTGCATCATCATGATCACAAGACACGATGCTATCACTCTATACTGCACTAGTGAGGCCACACTTGGAATACTGCATCAAGTTCTGGTTATCACTATACAAAAAAGATGCTATCTTAGAAAGTGTGTAGGGAAGAGCAACGAACATGATAAGGGGCCTGGCAACTGAACTGTATGATGAAAGATTAAGAGAAGTAGATACATCTAGCCTAATAAAGAGAAATGATGGGATGAACTGATTGTTGTCTTCCAGTACTTAAGGGCCAATCAAGAGAAGGGTTGACTTATTCTCCAAACACCTAGAGCAGGACAATGGGTGGAAGCTTGTTAAAGAGAGATCCAACCCAGAGTAATTTCCTGACAACAAAAACAATCAATGGAACAGCTTGCATCCCCAAATTGTGGGTGCTCTATAGCTGGAGGTTTTCAAGAAAAGACAAAAGTGTTGATTTAATAGCTGACCAGCTGCTATAATATTGTAATGATGCTAAAATTATATAATGCTGGAATGAGATTTTTGGGGCTGATATCTCTTTAAGAGTGTATATTATAAGAGGGATACTGTATTTGCTCCTGGGTTGTCTCACCTAGTCACATTGTGCACACACTGACAAGTTTTTGCTACTGTCACTTGACACTGATTAATTTGTCAGATGTGTCATTATAAGAAATTGGATGCTGAATGAAACAGACATTTGGATTAATCCTAGAGGGTGATAATTCCCTCTAACTAAATTTTTCTCTGGGTATATAGTTCTGAGTGGTTTTTTTTTCTTATTCAGCATTTCCTTTCATGTTTCTTAATGCCTGTATGCTCCTCATAACTCTTTCATCCCAATTCAATATTAACTGTACAATCAACATTTTACAGCTTTCCAATCTCATGCTGTTTAATGTATCCATTTGGGAGTTATGATAACCTGCTACAAAATAAATGGAGTAGCTGTTGTTTTTAACTGCATAATCAGTAATAGGTGTAGAAATTGTGTACTTTCTCAAATTATAATAATCAAGAATGAGGAGTATTAGCAATGTGAAACACTATGTGCAAATTAAATTGTTCAGAAATCTGCCACTTTTGTTTCTTTCCAATTTTGTTCTAATATAAATCCCTTTAGGCTTTCCTTTGGATTTATATGAATAAATTATGTCCATAACAACATTTTTCCCAAGCTAGAAAGCAACATTTTCTATGTCACTATCCACCATTTCTTATGGAAAATAAGAAATACAATAATATTGCAACATCAAAATAGCATTGCCATACTTCTTCCAAGTTGTGTTTTTCTACTAATTTCCACCTCAACTGAGCCTTTATGTTTTTCATTCTCTTCTTTATCAGTAACAAATCATCAATATTAGGAGTTACATCTAGCCACTTCACAATCAGGTTTCTGAACTGAAAAAGAAAACACACTATTAATGAGAAAAGATTTCTTTAAACGGAAAACGCTCCTATACTTTTATTCCTTATACAAAAATTGTGTTACAATGTGTTAACATTTTTAGATCACATTTTTAAATCAAACATAAAGATTGGGTTGTACTATTATATTTACATTACTCATTAAATGTTGTTTTTTCCTACTGAAGTTATTGAAAAAGATGCATAAGTATCTTTTAAAAAGCTGTAAATAACTTTCTACATTCTAGGATATGACAGAGAAGCAGCTAGACAACTGACCTCACAACTTTCAAGATATTTTTGTTTCACTTTATTTATGAGATCTTGTTCTTGAAGGATCTTCTGCATAATCAAATGATACACATTTAAGATGATTTTTTGGTCTTTTTCATCTAGCTTCTGAAAGAAATTAGAGTACCATTAAATATCTATAACAAAATTGCAACATTTGTTGGTTTTTAAAATATAAAGTGCATTCTAAATGGAAAAATATGTTATTATCAATTTTTGTTTGCTGAAGTAGAAAGTACACCATTTTTAAGAACTCTCACAAATAACAACAGAAACAATCTTCTACACAATTTATATCTATACTTCTTGATCAAGCAGATTACAAGGCTGAGGTATGGCAAGATGAGCTCAATAGTCACATCTTTGCAACAGAATCAGACTAAAAGAGAAATTTTGATTGCAAAGAGGCTGCAATGTCTCTAATTTTGACAACAGTTGTAAATACTATTGATTCAGCACTATTGAAACTTCAGTCACTAAAGAAATAGTTGTTAAGCAAGGACTACCTGTATGCTATGCTATATTTTTACTGCTATGGTTAGCTTTATGGTTTTAATATATTATTACAAGCACCATAATATATTCTTACAATGGAGTTAATTCATGATTTAATGTTTAGTAGATGTCTTGGAAGGAAAGTTTTACCAAAAGATGCAATGTACATATTTTTAAATACAGGTGACAAATTCCTGGCCCCTTTCTGCAAATTTGAAGAAAAACGGAGAAGCAAGTTGGAATCTTTTTCAAGAAACTAACAACTTGCTTTCCATAAAAAGACCTGGGGTTTATACGAGTTTTTAATCCACATAAAGGTAATGAAAGTACTCCAAAAATCTTATTACATTAAAAGGTGCTATCAATATTCAGCACAACTCTTATTCCAGCTACCCGGAGATCTGTGTTTGAGAACGAAAGGGTGGTTTAGAATGTATAGTTGTCAGCATCTTCTTAAATTTGATGCATTTTTTCTGAGATTGTGCTGCAGCTGTAGACAATAGCCAAATGAATCCAAGAGGAAATACAGCTTCTTTAAAGTGTTATCAACAACTGCTATGTACTCTTCAAAACTGAATCACTGCAAAACTCCCGTGTGATGCCTCATGATATATAATATTCATTCCATGATTGGGAAATAGTAAATAATGTGGCAGACTGCTATGGCAATAAACTATGAGAATAACCTTGGAAAACAAGATGAGGAGCAGCCACAATCTTGACAATTATCAAACAATAGTTGGAATGGATAGATTATTACTGGATGGGGAGGTGGGGAGGATTATATTTGTTGCACCTACAAACACGCACACACCATCCTTCCATCCTTGTTGCTCTCTGAGCTTGCTTGTTTTTTTGCAGATGTTTCATTACCCAAACTAAGTAACATCTAAAAACATCTAAGTAACTTTAAAAGCTGCTACAAAACACTATGCCATCAGATAAAGGCAGAATGTACCAATTACTACTGCAAACAAACTGTTAGTAAACTTGATCAAAAACTGTTACACACAAAATCCACCTGCACGTTCTATAATTTCATAAATACCAAACTTAAAGACTCGAAAACCATGCCACCCCTAAAAGGGCCTAACGGGAAAGATTGTAATGATGAAGCTGTTAAGGCCAATATTTTCAACATGTTCTTCAGTTCCGTCCTTGTCAACAGCAATGGCTCATGCCCCACATTTCCTAATCGAACCACAACTAATTGCAACGATCTTTTACATATTGATTTTACAGAAGATAATGCTGAAAAGGCACTACGCAACCTAAAACCATCTCTATCTATTGGCCCTGATGAATTATGTGCCTTCTACTTGAAAAAGCTTTCCACTGCCATAGCTGAACCATTAAGTACAATCTACGAGGAATCTTTTAGAACCAGCTCTTTGCCCAGCCTATGGCCATTAGCCACAGTTTGTCAGTGTTCCAGCAAATCTCCATTCCAATCAGTAACTCCGAGACAAACATATCTCAAAAGTACCTTTATTAGAATAGCACCTGCACATCTGTGGAATCCCGAATCTGAGAGTTTTCGGGCTTTCCACAATTCCCAACCTACAAATCCATCCCCCCTTGGTCGTCTTCACATCACATGGCCCAATCACGACCCATCCAAAAGTAAGATCCTTATTTCATCCTGCGCCATATTAAATGAGCTTGAACTAACAAAATAATTTTATTTTGTCTACTTAGAGCTACTTAATTGAAATCACCCCCCTCCCACTTTCTCAGGCTATGTGGCAGCGTGGAATATGGCTTCCAAAACTGACAGAGTTATTCCTATCTTCAAAAAGGGAGACCCCAGCCTTAGTTGAAAATTACAGACCAATCTCATTATGTTGTGTCACCTGCAGTCATGAAATCAATCATCAACCAATCCATTACCTTCCATTAAGAGACAAACAGCCTACTCTCTAACAAACAGTTTGGTTTCAGGAAAAATTTGTCTTCTAATCTGTAACTCCTACACTGCAGTAACATTTGGACTACACAACTCGACCATGGTAAAGCAATAGACTCAATTTACATAGACTTCTGCAAAGCCTTTGATTCAATGGTACACGACAAACTACTGTTAAAACTACGCTCTTACAGCATTTCTGGATTACTGCACAAATGGATAGCTGCATTCCTGTCAAACAGGAAACAAGTAGTCAAAATAAGTAGTGCTCTATCAAACCTTGCACCAGTTAACGGTGGTGTCCCCCAAGGCAGCGTTCTAGGACCCACTCTTTCTAATTTATATAAATGACCTTTGTGATATTATAAGCAACTGCGTCCTCTTCGCTAATGACATAAAACTATTTAACACCACTGACAGTACACCTACTCTGCAAAGCGACCTTGACTATGTGTCAGAATGGTCAAACAATTGGCAACTTCAAATCTCAATCAACAAATGCTCTGTCTTACACATTAGCAACAAAAATCAGAACACTAAATACAAACTGGGCAGATACGACCTCGTAGGCGACCCTCACTCTGTCAAGGATCTAGGAGTACTCATTTCAAAAGATCTAAGCCCCAGAGCTCACTTTAACAACATTGTCAAAAAAGCATTAAGAGTTGTTAATCTAATTTTGCAAAGCTTCTTCTCCAGTAACAAACCAGGGCATACAAAACTGCAAACCAGGGCATACAAAACCTTTGTCAGACCAATTCTCGAATACAGCTCATCTGCCTGGAATCCACACTGTATAACAGACATTAATACAATTGAGCGAGTCCAGAGGTATTTCACAGGAAGAATACTCCATTCCTCTGCTCGCAATAGAATACCTTTATGCTACCAGGCTTGAAATTTTGGACCTGGACAACCTAGAACTACACCGCCTACGGTCTGATCTAAGCTTAGTAAACAAAATTGTCTGCTACAACGTTCTACCTGTCAATGACTATTTCAGCTTCAACTGCAATAATACATGGGCAAACAATAGATACAAACTCAAAGTAAATCGCTCCAAACCCGATTACAGAAAATATGATTTCAGTGACAGAGTGGTCAATGCCTGGAACTCACTATGTGACTCTGTTATTACATCCTCAAACCCCCAAAACTTGAACCTTAAACTGTCTACCGTGGACCTCACTCCATTCCTAAGAAGTCTGTAAGGGAGCATGCGTAAGTGCACCAGCGTGCCTACGTCCCTGTCCTACTGTTCCCATCTATTTATTCATACTCATTTATTACGTATATACTTATACCTGTTTATACTTATATGCGTATATGTTATGTTCATACTTACACTTGCTTTCTCATACATGCTTGACACACAGAATAAACAAACAAACAAACATCATCAGCGCTAGCACAGATGATGTTTCCTAGTTTGGGTAATGAAACATCTGCAAGAAAACAAGCAAGCTCAGACAGCACCAAGGACCTCTCATCAAGCCTGAGCTACAATATGCTCCTTTATTAGTGTCTTTACATCCTCCCCACCAACATCCAGTCAGAACCTATCCTTCCATACCTCTCCTTTCCCCCATCACAATTGATGATGTTTCTTGGTTGAGAAACTAAACATTTTGTTCTTCTTTCTCAAGGAAAAAACAGTCCTGTTGCCTTTTGAAACAAAGCACTTTTGAAACTTTTATGTGAAAGGAAAAATATAGTAATGTTGCTTACGGTTAGAAACATGTCAAATTCTTGTGAAATATCATGCTTGACATTCTTAAGAACTTCATCTACATTGAAAGCTACATCCTTGGATTTCATTAATATTGTTGACTTTATGTCAAAAAACTTGACAGGAAAAAAGACACACAAACAAAAAGTTGTTATCTACAGTACTATTAATCTGCAAAGTAATTCCAAAAAGATTACTAAAAAGTTAATAGTGAATGAGAAAACTGCAGTATTAGACTGGGTTCCATTCTGCCTTGAGCAATTTCTATCTTTTTAAGCAAGAAAGCAAAAGAATAAATAGCCAAATCTCCCAAAAATTGCTGACAACATTGACTTGCAAATAAAGCCATCACACTCCAATGCAGCTTGTCAACACTCAAGTTGAGGGTGTTCAGTTGATTAATCTGTGTATGACCTTAAATTCTTTTTTTTTAACAACCAAGGAAAATCCCCTTTCAACACTGACCAGAAAAACTTCCAGAAGTGCTACGTTACAGTTGTGCCACTTATTCACTCTTAATGACAAGATTGGAACAAGTATTCAGTTTGTTTTGCTGTCTGGTACTTAAAAAAATAAGCTAAAGCTCAATTGGCAAGACACTCAAGGAAATTGATCTGCCTCTGAGAACTGGATCTTACTTTCTCTTTGGTGTAATTGGGCATGCAGTATGTTTGCATCATGGTTCCAAGCCAATGGAACAGAATTTGAAACACCTAAATTTCTTTTAGACCAAATTGAAGTGATTCCATTTCAAATTGTTAATCAGAGCTGAATATTATTCCCCAGCAAGACATGAATTCAGTCCAGCCGTCATTGTAAATTAAATCATACTAATTTTCTCCTGAAGACCGCTGTAGCAAAATTTTTATTTTTGACCAACAATTCAAATATTAATTGCTATTTTATATAATTAAGTATTCCATTATGCATCTTCCATTGTAATATTTTTTGCAAAAGCAACAATTATCTCGTTTGGATTCAGCTGCAGTACACAAAGCAAAAAAGAAGTAAGTTACTTTTCTACATTTTACTGCCTTTTAATGAGATAGAGCGTTGTCTTACTTGAACGCTTCTTCTCAGCACAGCGATGGAGAATCCATGGATGGATTGACACATGCCTTTTTGCCTAGAGACTGAGTCCTTAATCTTTTGCCACACCCCTTGTCAACTGTCACTTTCCCCAGTTCATGATGAAGGCGCGGTCATCTGAAGGACTCTTTGGTGGCGTTGGCTCTTCTGCCCCTCCTGTGCTGGACGAGGGACCTGATTGCCTCCCAGGGAGGGAGTGGATTCTCCATCGCCGTGCTGAGAAGCATTCAGGTAAGATAACTCTCTTTCTCCAGCACATCGATTGGAGAATCCACGGATGGGACATACCAAAGTCTGGTGTCCCTAAGGTCAGGGATTGTGGTCCTGAGTCCCCCTAGCTACATGCACTCGCTGAAGCACCCACCTCCCAAAAGCAGCCTCAGATGAAGCAAAAGTGTCCAACTTATAGTGGCACACAAAGTAAGATGGAGAGGACCATGTCAATGCCCCGCAGATCTCTTCAATCGAAGCCTGTGTCACCCATGTGGCTGTGGTTGCAGCGCTTCGGGTAGAATGGGTGGTTAACCGTCTGGGGACTGAAATGGACAGTGTCTCCTAGGCCTTTGCATTACATGTCCTTATCCAACAGTCTATGGTTGATGAAATGACCTTTGAACCTAGAGAAGATGGTTGGAACGAGATAAACAGCGCTTTGGATTTACAGTGAGGCAAAGTCTGCTTTATGTACCTGCGTAGAGCCCTTATGTCCAGAGTGTGCCATCTCTGCTCCAGCAGATGAGAAGGACCTGGACAGAAGTTTGGCAACACTATCTCCTGGCCCCGGTTGAACCAGGAGTTGATCTTAGGGACGAACGAGGGATGCAGACATAAAACTACTCTGTCTGCGTGGAAGGTACAGAGTTCCTCTCTTACGGAGAGAGCAGCCAATTCTGAGATTCGCCTGGCCGTTGTGATGGTGACTAAAAAGGCGACCTTAAAAGGCAGAAACACAAGAGTCGTAGACCTGAGGGGTTCAAAAGGTGGCAAGGGTGTGTAAAACTTAGATAAGTCCCAAGTTAGATACCTTTGTACAGATGGCTTTAAATTAATCACCCTCCTTAAAAGGAGCGCACTACCAGATGGTATGCTGTGGAGTCCAAGTCCCCATAAGTCAATACTGAAGACAAGGCCGCTACCTGTCTTCGGATAGTGTTAGGGGCTAACCCCTTATCTAGATCCTCTTGCAAAAAGTCCAGGATCTGAGGGATGGAAACCGATGTGGGATCCAGACCTGACTTAGCGCACCAACTGTAGAATGCCTTCCAAGTAGAATTATAAATTATGTTGGTAGAAGGCCTCCTGGAAGCCTGAATCATCTGTATCACCTTTCTTGAAAAGTTGTCCCTCATCAGATCCACCTCTCAAGTGCCAGGCGGTCAGTTGGAGCCACTGAGGCTCCGGATGGACCAAGACCCCCTGACTGTGAGAGACCCTGACTCAAGGGATTCTCTAAGGCCGGGACACAGAGAGACTGACGTGGTCTGCATACCATGGTGGTCTGGGCCAATGGGGTACAATGAGCAAAATCTCTGCCTGCTCCACGAGAAGTTTCCTGATCATTCCTGGTATGATGGGGAGGAGGGAATGCATACAACAGGCCCTTTGGCCATGGGCAACGGAAGGAGTTGACTCCCTCTGCTCCTGGAGCCGGAAACCTCGTGAAGTATTTGGGCAGTGGCAAGTTCGTTGGGGTGGCGAATAAGTCCAGGACCGGGCAGCTGAACCTCTTGCACAGTTCCTGGAAAATGTCTGGGTGCAGCCGCCACTCAGAGTGATCCACTGTGCTCCAGCTGAGAAAGTCTGCCTGCACATTTGCCACACCTGAGATGTGCTCCGCCTTGATGGAACTCAGGTGAGCCTCTGCCCAGAAAAATAGTTGCTCCATCTCATGCATGAGAGACCTCGAATGGGTGCCCCCTTGGTGACTGACATGCGCTTTTGCAGCCACATTGTCTGTCAAGCTTAATTAGTGTTGTCCCTCTACCGTAGCTTCAAAATGACGAAGAGCAAGATGGATCGCTCGGAGCTCCAGCCAGTTGATGTTGTTCTTCAGGTCTGCCTGAGACCATTGTCCTTGAGCCAGCTGTTGCTGCAGATGGGCTCCCCATCCGAACAGGCTGGCATCTGAGGTCAGGGTCAGAAGGCTGGGCTCCTTGAACAATGTTCTCCTGGCTACTGCTGGGGACACCCGCCACCTGAGGGGCCTGAGTGTTTCTAATGGAACCCTGACC
The DNA here is from genome assembly GCA_009733165.1 of Naja naja. Taxonomy (NCBI): domain Eukaryota; kingdom Metazoa; phylum Chordata; class Lepidosauria; order Squamata; family Elapidae; genus Naja; species Naja naja. The sequence continues at coordinate 42,034,961 of CM019155.1, read as the reverse complement.
TTGGAGGTGGAATTGCTGACCCCTGCTCTCTGGAATGGTAGCAGGAACCATTGCAGAGTTCTTAGGTGTGATCGGGCCTAAGGAACAATGGCTATGCTCGAGACCATCTTTCCCAGGAGCTGAGAGAGAACTGACAATGGAACAAGGTGTTCCGTTCTGATTTGGGTGACTAAGGATTGATACTGTCCTGTCGCTCCTGGGAAAGATAGACCTCGCACAGCCTGGTGTCTATCACTGCTCCAAAATGGAGCAGTCGAGTTGTTGGTATCAGATTTTTCTGAAAATTTATTGAAAAATCTGTATTCCTGAAAAACACAGATTGTCATTTCCAGATCTTTCTGAGCCAGCTGGGGCAAGGAAGATTGGAGGAAGATATCGTCCAGGTAGCACTGGAGGTGCACTGGGATGGTTCTCAGGTGTACGACCAGTGCTGCCAGGACCTTTGTGAAGGACCTGGGGGCAGAGGCTAGGCGGAATGGCAGAGCTCTGTACTGAAAATGGTGACCCGAGTAACAGAACTTGAGGTACCGTCTGTACTAGGGGTGGATGGAGATGTGGAAGTATGCCTCCATCAAGTCGATGGAGATCAGGTTGCTCATCTTGATGCTGTCCAAGATTGACTGCAAAGAATGCATTTTGAACTTCTTGTACGTCAAATGGACATTCAATCTTTTGAGATCCAGAATCGGTCTCCACCCCCCGATGACTTCAGAACTAGGAATACGATCCAGTAAAATCCGTGCCCCCGTTGATCTTCTGGGACTGGTTTGATGGCCTAGATTTCCAGAAGGTGTTGAATTGCCTTGTTCATGAGATCCCCCTTGATGGAGTTCTTGGAAATGGGGCAATGGATGAAGTGCCTCGTAGGAATGGAGAGAAATTCCAGAGTTAAACCAAATCTTAGAGTATTCAGAACACACAAATTTGTTGTTATATTCTCCCACTGGTGGGCAAATAGAGTTAGGTGCCCACCAATGGGGGTTCAGCTCTGGCAGTCACTTGAAGCGGCAAAAAGGGCACCCCCCAGCTCCACGAAAGGGCCTCTTGGTCTGAGGTTGCTGTTGCCTGTATCTATCCCTAAAAGCAGGTCTGTCCTGACGGTCGGATCTGGGATGGTAAGGGTGCTGCAATTGGCCATGTTCGGTAACATTGTCTAGCGGACGAAAGGGAAACTGACATCCATAGGGTGAAGCCCGCCTATCTGCCCTTCTAATGACAGAGGACAAGACCTTACACGTGTCCATGTTCTTCGTTAAGAATGGATCCAAAGCCACTCCAAAGAAAGGACCCCATATAGGGGGCAGAAACCAACCTCAATTTGGTCTTGACGTCCACCTGCCACTGCAAAGCTATAAAAAGCAGCGGGAGGTGATGTTGGAGGCGAGAGCCCTGGAGGAGAAACGGGCAGCATGTAAAGAGGAGTTGACCGAAAACTCAGCTGCTGCCACCAGTTTATTGATATCTTGGTGAATGTGTGTCTTCTCTGGGGGAACCTTCACCTACAACTCCTTGAGCCAAAGTAATTAGGTCCTAATGAAAAAGGAGGTGGCAGTGGCCACCCTAACTACCCAGGCATTAGCTAAGTGTGGTCGGCAGAAATTTAATTCCGCCTTCCTGACCTCGCCCTTCATAGCCTCAGCAATGTCTCCAGAGACAGCTGAGGGAGAAACAAGGAAGGCTAAGGGATCATCCACCAAAGGCAATTCTAAGGCCTCTGACAAGGAGGGAGCCATATTAAAATGTTTCCTGTCATTTCCTCCCAGCTTGGGGAATGTGCCAGGCTGGTTCCACTGCCTCTGAACCACCTCAAGGAAAAGTTTGGGGCAGGGGATGTCTTCCTGCATAACGATTGGTTCAGAGAATACAGCCTTATCTGATACCTGAGGACCAGATGTTTCCATAGGCGTGGTCAAACTACTCCCAATCTGAGCCATGGTCCTGGCCTTATGGAGGAGGGACTTAAACAGCACTGGATGACAGAGCCCAGTGAAAAGGGGGAATCAGGGGCCAAATCAAGGTCATCGTCCAAGAAGACTTGTTCTACCAGGTCAGGTTCCTCTAATGCCAATGCCCTGCTTCTGATGAAATGGGTGGGAGATGTAGCCCCATGTGCCCAGGATACATGTAGTAATGTGACAGTTGTGGAGGGGGCTCAGAGGTAACAAAAGCAGTACGGCTTCCAAAATGTAGTGTATTAGCTACTGAGAGGTAGCTTGTGAAATGAGGATTTTGAGTTCTTCAGGTAGAACAGACCCCTTCCTAAATACAGGGCGGAGCCCAGCCACAGTGGGCATGAAGGTTGCCTCAGGGGTAAAGGCCCTATCCCTACCGTGAGGCTCTATCCCTGTTGCCAGGCAGTCAAAGGGGAACTGTTCTTTCTCCTGCAGATTTCCAGTTGGAAAAACAGAAAACTGTTCTCTATCACCCTCTGGAGACCAGTTCAAAGGACCTGTAACACTAGCCTGCAAAGCTGGCTGGGGGGATGGAGCGACAGTAACTGTTAAGACAGGAGATGGAATACTTTCCTGCTGCGTCTTCCTTTGCACTCTAGAAATTTGTTTCTCCAGAGCCTTCATTCTTCTGCCAGCATCCTTTTCATCAGCTCTAGATGGTTTTCTAGAGTAGATAGCCTTGGCTCTAATCTTGTCAGTTGCATCTTGACTGGCTGATCTAACTCTTCTGGAGCTGGTCTTTCTGCTGGGAGCAGATGAAGAGGCTTTTTGCCCTGCCATGCAGAAACTGTTCAGCCATTATGACAGCTAACTTAGCCCAGGAGCTGTTCTGCAAAAGGAAAAAAAGGTTGCTGCCTGCTTGAATGGCAGTTGCTCCCTTTAAAATGGGGCTAAGTTGCAATGGGCTCAGTGGCAGCAAGCCAGCACACAATCCCTGTAGCCTTCTCTCTAAGCTGTCTGAACAATGAGGAAATGATCTGGTAAATTTGACAGCTGAGAGTCCTTGAGAGGGTTGGCAGTCAGCCTGGGACCGTAAAAATAAGCGAATCACAAAGAAACCACTAAGCCGCAAGATTGGAGATAAAAGCCCGAAAAACAGCTGAGAAGCAACTGCGGCGCTTCAAACAGCAGCGCCTGGGCTAGCAACGCCTCAGGCAAATGGCGTCTGCCCTCGCGTGGGAAATTACTCCCCTCAAAGCTGTGAGGCTGGCGACTAACCATGGCTACAGACAAATGACAAACAAAGAAAAAGCCAAGAAAAGCCTCCGTTAGCGCTTTAGAAGGGCCTTGGTGATGCAGGCTGTTAATAGCCTAGCACTTAGCTCCAGCTGCCTGTAATTATTGCAGGCTCAAATCCCACCAGGCTCAAGGTTGACTCAGCCTTCCATCCTCTCGGGGTAGGTAAAGTGAGGACCCAAGATTGTTGGGGGCAATAAGCTGACTTTGTAAAAATGCCGCTTAGTAATAAGCAGGCATATACAATGGAATGAAGGCTATTGCTGAGCGCATTGGGTTGTATCCCAAAAACTGTAAGCCGCCCTGAGTCTCTGGAGAAGGATGGGATATAAACATGAATTTTTAAAAAAAAGTGCTGCGAATCAAACCTGACAGCCGAAAATATCTTCAAATTTGACTTTTCAGCGTTTCTGATCTAAGAATACAAGCCAATCTTTTGCCACAACCTCTTAGGGCAAGACTGAGTCATGAACTGGGGAAAGTGACAGTTGACAAGGGGTGTGGCAAAAGAATAAGGACTCAGTCTCCAGGCAGAATGGCATGTGTCAACCCATCCGTGGATTCTCCAATCGACGTGCTGGAGAATACTCTCTGTCCAGATGACAATTAGCTGCAGTGCTGAAAAGCTGCACACTTGTCTGATCCAAAAAATCTAAAAAAAATTAGACCAGAACCTCCATCACAGACTTTCAATATAAATATAGATTAGCTGCAAATTTGAACACAACACTTTTTTTAATATATAAGACATATCTTTTTTACCTGAATTATCTTGCTGAAACTTAATACAAGATTTTGTAAGGAAGCATCTGTAACTTTCCTAACCAGATTAACTTTCTCCAACCTAGCTTTCTTCCATTCACAGAACTCTTCAAACGCTTCTGAATTCTCTGCTTCGTTAGTCTGTCCATATACAAACTCCAAAGATCCTTGCAACTTCTAAATATCAAAATAGATAACAAAGAAAATAAGGTAAAAGCAACAAAGGATCATAATAACACATTATAAAACAAAGCAATCTCATCTGGTTTTATGTTAATTCCTCTAGGAGCAAAATTTGAAGCACTGACCTGTAAGAAATTTTTGGATTATAGGCTAGATGTTTTTTTATTTCTGACATATACATCAGGAAGAAGAGTAATTATTGCTAATGTATACATGAGAAGAAAGAGAATTCCAATAAAAATATAGGTAGTCCTCAACTTACAATCACAAATAGGTATTTTGGTTGCTAAGAAATTTGGTCATAAAGCAAAAGATCATATAACCACATCACTTAGTGACTACAATCCTAGCAATCACCTTGCTGTTAAGCAAATTTTGCTAGTTATTACCAAGAACCCATCCCAATCCAAGCCATTCTGGGCTTCATCCCTCTCAGTCTCAAGTCTCAGTAGGGAAAGGGACTGCTTCCAACTCTCTGCAACCAGCTATCTGCTCTCCCCACCCTGATATCTCTTGTGGGGCAGCAAGCAGTCATAGAAGCACATGGCTTCGACACAGCTTGCCACACCATGGAAAGCTGCAGCTGCCCTATTTCAGTCATAGTCACCCTCACAAACCTGCATTCTTAATCCCCTGCCACCCTGCCCTCCACCACCACAGCTGACCTTCAACTCTTGCTCCTGTTGTTCATGAGGTATGCCTAGCCTTGGCAGGTTTTCACATGGCAAAAAAAAGCACAAAGCAGCTTAATGAAATAATCTACCAAAATGCCTGTTTTCACCACGTTCCTGAGTTGTATAGGTTTGGCTTTGTGAAAAAGGGGGAAAAAACCAAGAGCAGCCCTAGCTCTGTCTAGCTCATTGCAGAAAAGGCTCCTTTCAGCTTTTTTCTTCTTTTCCCCAGCATAAAGGGGTATTTTGACATGCTTGAGTTCCTTTAAGCCTTTTCTTCTTCAGCATGCAAAGCTAGCCATATATGGCCCGGTAGCCAGATAGGGCCAGCCCAACCTTGCCAACAATAGGAACAAGATGGCGGCAAAACTCAGCGGGGATCCAAAATGGCAAATATGGAGGAGGGAGAGGAGGGGCAGGTGGGGTGAGTTGCAGTGCTTCTGCAATTTTAAGGGCACATGGGCCACCAAGTCTCCAAGTATGATCATGTAATCATAAAGGTGCTCCAAAATCCATAACTTTGAGCATTGGTCTTAAAATGTCTTCAATCCATGGCATCACAACCTTGAATGGTTGCTGAACAAATGGTTGTAAGCTGAGAACTACTTAGATCTGAAAGAGTTCATGCAGTTCCTTTATGCTTGTAGATGGAAAATGCAAAAAGACTGTAGGTCTTGAAGATAATTTCGTGCTTTAAAGCCTGCCAGATCTAACACTATAGCATAACATACACCAAACTATCGTGGATGTGAATGGCCACTGTATACTATTTTAAAATAATGGAAACCAGAAATAGATAGAATTATCTGCAGAAAGGATGAAGTGGTGGAAAATAAAGAGAAAATCAGGAGAGTCTCTGAACTGCATGAAAAGAAAGGTACAGCTAAGACTCTTTCTACAATATCTACCCATCTAATTTGATTTTGTAGGGTTGACATGCTCTGGATTCCTTCAATTAAACAATGTCATTTCTCAATCTTCAGAACTGTACTTTCTGCAACCTGCACCTACCTCCTGGAATAAAGTTCCCCCAACATTCAGATGGCCCCCACTTTGCTGTGTTTAAAAAAGTGTGAAAACCTGGCTATTCACCTAGGTCTTTGGTAAGTGAGAATGAAATCTCTCACTTCAACATGCTTGCTTCCTTTTACCTTCATTTATGTTTCATGGATTTTATTATACTGCATTTTTTGTTCGTTGTAATTGTCATCCAGATCCCACTGAGTCAGGTGGCAGACAAGTTTTATAAATAATCAAGCAGATTTGCACTAATCTCAAAAAGAATATTCCATATCACAAAGGGAAAGTAACAATTGAACTGAGACGTTGCCAGAAGGGAAAGTAGCAACTGAATTGAGGAGTTGCCAGAAATCCTTATTAATTGGAGGACACACAAGACAATTCCACAAAATTAAAGCAATTCATTCTTTTTAAATATCCTATTATAGAACTAGAACTATTAATAATTATTATACAGAATGAATTTCAACATCTTGAAGACTTCTGAAGCACCCGCCTACTGAACAGAATAATTTATTGAGATAGAAGTTTACTTACAAGGAGCTAAGACTATGGTGTTGAGAATTCATGCCCCAAAGTGACTTTTTATAAACTCAAGGAGAAATTAAAATTGGTATTGGAATCAGGTATCGGAATGATTTTTTTCTAACATCTAACTAGATCATTAGAAAATTTCTTACTCAAAATAAATTATTAAAACTATATTTTATTTGATGACAAATGTAAATTTAGTGAATGTGTGGAAACAGAAAAATGGCAATTCTAGAGAGTATGCCTACTTTTCTGAAAGATATAGAGCCTTCTCAAGAATAGATTATGATTTGGATCTCAAAGAACTTTACCACTGAAATTTGGAATTTTGATTTAGAGGGAGATTAAAATTAATATTATAATGCAAAGAAGAAACAGTGGAGGATTGTAAAAAGAAACAAATTTAAATATAGACACTGGTTTAAGAATAGTTTAGGACACAAGTAGTTTTTTAGAGGTTATTTTCATATAACTTAATACTGCACTCAGAAAAAAAGAATCAAGAGAAAACACAGACTATTCTAGATGATAAAAAAAAGAAAATTACCATAGAAGTATTCAGCATTAAACTTTTACAGAAAAATGACAAAATGTTATTTTATCTTATTAGGTTATTATATTTTGAGGATGAACTTTTACAACCTCTCCAAATACAATGATTTCTATTTTATAGGGAGGAAAAATGCTAGAGGCTAATACAGCACTAATATCTAAAGAGGACAAGACTTTAATAAGAAATTATCGACCAAAATCATTATTGTATATAAATTGTGTACAACAATGCTAGCTGATAGATTGAAGATAATTTAGCAAGAATTTATTCATGAAGATCAATGTGGGTTTTTACCTTCAAAATAATTAAAAGAAAATCTCAAAATTGTGCTGTTTATTCTAAAACATTTAATGCAAACTGCCTTGATTTGTTTAGATGAAGAGAAAGCCTTTGACAATTTGAATTGAATTTTTCTATTTAAAATTTTGGAAGACATAAATTCTGGGAAGAATTTTTTCATATGGCTACAATGGATTTATACTTCACAGAAAGCACAAATTATTGTTAATGGAGATTTAACAAAACCATGTGAAAAAGGAATATGACAAAGCTGTCTCCTCTTCTTTTTTGTGTTCTTGAAATTTTGAATAGAGATGCAAAATAAAATGAGGGAATTATGGGAGTAAAAATTTAAACAGAGACTTACAAGTTAAGAACTTTGACAGATGGCAGAGCTAGTTTTGGAAGATCAGGATTTTTTAAATGGAATTATTAATAGGAAAAATAAAAGAATTAGTTGCATTAGATTTCAAGATTAACCAAGACATTAACACTAAGAGGTTATAAGATTGAACAATTGATGAATAAAATGGTTTTTAAGATTGAAAGTAGATATATGGGTACTAATATGATAAATAAGAATTGAATATAATGTTTTACAAGATGTAAAAGAAAGAAAAGGCCCGGGATTACCCTATTTGAAATTGTATTTTGCAGCTTGCTATTTCGTTGGATGGAAAAGTAGATGTTGGTAGAAAAGATCTGGAGCTAAAAGGTCACAACTTGAAACTTAGGTAGTTTGAACATTTATAGTACAATAAAGCACAGGTTTTATCAAAGATTGTAAAAATCATTTTTAGATATGTCATTGTAGAAGAGTAGAGAAAATTACATGTATTTGTGTTACCTTTCTCTCCTCCTATCTGAGCCCTCTCCCTGAGTTCTTTATGCAGAATTGCTCATAAAATGCTTCACTCTGAAACAGGTGGAGAAGGAGAAGCAAGGAGAACAGAAAAAATATGTATGCTTCTGAAACTGCAGCCACTGCTGCAAGAAAAAAGTCCAACCCCCCCAAAAAATATTCAGAGGCACAAGGAGGGGGAAAAAGAGGCACATCCAAGCCAGCACAATATTGGGAAAGTGCTAGTGCTTTACCTGCTGCCTATTAATAAAGAAGAAAATAATAGTAAAAGAAATCCAGGGAAGAGAAGTATTAAAGACAGACCAGGATGCATAAGAATACACTGTTGAACACAAGTGAATGGATAACATCACCATCACACTAATAATGGTAATAGTACAGTAGCAATAGTAATATTAGTACAAATATTATGTAGCAAAGAATAGTAGTAGTAGAATATTATATACAGAAATGTTTAGAGAACATTAAATACTACTAATAGTAATAAAAACAAAAGGTGGTATAAGACAATTCACAAAGAAACAACTCACACCCATATGTGTGTATGTTTTACTTTTATATTCTGGGTATTCTTTTTCCAAAATAAAACCAACTCTTATAGCAGGATATAAAACCCCAACTATACAGGGTGCAAGGCTTTTGATGGCTCTTTGTAATTTGAGTTAATCAAATTGTATTTATTTATATATTTTTCACATTTCTGCACTGCCCATCTCCCTCAAAGAGGGACTAAGGTCAGTGTACAATAAATTGGGTATAGTTTAAAAAGAACATATTACAGCCATATTGAGAATATGAAATAAATATAAAGCTACTTGAAAATATCTTTGTGGATCTCAGTATAAGAAGCATTTTGTAGAACAGAAATGATAAGTAAACTCAAACGGCTAATTCGTGTGATATATTAGTTTTTTCTAAATGAGAAAACATATATTTAACAGTACATTTGTTTAAACATCCTTTCCTTTCTTTTTTTCTTAGCTTTGATTTCCTTTCTCTATTATTACTTCTTTTCTGCACTTTGCATTACATAGTAGATCCCAAACAGGTACAGCATGTTTGCTATATACGTACATAAGCCTATTCCAATGTCATTCCTAAATACTATTTTGAATAGCATGACCTGCTCAGATTGCATAGACTTTTAAAATGTAGAACACATTTTGTCGATATTTCAGATTAGAAACAATGGCATCAGGAGGTTCTGGGGTTACCTCAGAATTTAAATATTAATATTTGCAAAAAGAAATGTCAGAATGATTCCATGACTTTTAAGTTAGTGTTTATGATCATTACAAAACTGTAATCTGATCTGGAGAGCATCTCATAAACATAAAATAAAACAAATACAATGCCACTCTGGACCCAACCTTCAATGTTTCTAAGCGCTCAAAAAGAGGAAGACCATCCACTTCCACAATGAATTCTTCTGCAGCTTTGTACAAATTATGTCGCAATTCATTCCTCCGGAGAATCAAGCTTTCTATTTTATCCTGTGCAGAAGAGAACACACAATTGAGATAGAGATATTCTTCAATAGAGATATAGCTACTCCTCAATTTACAACCACAACTGCAACCAAAATTTCTGTTGCTAAGCAACAGTTGTTAAATGAGTTGTGGCCCAAGCTTATGACTTTTTCTGCCACATTTGTTAAATAAACCACTGTAGTTAAGTGAATCATGCAACTGCTAACCAAATTTGGCTTCTCCCACTGACTTTGCTTATTAGAATCCATCTGGAAAGGTCACAAATTGCAATCTCATGATCCAGACACAATGCAACCATCATAAATATATGCCATTTACCAAGAATCCAAATTTTGTTTATGTAATTTGGGAATGAGAGAAATGAGAATTATTCCTGTAAAGGAAAGAACAAATACCATATTTAACATCTATGTAACCTAAGAAACCCTAATGAGACATTAAGTAAGAAATTGTGTAAGAATGTTCACCATAAGAAAATAACAAGGCTATAAACATCTTAGCACATGGCATGTCAAAGGAAGGAACCACGTCATACTGAAATTAATAATGCTGACAACAGTTGGCTGTAGCAACTATCAGGGGGATGTGGAGATTACTAGAAATGCTACTGGGATGGAGTTGCTGGGAAGGGGCAGACTGTATGCCAGAAATCAACCAATAATGAGAGAAGAGCAGTAACTGGGAAAGGAGTTTTGAAATTGTATATAATCATCATGCATTCCTATGTAAAAATGTCTCCTGTGTTTCTAGCCATGAGGAGAACAGCTTTGGCAAAAGCTTCAATAAACAAGCTCTTGTATTGTTCATGTATCTCCTGTTGATTTCAAACGGAGACATTGATTTCTCACAGGGAATGCTGTGACAATTTTAAGCGTGAGACTGTCACTATATTCAGCACAGTTGTAACTTTGAACAATCACAAATGGTTCTAAATCAAGGACCTCCTGTGTAGAATAACCCTATAGGACAACCGCAAATTTAGGCAGTTATACCATGTGAAAATGAATGTACTCACTGACATTGATCCAAAACATCAGTTTTCAGATACTGGTGCAGTTACAAATGTTGTATCACGTACATGCTTATAATACAAGCCAGTACAGATGAAAGCAAAAGCAGCCAAATTCTGCTTTAGACAAGTGACAAAAACAGAAAGTACAGCTCTCAAGCAGTATGTCCTTTCTGTTTATCTGCTGACATATAACCAATGAAGAGAATATTCACATGAATTAGTTTACATACCTTTTTATTTATTTTAAAATAAATTATTTTTAAAGCTATATTTGTTATATAAAGTTATGTCAAATATGGACTTTTCTCAAGCTACTTTATTGAACCTTTTAAGACCAAAAACCTATGGTAGTTTCTACATGAATTTATATAGTTTTCAATTCAGATGTTGAGCTGGGGAGGGGAGGGGGAGACAGAGAGAAATAGAACACCCATTCTCACACATTTAGTTGCAGGAAAGATTAATTTACTCTCTTAAAAACAGTTTAACAATTTATTAACAGAATAATCTGTAAGTAATGGACATGCAATAAGCATAGCAATCATATAAAATTAACAAGATCAATAATATGAATATTATATCCAATTTTCACTCAAATGAAAAATTGGTCATTGGATCTATCCAACATAATAATCTTTCTGCATGTAATTACTAGAAACTGAGTTTAAATTCCTAGTGGCTACATCTAGGAATTTAAATTCCTACCACCGATAGCTACATTTAGGAATTTAAATTCCTAGTAGCTACTTCTACTACATCGGAAGATTATTCTATTGGGTAGGACTAACAGGAAAATTCTCATTTGACTCGCACCTGTAAAATTTTTAAGACGTTCATTCTCTCTCTCTCATTCATTCACTCATTCACACACAGAGTTATTGTAGTCCAACAAATTCTCAAATTGTACTCCATTCAACTATCCCATTGCTGATCAGTAAAGGAAAGTTATAAAAATTTGCTGATAATGACCTGCAAGTTGCTTTCTCCTCCTCACAAAATCTATAATTTGTGATAGCACTAACATGGAGCAAGTTTGGTTTAATGTTTAAGGACAGAAACCAGACGACTTATGAATTCTAGTTCTGCCTTAGGCATGAAAGCCAGATGGGTGTCTTTGACCTAATTACACTCTCTCAGCCCAAATCAACTCACAGGATTGTTGTGGAAAAATAGGAATATTATGGATGTTCACCCTCTTAAATTACTTATAAAGTAGGATAAAAATCAAATAAATTAATTAATAAACATGGATACATCATATATTAGAAAAATATGGTCATATTTTAAATCCTTGGCAATCCTTTTGCTAACAAGCATAAGCAGCTACATGAACAAAATTTAAGAGACATCATCAGAGCTTATGATTTGCCATAAAATGGTATGATATATCACCTACCGCATCTTTGCAAAAGCGTATTTCTTGCTGGAATACATTATAAATTGCCCATATCTTTGACAGCACTTCCATGGACTGAGGGGTCTCAATTTTCTCTTTGACAATTCTATTTGCAGCTTCTAAAGCTTCTTCCCCAAAATAAGCATGTGCGCGATTTTGCCTGAATGATATTTAAAAACGAACATTTATAATACTATATAAATACATTTCTATGTATCTCTTACAGCTATTTTTACTCAATAAAATATGTCCCAATATTCCAAGTATAACTGATTCCATCTGACATAGAATGAACATTGGCTTACCTGAATGTTCATTTTCTTCTGTGGCGTAGAGTCCAGATAGATAGGGTTAAATCAGATCCTGCCCTGTTGGACTGAGTCTGCGTTAAAACTAAAGCTCCGCCCTGCACCATGGCCACGCCCCAGCTTTCACCAAAGCACTTGGCAGACTGGATGTGATTCCAGAGTTGTGAGTTAAAAAAGAATGTACATTATTGCTCCCCCCCAACCCCCACCCAGACCAGCCATACTAGGGTGGGGCTGGAGTCTCTACGCCACAAAAGAAAAAGAACATTCAGGTAAGCCAATGTTCATTTTCCTATCTGTGGCTCCGAGAGTCCAGGTAAATAGGGACATGCCAAAAGGCCATGTCTGATGGTCTTTAAGACCCACGCGTCGGATGTAGTAGCCTCCCATTGGGCCGCAAAATTGGATAACCTACCCCCAATGGGAGAACTACTGCTGCATTTAACAGGAACACCAGAAAAAGCAACTTCCTCCCCCCATGAAAGGGCCACTTGCCTGTAAATTAGGGCCTATCTCTGGCCGCTCTTTCCTGGGGCATTCCTGGTGGTTGAAGGACCGCCTCTGAGACCCTTGAGCCCTGATGCTGCTCTCAGCTCTGAAAGATGACCTGTGGGTGTATGGTACTGCTCTGTAAGTGGACCACCTTGCCAGAGAAGGAAGGTATTTCTTTTTATCTCTGCTCTTCACCAGATGGGGCTCTAAGACTTCCGCAAACAATTTATCCCCTTTGATGGGGGCAGATGCCATCTTCCACTTCCATTACCCATTGGCCTGCCAGTTTTTAAGCCAGACCATTCTGCGGGCTGCTACAGAAGTGGCAATGGCCTTTGAAGCAAATCTGGCACTGTTTAAAGTGGCATCTGCAGTAAATTCGGCCACTGCCACAAGTTTATGGATGTCGTGGTGCACTCAGACATCTGTGGCGGGGACCCTGTCTTGCAGTTGGTGCAGCCAACATAAGGAAGACCTCATAAAGAATGAGGCAGCCCATGCAGCCTTGACTGCTCAGGCAGCCGCCAGGTGGGTACATTGGAGAGATTGTTCTATCCTCTTGTCCTCTGCCTTCAATGCCTCTTCTGGATTAGTGGGATTTGATGAGGAAGAAATCAAGGCTGCAACCGGACCGTCCACTGATGGCACCTGTAATGAGCTGGTAAGTTCAGTCCCCATATTAAAGTAGCGGCATTCGCTGTCCGATAACACGGCAGATGTTCCTGGGGATTCCAGCTGTTTCTTGATAACATTCAAAAATAGTCTAGGCACAGGAACCATTTCAGGCCGAACTGTTGGTTCATCAAAATATTGGTTTGGAGGAGCAGCAATGTTCCCTTCCACTTTCCCAACATCTGCTTCTGGTCCCAACCGGGCCGTCTTCCTGGCCTTAAATAGTAAGGCCCTGAACTTTTGAGAATCAGAGACTGGAGAAGGAAGGTCTCTCCGGGGCCACTTCTTCATCTGCCGAGAAATCAGATTTCCTCTTGTCTTCCTCTGTTGTTTTATGTGTAAAGCTATGTATGGAGGGGTCAGGAAAAGCCCTGTCCCTTAAGGATTCTTTGCTTCTCTCATGAATAGACTGTTCTAGGTCTGAATGTTCTGACACCACCGATTCAGGTCTCCTCATAGCTTGGAGGCCTTCCACAATACCTTGCCTTATGGCTCTAGAGATAATTGCCTCCATGTACGCAGGTAATGCTGCTTCAGCATCTTCAGAACTACGCAAGCCAGTAGCTATGGCCACATAAGATGCTGCCACCCCTGGTCTGGCTCTCTTAGGAGGAGGTGTCTTTGTTTCATCCTGGCAAACTGCTTAGGGAACTCCTTCATAATCTGAAACTCCCTCTAGAGGGTGTGGATCAGCAGTAGCAGGTGAATTATCAAGTGACCAGGCTTGAAGCAAGGTCTAGTAGTGGAGGTAAAAGGTCCAGGCTCTATTTGTAAAACTGGAGGCAGATCAGAAGAATCTGACTCCTCTGGGTCTGGTGATCTCCGACTTCTCCCACCAGCAGCACACTGCCTTTTCTTCACCTGCTTTTCTGGAGCCCTCTGCCTTCTCAAAGCATCCTGCTCCTCTGCCCTGGAAGGTTTCTTGGATTCAGGGGCCTTTCTCTTCTGCCTGCCCCTAGATTTACCTCTAGAAGTAGAGGGACTGTGACCACCTTCCTGATCTTTATCTGTCATCCCACTGGGAGATTGGGATTAACAAACACAGCCAGAGGGAGAGGATAGATCCTGGTAGGGAAGGGGATGAGGAGTTAATAACACATTTACTGCTTGCCCTTGCCAGTAAGGCCCCATAAAAGATCCTCTTACCTCTGGACCGATAGATAGGCCTATTGCTGGGCTGCAGCCACACCCTGCCAGTCACCACAGTATAATAATGGACCTGCATATAGGTCTACTGGTGCCCATGCAATCACCTCAGTTCTGTAGCTGGAATCATAGCTCTGGCAACGTGGTCGATCTGCACCCTCAGCTGGAGTTGATCCTGTCCTTGCCACTCTTCAGCGCCAACCACTGCCATGCAGCTGGGCCCTCCAGCTGGGATTGGATCAATTGCCCTATCAAGCAGCTGTTTTGCACTGCTGCAAAGCCTCCTCTGGGTCAATTGCCCCTTTTAGCCACTACTGCTTGCTGCTACACTTTGCACTTTGCAGCCAAGGTGATCAAATAGAAAGCAAAATTGAAAACAGCACTGTTCCACCTTGCTGCTGCGCTGCCGCGCACAACAGCTGATAGCCCTTATTAGGCCAATCGCCTGGAGCCGCTCCACGTGTTTGCAGCTCCGCGCATTGGGACAGCTGCCCTGAACGCAATAGCCAAGCCCGGAGGTTAAAAGCTTCACTCCTTGGCTGCAGAGTCCTCCAAAAGCCTCTGCTGCTCTTTAAAACTTCTTGTCTTATGCAAAAAGCCTCCACTTGCAATTCAAGTGGAGCCTCAGCAACTTACGTCCTATCCTGGCTGGACTGAATCGAAAACTGGGGCGTGGCCACAGCGCAGGGCAGAGCTTCAGTTTTAACACAGACTCAGTCCAACAGGGCAGGATCTGATTTAACCCTATCTATCTGGACTCTCGGAGCCAGATAGGAAAATAAAATACACAAGAACAACAGATTAAACCTTTCACGTAGGAATACTAGCATCAGAGACATGCTTAGGTAACTGTACTCTTTAAAAGATAAAGCAACAGTATTTATCAGGAAAGTATAAAGTTTAGTCTCAGACTATGCTCAGTCTTTGAACCCTCTTGTTTCCTTCTCTCTTCTCATTCCCCAGCCTTTCCTCCTTCCTGAACTACCCACTCAGGTTGCCTGCTGCTATATTCCCCTTCATTTCTTTCCTTCACCCCAGCCTACCCTCCTTCACATTTCCTCACCAGCTACTAAGCTGCTAACCACTATTCTGCTTTTTATACCTCCTTGTATTTCCTCCCGACTTGCCTTTTCTAATCCAATTCTTTTGTGCCACTCTCTTGCTCTTTCTAGCCTTTCTCTGCCTCCTGGCACACTATCCTTTTTCTTCACAGCTGTTCACAAGTTTCACTATGCCAAATAACCAGGGGAATCAGGAGAGGAGGGGTCAACGAAATCAAGATGGCAGCCAGAACAGCAACTTTCTAAATTTGCTGCAACTGACAGAAGGTACTATCCACCTTTATATAATCAAACACATTGACTTAAATACTGTATATATAGTTACATTTTTATGTATGTTAGGTAAATCCTGCTATTTGACATTGTGTGAAAAAAACATGTTTTTCTGAAGAAAGATCAGAAAAATCTTTTATGCGTCCAAGACACTTTAAACATCTTCTCATTCAGAGAATTTATTTTAAAAAACCAAGGAAATTTAAACAGTCCACTGGTCTTCGAGATATTCTGTTCTTGAATTGTCAAATTTTGCACATTCCTACTGAGGACTCTAACCATTACTGAAAAGTTGCCATTCTACTTAATTAACTGTGGCCAATATAGGTTGTCCTTGAATTATGACTATAATGGAGCCTGAAATTTCTGTCATATGTCATGATGGTCGTAACTTAAAGCACCCATTTAACCAACCCAATTTTACAACCTTTTTGCAGTTATTCAGGGAATGCAACTGTCATAAGCAAAAGCTGAGATTCTTAAGCAAAGTCATTGTCTGCAATCAATTTTTTGCAAGAAACTAGAAGTAAACACTTTTTTCCAACAAAAAATGTAAATCAGTTACATAACTGTGGTATGCTGCAAATGGCCATAAATGTGGACCTGTTGCTAAGTGCTTAAAACGTGATCATATCACCAGGAGAGGGATGAGCGGCCATCATAATAAGTACCTTTTGGGACATAAATTGTAATCAAGGATTATCTGTAGGCTATTTTTAGTATCACCCTGATCAACTTAACTTGAAACACAGTACAATTTTTTACTTATATATGAATTCAGTTACTGTGGCAGTAAAAATAGATTCATGATTGTCTGCATGCATTTGTATAGTGCTTCTGGAAACTAGTACATGTAGAAGATTCCTGGATGTCACCCCTGGCTTTCCAAAATTAAACAAATCTGCTTTAGAAACAAATGGACAAAAATCCCAAAATGTGTAAGACAAATAAATTTCATAAGATGTCAATATTTTCCATGAAAACTTGAGATTTCAGCTGTGAAGAAGCAAAATCATGAAACTGAAATGACAGAAAACCTGTGAAATGTTAGCAATTTTTCATTTTTAATTATTTTTTATTCTGCAATATCTCAAGTAATCTCTCAATAACTCCCAGCTTATTTTACTATAAACTAAGCTTAAATAAATCATAGGTTATCATAAAAGTAAATCAATGCTTGAAAAAATATCCAGGATTATTATTACTTACATCAACTAAAAATTACCCTTCACAAATAAGTCTGGAAACACGCATACCTTGCTTCTTTTAATTTTTCAAAGCTGATAGCCAAATCTTTCATTGTAGTTCCTACACAAGTGAGCAGCCTATTTTCCATACAATCAAGGCGTTCCTTCCAAGCTTTCTTCTCTTTCTGCATTGGGTAAACCAATGAAAACATTAGTCAACCAATACTACTTCTTACAGGCTATCAATCTTTCACTGAAGAACTGAACAGGTCTAAGTAGATCTTTCATACAGGTACCCAGATTTTTGCTTCAGGCAGTTTAAAATCACAAAGGAAAACAGTACTGGAGTAAATATTTTAAGTGGAAATGGTGGAGATGATAAGCCAAGAGGGTAATTAGCCTTTCAGGTGTCAAGGGACACATTTATTATTACTAAGGAAGGCAAAGCATGATAAAGCAAATTGAATAGAACTGTGTTACACACCTGGGCAAGGCAACACATTTTCCCAATAAAGAAAATGAGTTTCAGAGTTAAGACCATGATAAGTTTGTATTATAACTTGTATTTTTGTGGGTTTCTGCCTCAAATGGTGAACAATGCCTCCAATTTTTAGCAATCATAGCCAGAAGGGCTTGGTTACAAGTGATTGTGGACTAACTTTTCTTGTGCTAAAGGATACCAGGTCAACAAATTAAGACTGTAAAGAATTGCTTATATTAGTTGGACCTCTATTGTCCCAGGCACTTTCCTTTATACCCATTACGTTTGGTCAGGCCCACAGAATCTACTGACGAAAGTTAAAACAAAGAAAGAACACCTGGATCAGTGTTTCTTAGGATAGTGTTGGATAGGAATTGTTGAAGTACCTAATTCTTAAACTTCTTAAATATCTAGATCAGTGGTTCTTAACCTGGGCGATATCGCCCCTCAAGGGGCAATTTCGTTTTTCAGGGGGGCGATGGAACAAAAAGGGACGACGTGGGGGCGAAGGAACGGAAGGGGGGCGATAGGGGCGATGGGAGAGAGAGGGAGAGAGATCTATATTGGAAGGTAGGTAAACAAAAAGACAGACAGGTAGGTAGATAGGCAGAAAGGCAGGCAGGCACACAGACAGACCTTTTGGATGGATGGATGGATGGATGGATGGATGGATGGATGGATGGACGGACGGATGGACAGACAGAAAGAATATGAGAGCGGCAGCACTTTGGGAAAGCGTTGGCGGCGGATTTTCCCAACATGCTGCCGCATTCAAGGCGCCAATTCAGGTGCGGTACAACAGTCAAGGGGGTGAGCCTGCAGGGCCGGCACTTCAAACGCCTCCCTGCCGCCTCTTAGCGTCCCCAAGGGGGCTGGCAGAGGGGCGCTAAGAGGTGACAGGGGGCGTTTGAGGTGCCGGCCGGCCCTGCAGGTTCACCCATTGACTAGCACTGCTCTGGAGCCAGCGCCTCCAATGCGGAAGCAGTGGCACGTTACGTGCCGCCGCAGCTGTGTTCGACGCGCCACCCCCCTGCCGCCTCTTAGCTCCCCTCTGCTGGCCCCCTTGGGAACGCTAAGAGGTGGCAGGGGGGTTATGTTGGGGGAGGGGGCAATGACAACTTCCTCAATGGCTCAAGGGGGCGATTCTTTCAAAAAGGTCAAGAACCACTGATCTAGATCATCAAGCACCCACCTTCACTTTTTCCACCAAGGAAGAAGAATTTTCTATATCATTTCATTATTGTAAAATTGACAATTACATAATTACGGATTAGCAACATTCTATTTATCCTACCTCAAGATCAGATACCAGCTTATGTACTGTTGCTTCCAAAATTTCACACCGATCGGAAAGAATACGGTTTTTGTCTTGGAAAGTCTTCTTTTCTACTTTTAGTTTCTCAACCTCCTCCATCAACTTCTCACCCTCTCTTATCTTTTCCACGGTAACATCTGGCATCCTTCTAAAATTACAAATTATCATTCTATTTTTATTGGAACACACAAGGAAGATTCATCAAAAGAATTGTAGAGGTGTGTTTTAAAGAACTATGTGTCCAAAGTTTTATCAAGGTCACCTTTACTAGCTGCTAATTAATTTATCACTAATGTAAGAAACCTAAGTAAAACAAGAGCATCTTTTATGTCTCTGCTTCCTAAGAAAGATATTTTTCTAGTTTGTTCCATTCCACTTCTAAGCTAGAAAAACTCTGAAAGATTATAAACATTCCAAATGTGTTCAAAAATTCACATCACACATTAACACTTGGATGATAATTAAGCTTCAAATTCAATTCCTAGAATGTGTGCCACTTCCTTATTGCTTTATTGACAATAATGTGAAGGTTTGTTGTCTTCTTTTGAGACTTTTTTAACCTTTCAAGTAAAAAGACCTACAACCTTAGGATTATCTGTTAAATCCAAATACTATCAATACCTGATTCTGCTTAGCTTTTTCAAGATCACCTAGATACTAGGAAATATAAAGCTGTCTTCCTTTTTGCTTGTTCTGTAACTATTTGTTCAAACCCATAGTACATGGGGTCAGAATCAAAGAGTCTACAGGACCGCACAAAAGCATGATAATGCTTTAAGCTCTGGCCTTTTCATACATTTTTCATGAAATTGCACATACATACAAAGACATGGAACTTGTGTTGCAGCAGTGCAGTGCTCAAGACATCTCTTTGAACATGTATTTATTGTGACTATGTAGCACAAATAGTAGTGAATCCAAACACATGCTTCCAATTCTAAAATAATAAGTTATTTGGGCTGAGAGACACTTTGGAGTTAGCAGGGGAACGAATACAGCATCTGCAATATTTTAAAGTAGTCACCTTTTTCCATGCCGAATATTGTGCTGTTTTTATGTAGTTTTAAAACAATGTACGATTTTAGCCATTATGCTTTATAAGCAACGGTTTACAGTTTCACATTGGCTAACTTTCTCATTTTTTTAATACTAGGAGACTACATTTCAGGTTTACTGTTGTAAAAATGAAAAATGAGATCTCTGAAAAGATTACCTGGACTTTTCTAGCACAGGTCTCACACTGACAAATTTTAAATAATAAAAACCTTCACTGGTACCCCTACTGCCACCTATGGTCAAGTAATGGATTTCTGAGCACAATTCTAAGTTTTTTATTGTGTAAAAGGCACAAACTTCAGCCAGCTAAAATTATTAATATAAAATACAAGAATGCCTGCTTCATCTTAGAAGGTTGAACCTGGACTTTAAAAAGCCACAGGAACATTAACCTTTCTGAACTCATTTCATTGAACTTTTCCCCTAGGAAGCTTTTTTGGACCTAATAACTTTTGTTCAAGATGAATCTAACCTCAAGTTGAAAGATTTTGAGTCAGAAAGGTATTGCTGGTTTTCGTATTTATAATTTAAATATTTACTTTTTAAAAAAGTAATCTGAAAGTGTGTTATATGTTAATGATGAACATGTTATTGTGAGGGGGTTTAAAGAATAATTATTAAACTCAATAATGGGGACAGAGACTTAATTTGATAGGGAACTTTTCTGTCCCCAGAAATCAAAACTAACAGGGTTGTCAGTGTTTTTAACATAGATGTTTATGTGATTAAAAATATTAACATTACTATTAAGAAAAATCAAGCCTTTCATTGTATGTGCCACGTGCCTTGTACATTAATCAGTAAAGATGTAGCAAAACAATGACACTTTGATTTATATACTGTTTCACAGTGATTTACAGCCCTCTCTAAGTAGTTTACAGAGTCAGGATATTGCCCCAAACAATCTGGGTCCTTATTTTACCGACTTCGGAAGGATGGAAGGCAGTCAACCCTGAGCCGCTCAGAATCAAACAGAGTGAGCAGTGAGTTAGCTCTGTAGTACTGCATTCTAATCACATGACTCTATGTAGAGGGGCTTAGACACAAAACAGGTTATGTTGAAATCAAGGAGTCAAAAAGGACCCAAATGTTTGTATACCAATACATAAAGTATGAAGAATAAACAGGGTGAACTAGAAATCCAAGAATCTATGAGTATTTTTAGTCATCCAGGTCATAGTTGTCTCAAAGGTGCTTTTTTAAAAGGCAACTGGACTGTTTTCTTTGAGGAAAAAGAAGATATTCACTTGTCATCCAATAACTTCTGAAGCAAAATTTCTTCTTTTTCCACATTGCCTCTTGAAAAAGTATCTTTGAAATAGAAATCCAAGTACATGAGGGTAGATAGTATATTGTTACTATTACCGAAACTTGGGATGAAACCCATGGAGAATACAGGTAGAGGGATTTAAATTGTCTAAAAGATACAGACCTAATAAAAGAGGAGGTGGAGTTGTGCTATATATAAGAAATAATTTTATTTCTACAGAAATATAGTAGAACCATGATAAAAACTGCCTGTATACATTTGGATCAATATAAAAGATAAAAAGAATGACATTGCCACAGGTATATATTGCAGGTCATCCAACCAAACAGAGAAAATATATGAACTTTTTGCTAATCAATTAACTAAGATATATAGGAAGAATACAATAACAATGGGGAACTTTAACTATTCTGACATCAATTGGGAGATCAACTGTGGACCTAGTGCAAGATCAAAGTGATTCCTGACAAACCTAGCAGAAAATTTTGTCAATAAACTTAAAGGTTGAGAAGAATTCCACAAAAACAATCCAAGAAACTTGGGAAACTTTGAAAAGATTATAAAAGCTCACTCTAGCACTATTCCGATTAAGAAAAAAAGAGAGAGATCTCAAAATAAACTAGCATGCTTCCAAAGAAGTCTGATAAACTGAAAGACAAGAAGGACAAGTATAAAAAGTGGAAAGAGAGGCATTTAACTAAGGCAGAATATCAGCAAATAGCCAGAACTTGCAAAGATAAAGTCAGGAAAGCTAAAGCTCAAAATGATCTAAGGCTTGTGACTAAAGTCAAAATAATGATTAAAGCTTCTCTCAACATGTAAAAGAAAAAGAAAAAAGTCAAGGGAATAATTGGTCCATTAATGGGAGAAAATGGCAAGATGATGAGGAGTAGCAGGGAGAAAGCAGAACTGCTTAACTCATTTTTTGCATCTATATTTACACAAATGGAAAAAAACAGTTCAACCTATCAAAACAAATACTGTAAAATACAGACTAGAAATACAAGTCTAAATAAGCAAGGAAATGCTAAGAGAACACTTCAAATTACCAGGACCAGATGGATTACATCCCAAGGTTCTGAAAGAATGGCCAAATGTGATCTCAGAATCACTAAACTATATACTTTAAAGATCCTGGAGCATTGGGGAAACTACCTGATGACTGGAAAAGGGCTGGTGTAGTTTTCATTTTCAAAAAAACAAAAAACCTGATCCAGGAAACTACAGACCTATCAGCCTAACATCAATATCTGGGAAGATTCTGGAAAAGATAATTAAGCAATGAATTTACAAACACCTAGAGGCAAACAAAATCATAATCAGAAACCAACATGGATTTGTTAAAAAAAAGATAGTGCAAAACAAATCTTATTGCATTATTTGACAATAAGATATTCTTAATGGACTAGCAAAATTCTGTGGAAATAATTTATTTGGATTTCAGTAAGGATATGATAAAGTAGACCACAACCTCCCAAATAAGATAGAAAAATGTGGGTTAGACAGCATCACTATCACCGCACTTAGCATGTAGTCCTTAATGGAACTGCATCTACATGGAAAGAAGTATACAGTGTGGAACCCTAAGGTCCATTACTCTTCAATATCTTCATCACGATATTGATGCTATAAATAAGGGGATAGAAGGGAATTCATCAAATTTGCAGGACTAGCCAATACCCCAGAAGATAGGCTCAAGATACAGAAGGATCTTGAGACTTGAACACTGGGCCCTATCTAACAAAATGAAATTTTGATGTAAGAAAACTAAAGTTCTACATTTAAGCAAGAAAACCAAATGCACAGATATAAAATAGGTGGTACCTGGCCTAATAGTAGTAACTGTGAGAAGGATCTTGGAGTCCTAGCAGACAATCAAATATGAATCAGCAGTGTGCTGCAGCTGTCAAAAAATCCAATGCAATTTTAGGCTGCATTAACAGAGGGATAGAATCAAGATCAAGTAAAGCATTTAATACCACTTTATAATGCCTTGACAAGACCATACTTGGAATATTGCATTTAGTTTTGGTCGACACAATATAAAAAATATGTTGGTACTCTAGAAAGAATGCAGAGAAGAGGTTAAAACATTGCAAGAATTGGCTACGTCTATATTAATGAACCCCTTCATGGGTTACTGCATTGTCATGGTGAGGGACCTTGCGTAGCTCAATGAAGCTATATCTATGCCATACAGGGCCACCCAAGATGGACAGGGCATAGCAGAGAGTTCTGACAAAATGTGATCCACTGGAGAAGGAAATTTCAATCCACTCCATTATCTTTGCCATGAAAATCCCATGGACAGTACCAAAATGCAAAAAGATATGACGCTGGAAGATGAGCCCCTCAGGTCAAAAGGTGTCCAATATGCTACTGGGGAAGAGCAGAGGGCTAATACTAGTACAGCCAGAAAGAGTGAAGCAACTGGGCCAAAGGTGAAAGGATGCTCAACTGTGGATGTATCTGATGGTGAAAGGAAAGTCCGATGCTGTAAAGATCTATTCCATATAGGAACCTGAAATGTAAGATGAATCAAGGCAAGCTGGACGTGGTCAAACAGGAGATGACAAAACTGAACACTGACATCTTAGGAATCAATGAACTAAAATGGACAAGAATGGGTGAATTTAATTCAGATGACTACCAGGTATACTACTGCGGGCAAGAATCCCTCAGAAGAAAGGGAGCAGCCTTCATAGTCAATAAAAGAGTAGGAAAAGCAATACTGGGATACAATCCCCAAAATGACAGAATGATCTCAGTTGGAATCCAAGGCAAACCATTCAATATCAGTTCTCAGATGCTAGTTGGGTAAAGAGTTGGGATGTTCATGCTGATCAATTGATCAATTCCATCAGGAATTCCCCCACAAACCAAAGAGTCCTTGTGGTGGGGGGAGAGGCGGTTAAGGACAATGCATTAATCCCTGGTTGCATTTTGTTTTACTTTTCTTATAGGAGGAATAATTTTCAAGGGGGGACGCCTGTCAACTCTGGGATTCATCGTTGCCATAGAGTTCTGGAGGGAGGAAGTGATGTCTTGAATAGTTCTCAGGAAAAAAAATTATGGGTTATTAGTTCAAGGTCACAGAGTGGCGTAGCAAAGAATTGAGAATGCAGATCATTGGTTCATGTGATTGATGAGGTGTGAAAAAAGGGGTGGAGGTAGGTGGAATTTTGTGGGATGAGCTGGTAGGATTCCAGTACTGAAATTCCACTTGACGATACCAGTTTTTTTCTTTTGTTTTGAATAAATAACTCTGAGAATATGTCGGTCTTGGAGTTAATGTTTCAAATGAAGGATTGCTGGAAGTCTGACAACAGTAGTCCAAGACTATGGCCCAACCGCTGAAGATGAAATTGATTGGTTCTATGAAGTCCTACAGCACCTTATAGAATTAGCACCAAAAATGATGTCCTTATCATCAGGGGGGATTGGAATCCAAAAGATAACTAGAATAACAGGCAAGTTTGGCTTTGGAGTACAAAATGAAGCAGGATACAGGCTGATAGAATTTTGTCAAGAGAATACGATGGTCATAACAAACACCTTTTTCCAACAACTCACGAGGTTGCTCTACACATGGACATCACCAGGCGGTCAACACAGAAATCAGATTGACTATGTACTCTGCAGCCAAAGATGGAGAAGCTCTATACCCGTGATGGCGAACCTGTGGCATGCATGCCACAGGTGGCACGCAGAGCCATCTGTGCCAGCACGGGAGCTGCAGACAAACTTACCTCACTGGGCATGTGCACGCCTCACAGCTGATTTTCAGCCTCCCAAAGGCTTTTTTTTTATACAAAATTTTTTATTATTTTTAAACAAACATACAAACAAAACATTCAGTATGCCGGTAGGTTGTAGCTATTTTTGTACATCTTCTCCATCCTCATCAACTGCGATTATTTTTATATTCTCTCATATGCAAACTATTCCATATTTTTAGATTAATTTATCTTACAACAGTTCATATCATCATCCCAGAACCATTCCTGGCACACAAATATACACAAAAAATACAAGAAAAAAAAACAAAAACATAAAAATTCTTCTTTTGAGAACAGTGTGCTTCCGGACGCTCACTTCTCCATACAGATATAATTTCAATTACTCACTCATTTTACGTATTCTATTCCATTTATCGTAACAATTCTCACTATTTTCCATAATTTTCCCCCCTTTCTCTATCTTCTGTAATCTTGTTTCAATTATTTCATCCCCTAAATTTAGTTACATTTCTTTTTCCAATTTTCAGTATCTTTCCAGTCAGTATTATTACACTTTTATCTGTCTTGTATACAATCTTATACTATCTTATAAAACATATTTTACCCTGTAATTACTACTCTGGAGAATAGCACCTATATCTCTTTAACCAATTGTTATTTAACGTTTAAATTTCACCTTTACAATTATTACCTCTGTTACACCTCTATTTTATGGCATCTAACTATTATCAGTCGGGTTCTGCTTGGTACATTCTTTTACAAATATCCATTAAATTCTTAACAACAGAAAAAAAGAGAAATGTGCATATATATAACAATAGTGACTAGGGTAATTATTTCTATTCAAATTCAATTTGGCCAAGGGCCTTATTCTCTTGTCCTCTTTGCCTCATTTACTTATTAAAAGAGAAATACACATCGCATTAATCATCTGAAACACTTCTAGCTTCTTTCTAATTCTAATATGACCGTATTTATCTCACGTACCCTTGCAGAATCCTCTCTTTAAGTTAATTTAACCATTATCTCGATGCCCAAATAAATAAATAAACTCTTTAAATCTTGTATACTTCCCTTGCTGTTGCACATCTTGCTTCCATTTTTTGCAGCTTCCTCTTTTTTTTCTCCCCCCCCCCTTCTTCTTCTCCCTTGCCTTTACTATCTCTTTACTTTTCTATTCTTTTTACTATCCAGCTCTCGCTTCTGAAATCCTACCTTTTGGTTCCTTACGGTATTATGATTATTTTTCAGCTTATACTTTTTTTTGGTTGTTGCTTCAAATCTTAAGTTTCTAACTCTCTTTCCCTTTCCCCTTTTTCCCCTTTCCCTTTTTCTTATTCACACTTACAGTTATTTGATCACTGAAAATGGCTTCTTCTTCTTTGTCCCGCCCTTCTTGTTCGACCAGTGCTTCCTGTTGTTTTCTATAGTTCAGGATCTCCATTTCTATCGATTGTGCCACTTCTTTATAGTCTTTAATAGCATTTTTAATTCTTCAAAAGATAATGACATTTTGAAAAGGGTTTTTCCCTTTTAAAGCAACCCCCAATTAACTTTAATCTACTCAATATCCTCTGTCCAAAACTCCAGGAATCCTCCAAATATCCAAAGCTATTTCTTGTTTCTTTACTCACTTTCATTTTTCTGGGGCTTAGGCTTGCAACAAAGTTTCAATTGTAGTGTATTTTTTTTCAATTCTTGTTAGAATTCCACCCTCAATACTCTTTAAATCCAGGTGGTATCCTCCATTTCCAGACTCCACCCTACTTTTACTTTTCTTCTTCCTCAATTTGCTTTCTTTCTCTCTCTTTATAGAGAAAATTCTTTAAAATTGTTCAAAAGTCTTTATCACTTGGCACTTTATTTTCAGCTAATAGTAGCCTATTAATGTACAAGTGAATTAATGTCCATTTCTTGTGCCCATCTTTTCTCAATATTCCAAATCATTCAGAACTGCCAACATTAGAGAAGAAGAAAAGAAAAACCATCTTTTCACTTTACTTTGCCACTTTAAAAATCTTTTTTTAAAAATAGTATTGTTTTCCACTGTTTAAGTCCAGGTACCTTAAATAGATATTTTCTGTGTCAAGCCCAATCTGTCACACTTTCTCCTTCAAACTTCCTCCTGCACAATCTTATCCATTCGAGTTCTTCTTTGAGGTGACTATTTCTGACCACCGCTGCAACCGCCTTCAGGAAAGGGAGAAAGACCAGCTGGGGAGGACAGATGCGGCTCTCCTCAACCCTGCTAGCGGCTCCCCCATCTTCACCACCTCTATGGGGTGGTTTTAACCCCAAAGCCAGCCAGCTCGGGGTCTCCAGCGGCGAGCACAGATCGAAACCGCGCACAGTCGCAGATTTCGATCTGTCTCTGAAGAAGCTCAAACCGGATGTCGGCCTCCCAAAGGCTTGAGGAAGGCTTCTGCAGGCTTTGCAGGCCAAAAACTAGCTCTGTTTCATCACTTCCTCTTTTTTCCAAAAATACCGGAAGTGACAAAACGTGGTTAGTTTTTGGCCTGCAAAGCCTGCACAAGCCTTCCTCAAGCCTTTGGAAGGCCGAAAAAGGCCTCAAACAGGCCAAAAATAAGCTGTGAGGCACACTGCCGGTAAGGGGATGGTGGGGTTGAGTGGGTGGATATTATACGCGCATGCGTAGGGGGCGTGGAGGGGCATGTATTGCCTTCTGGGTGCTGGCATGCAAGTGCGAGTGTGCGAGTGCATGCACAATTTTTGGCACAGGAGCCCAAAAAGGTTAGCCACCACTGTTCTACACAGTCAGTAAAAACAAAACCAGTAGCTGACTCTGAATATTTCATGCAAAGATGGGCATGATAAAGGACCAAAATGGCAGGAACCTAACAGAGGCAGAAGAAATTAAGAAGAGGTGGCAAAATTCCACTGAAGAACTACACAATAATGAGCTTAACATCCCTGATAACCACAATGGGGTGGTCACTGACCTTGAGCCAGACATCCTAGAATCTGAGCAACAACAAAGCTAGTGGAGGTGACAGTATTCCAGCTGAGCTATTCAAAATCTTAAAAGACAATGCAGTAAAAGGTCAGTTTACATTCCAATTCTAAAGAAGGGCAATGCCAAAGAACATTCAAACTATTGCACCACTGAACTCATTTCACATGCTAGTAAAGTTATGCTTAAAATCCTACAAGCTAGGCTCCAGCAGTGTGTGGATTGAGAACTGTCAGAAGTACAGGCAGGATTTCAAAGAGGCAGAGGAACTAGAGATCAAATTGCCAACATACACCGGATCATGGAGCTAGGGAGTTCCAGAAAAACATCTGCTTCATTGACTACGCTAAAGCCTTTGATTGTGTGGGTCACAACCAATTATGGCAAGTTCCTAAGAGATGGGAGTACCAGACCATCTTATTTGTCTCTTGAGAAACCCAAGAAGCAACAGTAAGAACTGGACACGGAACCACTGATTGGTTCAAAATTGGGAAAGGAGTCCAGCAAGGCTATAAACCCGTGATGGCAAACCTATGGCACGTGTGCCACAGGTGGCACGCAGAGCCATTTGTGCGGACACGCAAGCTCCAGCCAAACTTAAGCACATCTCTCAGCTGATTTTTGGCCCATTTGAGGCCTTTTTGGCCTCCCAGGGGCTCGAGGGAAGCCTCTGCAGTCTTTGGAGGCCAAAAAACAAGCCTTCCGGAAATACCGGAAATGCCAAAATCGGAAGTGCCAAAACCAGAAGTGCCAAAACAGGCCCATTTTTCAGCCTCCAAAGGCTGCAGAGGCTTCCCTCAAGCCCCCGGGAGGGCGAAAAAGGCCTCAAATGGGCTGAAAATCAGCTGGGAGGCACATGCCTGCGCAGTGCAAGTAAAGGGGCAGGGGGGCGTTGTGCACGCATGCGCAGAGGGGTGGGGCAAATTGCATTATGGGTGCTGGCCCTGCATGCACACACGCTTTTGGCACACCACAACAAAAAGGTTCACCATCACTGCTATATACTGTTGCCCTTAACTTATATGCAGAGCACATCATGAGAAAGACAGGGCTAGATGAATCAAAAGTTGGAATTAAGATTGCCAGGAGAAATATCAACAACCTCACCTATGTAGCTGATACTACTCTAATGGCAGAAAGTGAAGAGGAACTAAAGAGCCTCTTGATGTGGGTGAAAAAGGAGAGTTTAAATTGGCTTGAAACTCAACATTAAGAAAACTAAGATCATGGCACCCAGCCCTCTCAATTCCTGGCAAACAGATGGGGAAGAAATTGAGGTAGTGACCGATTTTATTTTCTTAGGCTCTGAGATCACCACATATGGGGACAGCCAAGAAATTAAATGACACTTGCTCCTGGGGAAGAAAGCTATGGCAAATCTAGACAGCATACTAAAAAGCAGAGACATCACCCTGCCAACAAGTTTGTATAGCCAAGGCTATGATTTTCCCAGTTGCAATGTATGGCTGTGAAAGTTGGACCATAAGAAAGGCTGAGCGCCAAAGAATTGAGGCCTTTGAACTATGGTGCTGGAGAAGACTCCTGCGAGTCTTTGGACTGCAAGACAATCAAACCGGTCAGTCCTAGAGGAAATCAACTCTGACTGCTCTTTAGAACGCCAGATCCTGAAGACGAAACTCAAATACTTTGGCCACCTAATGAGAAGGATTCATTGGAGAAGAGCCCAATGTTGGGAAAGATAGAGGGCAATAGAAGGGGACAACAGAGAATGAGGGGGCTAGATGGAGTCACTGAAGCAATTAGGCATGAGCTTAAATGGACTCCAGAAGATGGTAGAGAACATGAAGGCCTGGAGGACCATTGTCCATAGGGTTGCAATGGGTCAGTCATCAACTAACAACATATTAATGAAAAGGACGTCTAAAGGTGACATGATAGCAGTGTTCCAATATCTAAGGGCTGCCACAAAGAAGAGGGGGTCCAATCTATTCGCCAAAACACCTGAAGGCAGAAACTAATTCTCCAAAGGAATGGACAGAAACTAATTAAGGAGAGAACCAACCTAGAACTAAGGAGAAATTTCCTTACAGAACAATTAATCAGAAGTTGTGGTGCTCAAACACTGATGATTTTTAAAAAGAGATTGGATAACCATTTGTCTGAGGTGAATAGGGTTTCCTGCTTGATCAGGGGATTGGACTGGAATACCTCCAAAGTCCTTTCCAACTCTGTTATTTTGTTATTCTGGAGATTTACAAAGTGCTGTTGAAGTTGAATTTAAAATATGAATATATTAAATATTGTATGATTCAAAGGACAAACAATTTTGGTTATAGTGCTTGAACAGTGGGTAAATATGTGGAATGAAGGGCTGAAATTTATGGTGAACTAAAACCTTAAATAAACATCTATAAAATCATGTACTATTGGTATTTCTGGAAAATTGACAACAATTGACAAGATGTATATAGGTATTTCAAATATTTGCTGTAAATGTAATTGTAAGGGAAGCACTTTTTATCGTATCTGGTAGACTTGTAACAAGGCAAAGAAGCACAAGACCAGATTTAATTTTAATTCAGAAGATCCTTGAAATAAATATATAATAGAAATTTTAAAAAATTAAGACTGTTAGACATAGATCTGGAGAAAAAATTGGAATTTATTACATATGCAACTATTTTAATTTGGGGGAAATAATGTAACTAGTTTTATTTCCACTTGAAACCATTTTCTAGAATTTCTACTCAAAAGATATAAAAATGAAGCTTTAATTTTGGCTTTTGATGATTAAATAGGTAGTTGTCGCAGAAATGGCTAGCATTACCTTTATTAAGTAAAAAGCTGAGATTAATTTTATCACGTAACTTACTGGACTAAAAAGTTGGAAGGTACAGATTTTTCCCCTCTCTTCCTTTTTTTATTCCCTTTCCTTTTTTCCTTACCCTCTTTCCTATTGTCTTTGTTTCATTTATATTTTGTATCAGCAAAACAATAAAAAAGTATTGCTTAATAAATGGTTTAGCTTTGCATATGAACCCTGTGTCCCTTCTAGAGAAATTCAGACTACATTAAAGCAAGGCTGAACCACCCTTGGTGTTTCAGCATTCCGCTGGCTCCAAAATGTAGGAGGGACCAAGATGTAAATCAATCTTTAATGAAATGAGGATCAAACTTAAAATTCAGATAAATTACCCATTCATCTTAATATATGTAAATATGTGAGGAATAATAATAATTTTTCCATTGTAGCAAATTAAAAACTGGATGCAATGTATTGCATCCATGGGCACAGGTAGCATACCTTTAATCAAATAAATCATTATGTACCATTGCCTTTCACAGTTATCAAACTATATCATAGAAAACCCACTCCCACCATAACTTACTGGATTTTATGATCTAGAGAAATATTCTCATTTTTTTCACTCAGAAACGTATCACCAAAACTTCCTGTCACTTTACTGTTCAATGAAGGGCGCATTGGCCATCTTGGAGCTGATTTGATATTCTTATGCAAAAAGAAATCCATTTTTGTATCCAATGATTTATTTTTTATGGGAGATTTGCGAAATTCAGCAAAGCCTTTCTTAGCCATTTCTTCCCCAATATCCGCTATACCACATTTTACTCGGGCAATAATGGTACCGCAATGATGCACAATTTTATGTGTTATCTTCATTTCTTTTTGAAACACCAAACTATGCAGAAATACCCTCCCCTGCAAAATAAAATTTAGAAGGTATTACAGAAGAAGTTGAAATATGATCTTACAATTTAAGAATCTCACAACTATAGAAGTTCTCATTCTCTCTCCCTCCCTCCCACTCTGTCATATATTTGTTATTGATTGCTCCTTTTTTTTCTATCCCTTTCAACAGAGCATTTAATCTTTGAGGATCTTTGAGGATACTGACTGCTACTTTACAATCAAGGATATGCTCCATTTATGATGTCTGGCTAGCAATTTAGAAACTGTCTAGCAATGAAACCACTTTTATACAACCCTTGGGAGAAAAAGAATGACCAAGACTGCTTTTCACCATCTTGCCTGTATATAAATGAAATTAAATGGGAAAGGTTGGGTGGAGGGGGGAGAATAAAAGCTCAATTCCTTGTTCGGGTGTCTCTTCATGAAATTAATAAGATGTTATAGAACATGCCATACTAAAACTAGGTTTTGTGATAATCAGTAAAAGAAAAATGAAGAATACGTAGCTCACAATATAATTAAAATAACATGTATATTACACCAAGAGAAGACCTAATGCTGTTGGTTTTTTTGCAATTTTATACATACGCATTTTTCTCCACATCCTTGCCACAACTATTAACCACGGTTTACATTTGAAATTGACATGCACAAACATAATCACATGAAGCATCTGGCTTACCTGATAATATTTATTGAAATCTGCATTAGCTGGTACCTGTAATCCCCACAATTTATACTTTTTTGCCACACCAGGAAATTGAAAGTTTTCAGAGATCTCAACTATATCTGGTCTTCTGAGGACCTCAGAGTTCCCATAGTCAATGTATAATACTTGATACTGTAACAGAAATAACCAAGATTAAAAAAAAATCTGCCTTTTGAAGTTGTAAGGTAGCAAAGCCTATTCTTTCCAGATGACTCTCTACTCCATTTCCTCCTCGCTGGGCTTTCTATAATGGTTTTCCACACATTGGGTTTCTCCAAGTACCTCTGTTTATACCATGTCACTGGAGTGTTCTAACTCTTATTTTATTTGAAAATCACTCTTATTTTGCTCCTTAGTTTTGAACAAAGCAGGAAAGCTTTCTTCCTTCCTGATTTTCCTCATAGAGATATTATGTAAAAATCAGAAAGCTTAGCATTATAAACAACATGATGTATTAGGAATCAGTTTTCAAAGAGCAAGCAATCTGAATGAAGAAATATCACTTAAATTTATAATAAAAGTAGACATGCACCTGAAGGATATAGTGAACATTAAATCTAATTACTGAATACGTGTTTACAGTTAAAAACAACCAATAGAACAAAATGTAAAGACAAAAGAAAATGTAATCTAAGTAATTACATTCTGTTCTCTAGGGACACCTCCATAAACTTTATCTTACTGAAAGTTAATGGCTGACCTTTCCCTGAATCAGAGCTGTGAACACTATTTGAACTATTTGATCCTTGGGGTACTTGCGGGAACTATTTGATCCCGGGGTACTTGCAGGAGCGTCTCCTGCCGGCATCACGTTCCGATCACCTGGTACACTCCCACAGACAGGGCCTCCTTGGGATACCATCGACTAGACATTGTCGGTTGGCAGTGCCCAGGGGTAGGGCCTTCTCTGTGGGAGCCCACCCTTGGAACCAACTCCCTTGGGCCTTCGTTTGGGCCCCGATCTCTGCTCCTTCCACTGTGAACTCAAGACCTTGCTCTTCGAACAGGCCGGTCTAGACTAACTAGGGGGGGGTTGTTCTTAGCTATTTTAAATTTTAATTGATTTTATTGTTAGGCTTGTATTTAGTTTAATTCTTTTTTATTGTAAATTTGTATGGTTTTTATTTTGTTAGCCGCCCTGAGTCCTTAGGGAGATAGGGCGGCATACAAGTCTAATAAATAAATAAACAAACAAACTACAACTGCCTTTTATTTGAAAATCTCCTACATCTACTCCTTGCCCTGGAGAAAGAAACAGAATAGAAAGTCTCAGTAACTGTCTCCACTTAAGACTGTCAAGGTATCAATACAATTGTGTACCCTTATAGACCTTGGTGGGGCTTATTTACAAGTATGCAAATGTAACAAAACAGGACAAAAAGGTTAGTCCAAGCTTAGCTGTACAGTCTCTTTGTTTAGACCTAGACATTAAAATCAGAAGTCAATAGGTCTCCCAAATTTTACAATGCGGTTGGGAGAACAATTGAATTCCCCATAATTAAATCTAACTTGTTCCTTTTTAAAATACAGCAGCAGAACAAGACAAAAAAAATTTGAACAGTGCACATATGATTACTAACTAGGCTACAAACTTAAACCTGCTGCACTTTACAAAACTTCATTTTTTCTTGTCAACCCATTTTTGTATTTCCAAAACTATATTTAAAAAATCAAGCTGACCAGCTATTAATCAAAACATCCTCCTTACTTCTTCATGATTTACTACTTTCGTTACTTTGCACCTGTACCAGCATCCATCATCAGAGAAACAACCTCCATATATCTGAGGATTAAAACAAATTTAGGTCAATCTGTAACTTTCCATGTATTTTTTACATCTTAACTTCATTATAGTATGAATAATTTTGCCCAGAATATTATAATTCATTGAATACAATACTGTAAAAATGTAATGAACCTTTTTTCTATTTTTATAGCTACCAATTCAAATTTTCTTAAAGCAGCCTTTTATTCTGAAAAGGGTGCATTTGTATAGTACAAAGCAGAACAAATTTTTGTTCTTAGAGAAATCATTTAGTCACGTTGCACATAAAATACAGATGCAGATTGCATAGAAAGTGATCATTTACCAGCATGCTTAACCATAAAACAATTAAGAGGAAATATTGCTATGAGCAGACAAAAAGATGTTGCTTACATACCATCCTTTTACCGGTATTTATGATTTTAAAATAGTGAAACAAATTGCCCAAACTCAAGATGCTATTAAATTAAGCCACCAATCTTTAACATAGTAGTCCTTGCTTAGCAACCACAATTGGGCTTAGCAATTTGGCTGCTAAGCTGCTAAGCAGAAAATCAGATGACCATATATCTCTTATGGTTGTTAAGAGAAGCATTGCAGTTGCTAAGCAAAAAAAAAATCACATTTTTTCTGCCTTCTCTATTAACTCTGCTTGTTGTAACTCATTTGAAAAACATACGAACAATTATGTGATGATCAGAAATGTGAGGACTGATCACAATTATTTAATTATTTTAGTGAATCCTTATCTTCAAACAATTGCTACATGATCCAGTCTGTAACTAAGGACTATCTGTACACATTGTTGTAATATTTCTACAGCAACCAAAAGTATTTTTTTCTTTTTCATAGCCACACATCCATAGTTTGTCAACTGTTTGGAAGCTGTTCTACTTTGTCCACTAGCATTAAAATGAGTAAAGCTTGCCAATCACTAAGATGGCATGTTCAGCAATGATGCCAAGATCAGCACTCGTATTTAAAATACTCAAGTTTTCTATCATAAACACCTCAAAGTATATCACAAATATAAATGAAAACGGCATTTCAATACAATACTTTGAGACAAATGAAAAGCCAGATCACATAATGCAGGGGTGTCAAACTCGGTTTCATTGAGGGCTGCATCAGGGTTGTGTTTGACCTCAGGGGGCTGGGGTAGGCATGGCCAGCTCGATGTCACTCATGTTGGGGGCACCTGTGGCGGTCCGAGCACGGTCCGTTTTTGACTGCGACGGCCTCTTACAACCCTCTGCCAATGAAAACGGAGCTCGTGAGGGCCGCCTGCAGCCCTTCCAAGTTCACTGGAACGCACCACAGGCCAGTCCTTTGCTGTGTTCAGGGCAGCCCCTGGCCCAGATCTAAGCACCCTGCGGGCCAGATCTGACCCCCAGGCCTTGAATTTGACACCCCTGACATAATGTATTATACCAAGCTTTGTAGAACAAGCCACAAATAACAGAATGGCTGGATCATAAGTAATATATCATTTAGCATGAAAGGCAAACCTAGTCAATATTTACTGTGCATGTACTAAAAGCGGAGGTGGAAGACAGGAATATATTATTTAAAAGCTCATCAATTTACTTCAAATAAAAGTCCTTGGAATACATGTTAAAACATACAAATTCAAGTGATCTCTGCAAGATGTTATCTTATGTTTATATAAGATAAGAAAATGTATGTATAACCTACCTTACTAAAATCAGGATTGCCATAAACTGGGATACCTTCAGGACAGATTTCAGCCAGATCACAACTTATCTTTAAAATTTCCTGAGATTTATTAATGTTCTAAACAACACACATTGAAATCCAAATCAATATTCACATTTAAATTTTTTACACCACATAATCAATGAAATACTAAAGTGATTCAAACATAAAACATTTTACATGCAGAATTTTATGAGTTTATCTTAAACTTGATTTTATCAAATTTAAGCATCAAGAATTTCTATTTTAGATTAAATGATAACTCCCTCAGGCATGAATTATTTTAATCTCACTTTAATCAACCAGTGCTGTTCATAACACACCCCCAATTTTGACTTTACCTGTGCCCAAAAAGTTACAGCATCTTCTACATGACAGCCAACTACACTTTCAACTGTGAGAAGAAAAAAAAGTCAATTCAGTTTTTTATTAAGAGGGTAGTTTAGAAAACCTATATACCCTCTTAATATATGTACCTTCATTATATTTTGAATCCTCTCCCATGTTGACAGAATCTAAAACATAGAAGCAATCATTGGTTACAATAATAGCCTATTATTTATTAACTTAAGCAGTTTCACCATTACATATACCTTTTCAGTGGAAGAAAAAAAATACCCAGGAAACTAATGGTTAATCTACTTGCCACATTTTTAGAACAAAATGTGCTGTCCATTCTCAAAACCTGTAGATAAGGCTCAGATATCATAATAATATAGGTAGTCCTCGACTAATGATTACAACTGGGATGAGAATGCAAAACTATGAGTGTCACCAGATTTATGTCCTTTTTGGTAAGATTGAGTGACAGTAGTTGCTAAGTGAATCGTGCAGTTGTTAAACAAATCTGGCTTTCCATATTTTCTTTCCTTATTGAAAACAAGGTGGGAAA
This sequence comes from Naja naja, assembly GCA_009733165.1. Taxonomy (NCBI): domain Eukaryota; kingdom Metazoa; phylum Chordata; class Lepidosauria; order Squamata; family Elapidae; genus Naja; species Naja naja. The sequence goes on along the minus strand of CM019155.1, from coordinate 41,998,287 downwards.
ATCACAAATGGCAATTACATGATCTTGGGATGCTGCAACTATTGTAAATACTTGCCAGTTGCCAAGTGCCTGGATTTTGATCATGTGACCGTAAGGATGCTATGTCATAAGGATAATCAATTGCAAGTCACTTTTTCAATGCTATTGTAATTTTAAAAGGTTGTTAAAGAAACAGTTGTAAATCAAGGATTATCTGTATACCATGCGATCAGTTTAATTAAGACTTAGTAAGTAGTTTGAAACAATTTATTGGGATTTATAAATAATGGCTTAGGAATTCATGCAATGGCAAAAATTTAGCCTGTTCTGTCTTGTTTAAAAAGTCCTGAATAAATAATTCATAATTTAATATGATGTATCATAAGCCATTTCTCTAGCATGTAGCAATAATACCAAAAGTTTCTCTTATGGCAATATGGATGCAACTATCACTTGCTTTTTAAGTTTTAGAAGTGTTTTGCCTTACTAAAAACTGTTATTTTTGTAATTAGAACACCACTGTTTTGTCAGCAGATGTCCCTGCCTTTTATTAGTCTCTCCTGAACAAGCTTTCTCAACACTCCTTCCAGATTCACCTATAATCTAAACTTAGAACACTATTATTTCAAATGCAGCCACACCTTAAATTTTGTACAAGAATACTATAACCTTGTCAAAGTTGTTTCAATCCTTTTCCTAATCAATTCCAATACTGAAAGAAGTTATGTTTGCATAACATGCTCATTCATGATTTACAATCATAATTCACTTAATTAATCCAGCTCTCTGGGTTCAAATTTATTTTTATTTATTTATTCGATTTATATGTCACCCTATCTCCTGAGGGACTCAGGGCGGCTTACAATTAAAATAGATTCAATACAATTAAACAAATGACCTCCTAAACCACAAATTAACCACACAACACATTCAGCTAAAATATAATTAGTGGTTTTATGACTTGGTGACTATGTTTCTGCAAAAAATTTAATTTGAATACTGAATAAACTTTTTTCTGGGCTGGCAAAACATTGAACCATAAACTTAGCAAACAAGCTGGGTTTGCTCCAGTCCACAAAAGTCAAAGCAAAGTTAAAGTCAAAAGGTTGATATGCTGTACAAATGGAATTCTGCTTAAAATGTTGGCTTAGAAGCAGAAACACCTAGCTTTCTATTCAGTTACTGCTTTGAATATTTATTCGTTAACTTTAAGCAAACTGTTATAAGAAACCAAAGGAATGTATTTATTCATCAAACTTCAATTATTTATTTAATTAGTATGTCTTGTAACTCCCAATGACTTGGGCAGCTCATAACAATCACAACAAAGACAAGACAATACAATAAAACCAATTAAAAGGAAGGAAAAAAGGCAAAAACTTTGAAGAACAAGGGATATTAAAAAAAAGTCTTGTTCTCCCTTAGCAAAGGCCTAGCCTTAGCTGCAGAGCCCAGTTTTTTTTCCAGTTTTCCCTTAGCAAAGGCCTAGCTGAGGACTGTCGAACTCAGAGCCCATGGCCTAGATGCGTCACATACTGGCCACGCCCAGTTTAGCGAAGGGGAAAAAAGTTGTGATACATCACATGACAATGCTGTGACGATGCGAGTTTGACACCCCTGGCCTAGCCCAGGTCTTCCTAGTATTTTTCCAGCAGAATGAGGAATATCTGAATCTCAAAGCAAATCTTGTTTCAAGGGCATGTGCTGCTACAAAGTGCATTCCCAGGATCCCAGTAGATATTAAGGAAACCAAAATATGCAATATTACCAAATCAGATTGAACAGGCACATTCTGTCAGTTCCATGGAGGGTCTTGAGCTTCGGGGGGGGGCGAATGGGACATAAATCTAATGAAAAGTAAGTATCTGCAAAGCCCCTAGGTCCATGATGGCAGAGCCACTTCTGCTGGCATGCGAGAGGTTGCCCGGAAGAGCCCCACTGCATATGCGCACGCCGCGCACCCAACAGCTGATTGTCAGGTATCTGGCACGCATGTGCGGGGGTGTGCGGGAGATGCACATACATGCGCACAGCATGTGAGGGGGGTCTCGTGCGCATATGCAGAGATGCATAGCATGCTGGGGATCACACATGCATGTGCAGCGGGGGGCACAAATTGCCTTCACGCACAGTTTTTGGCACAGGAGCCCAAAAAGGTTAGCCACTAGGTATTGTAGACCACAGGCTACAGTGATGGTACATGGGAAGCTCATGTTTGCTCACACTTAAAAAGTAAAATATTTATACTTCAATTTAATTAAACTATACTATTCTGCCCTTAGAGCCAGTTACAAACACTAAGGAAAATGATCTGAGATTCTGATCTGAAAAACAACTGTAAAAATAAAACATTAATTTTACAAGATTTCTAAGGAGTTCAAACTGCATCTCAAAGGTAGAGGCACAGGTCTGGAAAAAAGCTTCAGCCCAGAGAGTACTAATTCCTAAACCACAGAGCAATCTTTCTCAATCATGGCAACAAAGATGAGAGGACTTCATCTCCCAGAATTCCTCAGGCAGCATTTTCGCTGGAGAATTTGGGAGTTTAAGTCCAAATGCTGAGAAACATTCACAGCTGAGAAACACTGCCATAGCAGTTTAAATAAGCTAATACTGTGAGTAAAAGGCAGATTCCTAAATTTATATTGCATGTTTAATTAATAATGATAGGCACACTGAAACCATTTCTAATCTAAATAACACCTTTTTATCAATGTATAAAAATAGGGACAGCCTCAGTTGCAAGCTTTGTAACACTATGAAAATCAGATAAAAACTACTGACATAATTTTTTTAGCCTGGGAAATCTCACCTGCTTCAATCTCATTACCTAACATCACTCCTACTTATTTCCACGGTGTTTAGAAACCACCCACGTCGCTCACTGGATAGTATACAAATATACAACTGGACTCTGGGTAGTCTACAAATAAAATATTAATACAAAAATATACATAAATTTTAAATAAGAGGCAAAAATAGTTAAAATTCAACACTAAAAGTATGAGTTAGTGAATTGTTGGCACTGTTACAATTGACAATGCTATAAACTAATATAATTGATTCATTAGATTTATATCCTGCTTTTCATTCAGCAGCTCAAGGTATTGTTTATCACAACATTTTCCTATTTTTCCTAGAACCCTATGAGGCAAGTTGGGCAGAAAGAAATTCGCTTAACAATCATGTTACTAACTTAACTGCTGTGATTCACTTCACAGCTGTGGCAAGAAAGGTGGTCAAATGGGGAAAAATTCAATAACTGCCTCACCTAGCAACAGAAATTTTGGGCTCAATTGTGGCAGTACATCTAAGACTATCTGTATTAGTAAGCTGCTGAGGCTGTTTACAACTTAAGATCTCCCTGCTTTAATTCAAGATTTCAACAGCTATACAGCAATTCATTTACAAATTCATCAGTGGATCAGACATACGTTAGCCATTCTGCTTTAAAGATTACCCCAACCTGGTTCAATTTAAAAGTAACTATCCAAATAATTACCATTTTCTAGGGACACAAGATTCGCAGAAAACATACCCTACCTAGCTTTCTATTTCACTAATCTAAGAATAATACAAATTTGGTTGAATGCTGCAAGAACTAAAATGGTAATGTTTATTCCAGAACACTAAGGTTGTTACAAAAATTCTACTTGTTTTACCTCATTTGTAAGTCACACCTCTATCATTGCAGTTGCCTATCTTAATTAACAATATTAAATGATTAAAACGATTGCTATTCCACGAGGCTGTGCTGCAAATATCCCACAAGATGAACCTCTTGAAATTTAGTACTAATATAAGTATCTCGTGGACTCTTGGTAAGCCACTTACTTAGTCATAGTTGCTTGATCCAACTTAACCTAAGTGGCTGGCTTTGCAGTACGTATCATAGTAAACCACTAACTCTTACGCAGCTGAGGTTCCTGATTTAATAGCCAACTGACCGTTTTCGTTTAACGCCTCATACAATCTAGCCACACGTAAAAGCTAAATACTTAACAGACTCCACTTTTCTGCAAGACTAGGTGACTCGATACTGTCGGCATTTTCGCGTTTTTTCTTTTTTTTCCAAAGGAGCGGTTTTTTGTTTTGTTTTTTCCAGTCCTTAAGGTTTCCGCTTTTTAGAATCAAATCGCCACTTAACAAGTAGGTGGGAAATGTTCTTTGGGTTTTATTTCTCTTCCTCCCGCGCTCACTCTATTTCAGAATCACAGCCAACCGTCTGTTTTAATAACTGGGCGAATTAGGATTCCGAGAACTATACACACTCACCCTACTGGAGACAACGGTACTCCCAGCACGCAACCAAAATTGCGCCTTTAATATAGTCACATGAAATCCTAAAATAGTCTACGCCTGCGCGAGAAGTTGACAGCATTTAACGGTCTTTCTCATATCTGATTGGGCAAATCTTACTACGGCTCTTTGGCCATTGGTCCTGAGCTTTCAATCTATTTCGTGTCTTTGGGAAGAATGCCTTCATCTCGGTTTGGCTACAGGGTGCTGTGGTGGGCGCTCACGTGAGATAAAGTAGTCTAAGGCTCCGCGACGAGTCTTTCTCAGATCGGATTGGGCAAATGTTACTACTGCTCTTTGGCCATTGGTCCTGAGCTTTCAGTGTCTTTCGTTTTGGGGGGGGAAAACCTCGGTTTGCCTACTGCGTGCTATGGTGGCATCACTCCTTTCCCATGGTGGCAACAGAACATTGTGTATGTTTCATTCTAGGTAGTCTGATTCCCCTTAGACAGAATCTTCCTGGGTAAAACCGCCTCTTTTTCCCATATTCATGAAGTGTTATGCATACTTTGCCAGTGGTTTTTGAAAAGGTGAGGGTTTTTTTTCTTTTTAAATTAGCCTTAATAGAGTCCAGCGATCCCCTTTTTCTGGCTACTTTTTAATCAGGCAGAAGTACCAAAGCTAGCTTGCAAACTTTCAGGATCAGAATGCATACAATCACTTTTAATGCAACATTGGTGTCATTAAAACTAAGGTAGTTGGAAATAACCACTTCATAAATGCATGGCACAACATAGAATAAGAGGAGTAGATTCAGTAGTCCATCTGCATTTAAAACACAGGCCACTCTTGAAAACAACAAAGTCCATATTTTGGACAGAGAGGGTCGCTAGTTTGAAGGGTTACAGAGGCCATCTATATCAAAATTTAACAGCCTTCTCCCAATAGAGGGTAGGGGATACAACATCTATCTCCAATACAGTCCTTTCAACAGTTTCAAGAAGCCTCCACACCAATTTGCATTATTCAGGAGACCCTGATGACACAGATAAACCTCCAGGTAGCCTTAATGACTTGCTTACAGAATGCAAATGACCAGCTGTCTGCAAGGAATGTAATTCCATTCCCCACCATCCAGTCCAAGCTAAAGAAGGTTCTTGGATGAGAAGTGAAATGTCTTCAAAGAAAAACCAGAAAGCCCAGTTGCCTCTTGAAAAAAGCACCTTTGGGGCAACCATGACCAGGCTAACTAAGAATCTCCAGAGACATTTGTTGGAAATAGTTTAAACTGCCAGATCATCAACTGTTACATCCTCTAACCCCCACTCCTTTAACCTTAAACTATCTACTATTGACCTCACCCCATTCCTAAGAGGTCTGTAAGGGGCATGCATTAGTGTCTACCATCGTGCCTACCATCCCTATCTTATTGTCCCCATTTAATCGTACCTATTTCCTGTATTGTTACTCATGTTTATACTTATACCTATTAACTTGTAAGCGATTGACAAATCAAATAAATATCATTTCAGCCATTGTCTATCCACTGTGGGATGAAGGCCTCTTCCGCATGTTTCCAAGCAATACGGTCTTGAGTTTTCTTTTGCCAGTTAGGCCCACAATAATTGCTGACGTCATTGATCCATTTTGGATCCAAAGCTTACTGTCAGATATGTCGCTCTAACAAAGGGAAAGAAGTGTTGGAAGAAATATCCTTCTGGGTTCAGTTCCAAGTGGGGAAAAACACACTGGAAACATGGAGGCTGTTTGGAAAGATGGCTTAATGGTGGACAGGACCACATGACTGGGAGCTCCAAAGTTAAAAGGATGATCACATGTTTCAAGAAGTTGGGTGAAGGAAAAGAAGAAAGGGCCGAGATGCTGAGAGTGCCTGGTTTTATACCCTCGGTTGAGATTTGAATTTGAGCTTGTCAGACTCCCATGGGGCGATGCAGGGGCAACTCTGTAGGCTGTCCTGAGTTCCAGACTGGTTGAGCCTTGCTGGGTGATGATGTAATGAAAAGGGCTTTGGGCAATTGCTATAGCTTTACCTGGAGATCTTTGTTATGTAAAATATTCTGGCCCAGGCCTTAATGGCCCACCCACTAACAAAGGTAGGGATAAGCTTCTGCTTCTGAGATGGGTTTCTGCTTCTGAGTTTCTACTCTTTAGGGGAAATATTCTGCCTTTTTAATATTTCCTAGGATATTTCAATTTTCTAGGAGATGAGTGGGTGTTTCCTACAGAAGGAAAGCATTTACCAGAAAAACCAAATAAAATGTAGAAGGACTTACTGCTAATAGTAAGATGCATATTCTTATTCAGCCTTATTTCAAACTCAATAAAACCAATTCATCTGGAGATTTGAAAATTTTCAAACACAAAACTATTAAGAGAGAGAGAGAGGGAGAGAGAGGGAGACAGAGAGAGACCAGCAATGAACAGGGAAATGTGGGTGTGAAATTCACAATATTTTCTTCTATTAACTCATATTACAGCAAGAATTAGATATATGGTTTTTTCCAAATAGACTACTAAAATGTTCATTACAAGCAAGCAATTACGATAATGAACTAAACTACATGTCTTCTAAGGTCCTGCACTATAATTCTATAACTTCTGAATTTTATCTGCTTATGGAAATGGAATATGCATCTCAAAAAACTCACTCAAAAAAGAAAGTGAAAGGTGCTTCCTGACATGGAATAGGATAAAGAATCAGGAGAATATTGATAAATATTGTGGTAAATGTAATTTGGAAATGAAACCTGACTAGTACAGAATATAAAATAAAGGAGTTGGAGGTCTTCTAGTCCAATCTCTTCTTAAAAACAACTAAGGGTAATTTCCAAAAAGACAGCGACTTATTTAGTGCTTAATTTCCACCTTAGCAGCAAGAAGCCTAAATCTGCTGTGCAGAATTGCTTTAAGAAAGAACCCTACAGTGTAAAGATACAAGGTTTTTTTTTGCAAGTTAGCCAATTAAAAGCTAAAGCAAATAATTTTATATAATATTTACCTCTCCCCTCCGCACCCAATCAGTCCTTATCGTACATGCGCGGCATCACCTGCAGCCTGCTTTTGCCCACTCGCCAGGCCAACCTTTGCTGCATGCCTTCTGCTGTGGCCCTGCCTGATCTCCCTGGGTGAGTTAGATTCTGCAAGCTCCAGGGCCCAGTTGCCTACCTGCCACTGCCGATCGCCTTTCCCCCCCACCCCACTTGCTTTTTGCCGCTGCCGCCCTAACCCTCAGAAGGTAAGGCCCAGCAGTTGCAGTGAATCCAGGCAGGGGGCGAGATGCAGACTGGTGGGGACCCGAGCTAAATTTCGCTATACCGGAGAATGTGGAAAGTTCTCCTGCTGCTGGGAAAGTAAGTGAGTCTTCTGGAACAGCTCTGGGCAGCAGAGAGAAACAGGATTCAACCGGGCTGCTTCTCTGCCACTCAGAGCCACCTGTTTCCCTATTGGAGGGAAACTTGCAAACTTTTTGCTATGCCAGGAAAGACTCTCTTGCTCTCCCAGCAGCAGAACACGAGCCTCTCCGCATGTACTCTGGTACAGCGAAATTTAACTTGGATTCACCACAGCTGCTGGGCCTTGCCAGCGGGGAGGCAGGAGGCAGGGCTGGGGATGGGTCACACTTTGCTACCCGCATGGCCCCTTTGCCTGCCACCCCTTCCCTCTCCTGCCCGCAGCCCCTTTGTTGGACCTGGAACAATCGCCCCTGGTTGGCCCCATCATGCTGCCTGGTCACACCCATGTTGGCAACAGGTGTCATTTTGAAGTTGAGGGAGAAGTTGGGGGAAGAGGTGGAGGGTCCTGCAGTGGCCAGCACAGGAGCGCCGTGGCTGGGCCAAGCCAGCAAGCTTTCCTTGGTGTTCTTCGCTACTTCTTTCATTTCTTCTTTTTGGAATACAAATTGGCTGAACAGTGATCGCCAGCTGTGGTGGAAGCATCCCTTCGGGTGACCCTTCTCCTCCTCCTCCTCTTCTTGCAACCAGTGACTGTGGCAAGGCTAGGAGGGTGCACATGTGAGGGGAGATGCTCCTCAAGCAAGTGCCAAAGCACAGCAAAACTGGGCATGGGGTGGGCAGTTGCTCGCTTGAGGGTCTCCCCGTGCATATGCACCCTCCTGGCCCCACCACAGCCTCCGGTCATGAGAGGAGGAGGAGGTTCACCTGAAGGGACACTTCCACCACAGCTGGTGATCATTGTTCAGCCAGTCTGGATTCCCAAAAGAAGAAATGAAAGAAGTAGTGAAGAGCGCCAAGGAGAACTTGCTGGCTTAGGCCTGCCATGGCTTTGAGAGAAAGAGAGAGAGACAGAGAGAGAGAGAGACAGACAGACAGACAGACAGACAGACAGTGGGTGGGAGAGAAGGAAAGATAGGGAGAGACACAGGGAGAGAAAGAGAGGGTGGGGGAAAGGGGGGAAGAGAGAAAAAGAGAAAGAGAAAAAGGGAATGAGAGGAAGAGAGAGCGACAAGAAAGGAAAGAGAGAAAAGGGAAAGAAAGAAAAAAGAAAGCGAAAGGAAGAAAAGGGATAGACAAAAAAAGGGAGACATGGAAGGAAGGGATAAAGAAAAAAGATGGAGGGAGGAGAAAGTGAATGGGATATATGGATGGATAGATAAATACATGGAGGGAGAAAGAGGAAAAGGAGAGGAAGGAAGGGCACAAACCCTGGCTTCAGAAGACTCTGTAATAGCACAGCAATCTAGGGTTGGAAGGGATCTCGGACATCATCTTCTAGTCCAGGGGTGGGCAAACTTTTTGACTGGGAACAATGGATTCTCAAAGGACAGAGGGCATGGATGGAGGTTTGTGAACAAATTCAAAGGACCGGTCTTCCAGCCTCTGAAGAGCAAGAGAACCTCCGCTCCATAATGGATAGAATGAGCCAAACGGGCCGGATCCGGCCCCCAGGCTGTAGTTTGCCCACGGCTGTTCTAGTCCAACTCCCTGCTCCAGCAGGAGATCCTTATAGAATCATAGAATAGCAGGGTTAGAAGGGAGTGTGTGTGTGCATGCTGTCAAACTCCAAAAACAGGTCAAGTAGCTCTGGGGAGGTCAGTCATAAATTAGAACACTTGTTAAGCAACCCATCATTAAGTGAGGACCAATTGTATTTGTTTTTTTTTAATTACATTTAGTGTCAGCTCTTCTCCCAAGACTCAGGGTGGCTTACAATTTTTGGGATACACCCAGTGTGCTCAGCAATAGCCTTCATTCCATTGTATGCCTGCTTATTACTCGGCATTTTTACAAAGTCAGCTTATTGCCCCCAACAATCTTGGGCCCTCAATTTACCTACCCCGAGAGGATGGAAGGCTGAGTCAACCTTGAGCCCGGTGGGATTCGAGCCTACAGTAATTGTAGGCAGCTGGAACTTAAATACGGGCATTTAACAGCCTGAGCCACCAAGGTTTGCCAGTCACTTGGCCACATGGCCATGCCCAGCCAGTCACATGGCCACCAAGCCACACCCACAAATTGGGCCACACCCACAAAACCAGTTGTTAAGAAATTTGGATCCCACCACTGGCCTGGGCCCACTTTGGAGACTTTGGAAGACTGTGATGAGGAAGCAGAATCAGAGGCAGATGCAGAGCCGGAGCATTCTGTCTGCCACCAAGTGGAGAGGAAGCTGTCTTTGAGCTGAGTGAGGGGGAGGAATGTGGACCATCCCAGATGCACATATGCCTAGAGAGGAGAAGAGAACAAGGGAAGGCAATAAGCCAGCTTTCAAGGAAAAGACGGGAGTGAATTTGACTCAGCTGGGATGAACCGAGACAGTTTCTGCTTGGCTTTCTCATTGAAAGACTTTTTATTTTGAGTTCTCATGTGAACAGAGGCTGTTTGTACCCTGTTTCATAAGGGGAAAAGACTCTCATTTGTGATTAATTGTTTTTATCTATCCAACATAAATAAAAAACGTTCCTGCTCTTTTTTTAAAAGGGGGTTGTTTTACTAGTAAGTGGTTTTTCATTGCTTGTGAAGTCTGGGTCAGAACAATCTATGCAATGTTGAAGGTGAGAAACACCTTCAAATCAGGCGATGTGGCAACACCAGAGCAAGTGCTGATTTGAGACATACTATAAAAACAGCAAAGCGGGCTTATAGTCATAAAGTACACAATTTCTTTCATATGGATCCTATGCATATGTGGCAAGGTATGGAGTTATTACTGACTATAAGGCAGCTTCCCTGACATGCAGGGCGTGGGATTTTACCGGTTCGCACCAGTTCAGTAGAACCGGTTTTATGGTTCCCGGTAGTTCGGAGAACTGGAAAATTGGGCCTCTGGCTGGCCCTTCCCTTCTCCGCCCACTTCTCTGCTCCCTGCCCAGTTAGTCCCCATCACACATGCGCAACATTGTGCGCATGCATGACATGCCTGCAGCCTGCTTTTGCCCACCTGCCAGGCTATACATTGCTGCCTGCCTTTCGCAAGCTTTTTACTCTGCTGGGAGAAGCTCTCCCAGCAAGAGCAGGTGAGAGAAGCAGCCCGGAGCCGACACAAGCCTCTCCACTGTTCCTTCCAGCTGAGCAGCCCTGATTTGCCTGCTCACAGGTAAGCCTGCGAATCGCGCTAGCCCCTCTCCCACTGTCCCCGGGCCTCACCCAGCCCTCTGCGGGCCTCCCCATAGCTCCCCAGGCTTCACCCAGCCCTCCATGGGCCTCCCCATAGCTCCCAGGCCTTGCCCTGCCCTCCACAGGCCTCCCGTAGCTCCCCAGGCCTTGTCCAGCCCACCACAGGCCTCCCTGTAGCTCCCCAGGCCTCACCCAGCCCTCTGCAGGCCTCCCTGTAGTTCCCCAGGCCCCATCCAGCCCTCCATGGGCCTCCCCCTAGCTCCTCAGGCCTCTTCCAACCCTCTGCGGGCCTCTCTGTAGCTCCCCAGGCCTTGTCCTACCCTCCATGGGCCTCCCCCTATCTCCTCAGGCCTCATCCAGCCCTCCGTGGGCCTTCCCGTAGCTCCCCAGCCCTCACCCAGGCCTCCAAGGGCCGCCCTGTAGCTGCCCAGGCCTTGCCCAGCCTTCACCGGGCCTCTCCCAATCCTGGCCCCATGCTGGGCCTCCCTCCCCGCCTGCTCTACTTTGACACAAGCAGAGGCTGCTGGTTGGAGTGTGGGGAACGCAGTGCCTCCTAAGGGCATAACTAGAAGTGGAAGAGGCTGCATGTCTCTGGCGGAATGAACCAGAGCTTTTGATCGGAGCTGCCCCCACCCCCTCCCCTGCCAAACGGGAGTGCAGATGGATGTTCCGGGGGCCAGGGCTGTTCCTTTTTTGTTCTCCCACTGCCCACTACTCTGGGGCTTGCCGGATCAGTTCATCCCAGACTAGGTGTGTGTGTGTCATGAGAGTTTGGTGTGTGTGTGTGTGAGAGAGAGAAAGAGACAAGGGAGGGAGGGAAGGAGGGAAGGAGGGCAAGGAACAGCAAGAAAGAAAGAGGAAGGGAAAGAAAGAGAAAGAAAAAGAAATAGGAAGAAAGGAGAGAGAGAAAGAGAGAAAGAAAGAGAAAGAAAAAATAGGAAGGAAGGAAGGAAGGAAGGAAGGAAGGAAGGAAGGAAGGAAGGAAGGAAGGAAGGAAGGAAGGGAGGCAGAGACAAAGAGAGAAAGAAAAAGAAATAGGAAGGAAGGGGAGAGAGAGAACTCTGTGCTATTATTTTTAATTGTTCCATTATTTATCATATATTAATATTTTACACTGTCCCTACACCTAGAGTGATTTTACTGCTTTTCTTTTGCCCAGGTATTTTTCAGGGTTCACAATACATGCATTCAATGTCTATAGTTCAGAGCATAAATACATGTGTGTTTAACAGAGTTGAAAGGGACTTTGGAGGTCTTCTAGTACAACCCCCTGCTCAGGATGCCAAACTCTGAATAAAGGTCCTGGGAAAGGTGTCAGAGTAACAGGATAACACTTAGAAGGGATCTTGGGGGGGAAACCCTATACCAGGGGTCGCCAACCTTTTGGATCTCAGGGACCACCAAACTCATAATTTTAAATCCCAGGAACCACTAACCAATTCTGTGGGTGTAGCCTAATTTGTGGGTGTGGTTTGGTGGTCATGTGACTGGCTGGGCATAGCTTGTATGTAAATATCATAAATATTTATATAAATATTGAAATTTTTATTAAAAAAGAGCAAAAGCAGGCAAAGCAGGCAGGCAGATTGAGTTGCTCACAAAATCACAGATTCATTCAGAGATCTATCTGCCATCGGCTAACTCCGTCTATCACATAAAATTTGCTTGCCGTGAGTCTGCACTGAATAATAGAACCTTCAGTCCTAAGGGAGGTTCGGCTGTGCTTAAAAGCAGAGATGAAGATCTAAAGACTAGCTACAAAGCAAGAAATCCAACTATTTCCTGCTTTCTAGCTAATCTAAATCTCCCTGCACAGCAGAACAACTGATGGTTGCAAAAAGGAAAAATAGCAATTTAGCAGGCAAGTTTGCCGGATAAGGAGTGAGTGGGCAGGGAGGGTTCCTGCGGGCCATGTGGGCAGTGCAGCCTTGTGTTTCTATGCAGCCTGGATTAATTGCTTTGGGGGGTGCTCTGGGAGTGAGATTTCTCTGTGGCCCACCAAAATTTTCTCGCAGCCCTATACCATTTCAGAGAAATGGCTGCCCAGTCTTTTCTTAAAAACCTCCAGTGTTGGAGCACCCAGAACTTCTGGTGGCAAGCAGTTCCACTGGTTAATTGTTCTCACTGTCAGGAAGTTTCTCCTTAGTCTTGGTTTGCTTCTCTCTTTGTTCAGTTTCCATCCATTGCTTCTTATTTGCCTTCTGGTGCTTTAGAAAATACGTTGCCCCCCACTTTCTGGCAGCCCCTTAAAAGCCTGTTGCCTATCACACTCTTGAGCAAAGCATGTGAGCCATTTCCTCCTTTCAGTGGTCCATGAAAGTACATCTGTAGTATGTAGATAATAAACTCAAAATAAGTAAACATTTTTACAGAACTATAGGTAAGTTGAGGCTGGGTGTGACAAGGAATGGCTGGGACGGGAGGGGCCAGGCGAGGCACCCCTTGACGTGACACTGAGTTGGTCACGCCCACAGTCACATGACCAAGCCACACCCAGCCAGTCATATGACCAGCAAACCATGCCCAGCCAGCAAGCCACACCGTTACATGACCAGCAAGCCACACCCACAAATTAGGCCACACCCACAGGACCAGTTGTTAAGAAATTTGAATCCCACCTCTGCTGACATGTAAGGGTGACAGATTTTCTAAACAATCTAAAATATGTTTTTTGGATGATTTAGACTACAAATGTTCATCTTCCTGATGAACAAGTGCTCAGGTTTGATACAACTGCTGTTCAGAAGGTCCTGCGAAAAATCAACATTCAAAAAGCTGTGGGTCCTGATAACATTCCTGGGCGAGTACTTATCAGTGTGCTGATCAGCTGGCCACTGTTCTCATAGACACCTTCAATCTCTCGTTGGATCAAGCAGTGGTTCCATCATGTTTTAAAACTGCAAACATTGCATCAGTGCCAAAAAAAACTCTGTAATCACATGCCTTAATGATTACCATCCAATTGCACTCACTTCCATTATGATAAAGCTTTTTGAGAGATTGGTAAAGAATTATGGTTTCATCCCTTCCCCCTTCATTTGACTCATTACAGTTTGCCTATCAGAACCACTTTACAGATAATACATTTTCCTGTGTGCTTCATCTTAGCTTGGTGCACCTGGAAGAGAATACTCATGCAAATGCTATGTGTTGATTTTAGTTTGGCATTCAAACAATCATTCTTCAGTATTTGGTGAACAAAGTGGGCCTATTAGGTTTTAATAATGTAACTGGATATTTGATTTCCTTATTGATAAGCCCCAGTTCGTGTGAGTTGGAAGAAAAGTTTCCAGCTTTATCTCCTTGAGTACATTATCCCCACATGGCTGTGTCTTGAATCTATTACTGTTCATCTTTATGACCCACAACCACTAAGCCAAATCTGCTATGAATCGTATTGGATGACACAGCAGTGGTGGGTCTTATCCGGGACAACAATGAACATGCTTATAGGGAAGAGGTGAAGACTCTAGTAGATTGGTACTGTTCTGATCCAACCGGGTTCCCAGACAGCAGACAAAGGCAGCAGCCCCCACCTTTCAAGGCTTAATCACGAATGCTGTTCCTTTACAGATAAAAGGCTGCTTTCCAACAATTATCTCTGACAAGAAAGAGCCTTGCCAAGTTGTTTGTCAAGGCTGCCAAAAACCCAGAGATAAGAACTAATTTAGAAGATTCATGAACTAAAATGTCCACCAGTTGAGCTTAAGAGCTTCTTTGCTGTCTGCAAAGAGCACTTTTTCAAACCTGGCTTTTATCCTCTTGAGGGAGGGGCCATTACCTTGCAGCCTACTCCCGAGTCGCCTGTGCTGCTGTAATTGTTCTTTCCTCTGAGTAATCCTTCGTGTACGTGCACTTGGCACAGGAACCTCGTCACTGTTGCCAGCCCCCACAATCTCTGAAAACAGCAGTCTACTTCCTGATGGTCCTGGCCCCTCATCAGTCATTGCTCTCCTCAATCATCTGCACCTGCTGCTGGCTAACCACAACAGGTACAATAAAATAACCTGTTTCTAAATGTTAATAAAACAAAGGAGATCATCGTAGATTTTAGAAAGAGCCACCATAGTCATATTCCACTCAATATCAAGGATGCAGCTATAGAGGTGGTCAACAGTATTAAGAATCAGGGGTGCAGATAACAATCTGAACTGGTCTCTCCACACATTATCCTTAGTGAAGTGTGCAAACCAGTCTCTACATTTCCTGCATCGGATGAGGAAAGTGCATCTTTCTCCTCTGTCCTGGTCACTTTTTACAAAGGCACAATTGACAAACTGCATCACTGTTTGCTTGGTGGTAGCAGTGCTTCAGATAGGTCGATACAGAGAGTGGTAAGCATATCCGAGATTATAGGTAGCTTGTTTCCCATTACTGCTTATAAGCGCTATGTGCTTAGAGCTCAAAGCATTGTTAGAGACCCCACACACCCACTTTATGGACTGTTTCTGTTTCTCCTGTCTGGGAGGAGGTTTTAAAGTATTTCTGGCATGACTACCAGATTCTGTAACAGCTTTGTTACCTATGCCATCTGTGTGGTAAACTCACAAGATTCGTTTTCCTCACTGTGTACATGTATATCCAAACTAGACTGTGTTGTTTCTCTGTGTTATATATGTGGGTACATGAATTTTCATTTTAATGTATGCTGATTAGTGTACTTCTAAAATGACAGTAAAGTTATTCTAAACCTAAGTCTACTGTTATTAGAAATTAGATCCATTTTCAGATATCATCTATAACACTGGTATAATAAGGGATATACTACAGGCATAAGATGTATGATATCCAATCCAAACCTAGTACTATGTGAACCACATTTTTACTGCATTAAATTTAGATAAATCAATTCAACCATACAAGTAGTCATCGATTTACAACAGTTCATTTAGTGACTGAAGTTAGAACCGCTTTGAAAAAAATGGCTTATGACCGTTTTTCATACTTACAATAATTGCAGCATCTTTATGGTCATGTGATCAAAATACAGACACTTGGCAACTGACTCATATTTGTGACAGTTGGAATGTTCCAGGATTATGTGATTACCTTTGTAACCTTCTGACAAACAAAATCAATGGGGAAGCCTGATTCACTTAACAACCATGTTACCAACTTAACAATGCAGTGATTCACTTAACTATAGCAAGAAAGGTTCTAAAATGGGGCAAAATTCACTTAACAATTGTCTTGCTTAGCAACAGAAATTTTTGGCTCAATTACCACCTGTAATGATTATTTGTTTTTCCTTATTATGAATATTTTTAAATTTTGAAATATAGAAAACAAAACCACTCTTTTCATAAAATGCAAATATTTATTAACAATAAATTCTTCTGAAGAAGTTCCTAATGTTATACTATAGTCTTCTACCACAAAACCTGAATTTTTACCATTGCTAATTTTCAAGTATGCAGAATTAGATGGATAGCATTATTTTGCTTCAATGCCTGAAAAGAGGTACACTATAATTTTATATATAACAAAATTGGCATAGAAAAATAAACATATTGTACTGTAGTTACTGAAGACAGACAGACGGATGGGGACAGAGATGCTGATAAATTAAATGGAAGCACAAATATATTATTGATGATGTTGGGTCTTCGTTGGCATAGGATTTTTGCCTTTCTGATCCCTCGCCTTCTCTTGTTTCAACTGTAATGAAAATAATAATAAAATCACTTGAAACATAAGCTCTCCTTGTTTTCTTCAAACTATAGAAAACTTTCATATAGTGCCATTATTGCTACATTTTCTTATCCTACAGCATTAGAAATTTCCTTTACTGGATGCATCTACATCCAAGTGCCCATATGAATTGACACAAACCCACAAATTGAAATGAAAGCAGTCTCAGCGTCAGCAAAGCTGAGCGCATTAGGACCACAGTAGCGCTGAACGGGCTACAATTTCCAACCTGACAGAAGCTCATTGACTGGAGAATCTAAACATTTTTGCCTAAAGATGAGAGCCAATTTTTTTTTTGCCATGTTCCTTTAGGGCCAGACTGAGTTGTGAACTGGGAAAGTGACAGTTGACAGAGGGGTGTGGTAAAAAAAAATGAAGGATTCAGTCTCTGGGCAGAAAGGCATGTATCTACTTGTTCTGCTTATTACGCTCTGGATGGGTATAAAGCAGACAGAGCAACTCCACAAAGCATCTATACAAAGTCTTTTTTATTGGTTCATCAGGCATCCTATCAACTCACATTTTTGACGAGGTTCTTCTTAATGTCCAATTCTTTGCATATCTGAATTGTGGTGTAGAAAGATATTAAACTCTCATCCCCATAATGATGACCATGATGATGATTGTAGCAACTGCATGGTATAAGATTCAGGCTAGAGTGAGGGAGCCTCCCCCAAACCAACAAGGGTTAATTTAGTGACCAATCAGGATTACAGATGTGACCACATAACATGGACTACATTTCCCAGGATACCTTAACTACATTTACCATGATGCATTCCCTTAAGGGGACAGCTCTCAATTCCTAACTACCTATCCCAAATCCCATTAACTCTAAACTGGCTGGACAGCACACTACCCATGTGTGGACACAGACAACTCCTGAGATTCCCCAATCCAGGTCTGTTTTGAAGGCATAGGGTGAGTATCTTGGGCCTCTGACTACTTCAGTGTAGATTACAGCATCAGGGGCATCTAGTCCCAGCAAGAGCAAAATCTTGGCTGCAGGATCTAGGGCGGGAAAGTGATGAGCCATATGCTTCAGGTGAGGTATGTTGCTAGCTACCTCTGGTGTTGCAATGTGGCTGCGGTCATCTGGTATCCTGTCCCATTCTAGCACGAGTGGCAGTAGGAACTGGGAACTTCCATCTAATGACTCTATACAGAGTCCAGTAGCTCTCCTCCCCACCATGTGTCTTGGTGCAGTGCACATTGATGTCGTGAAGTGCACTTTTTCCTTCTACACATCAAAGAGGTCAAAGAATGCAGACCTGGCTAGTGAGTGATTGCTCTGAGGATCTAGGATTACGTACATTTTCCCTGCTTCTTTGGCTAAGCAGATCTGATGACACAATCAAGGGACTGATGTGTTATTGCACACTTACGTGCAATAGACACTTACCACTGGCTCTGATTGTGCTTTTGTGGTGCGCTGAGGCTCCTTGTTCAAAGGAGGGTTAGGAGTTGTCTGCTGTGGTAATTCAGAGTCTGGATGCAGAGCAGTTGGGTGCTCGTTGCTGTTACATAGATGGCATTGCACTTTGGCTGTGCAGTCTTTTGGCGCATGTTTAGAATATTCGCAACACTTGTAGCAGACTCTGAACTCCCATAACAAATCTCTCCTTTGGGTCAGGGATTTCGCTGCAAACCCCTGGCATCTGTTCAGCAAGTGTCGAGTGTTGTGCAAAGGACAAAGCTCGACTCTTTTTGTAGTTGGAGATCTAGATCCGGTTGAGGACGATGAGTTAGCGGCCAAACTCTTTATGGTTGAGGAGTCGATCTCGGTTTTATGGACAATCATGAAGGGTTTTTCCCTTGCAGTGTGCGTAGGGTCTGTGGACGATATATAGTTGCTGTTGTATCTTTTTTCATTTGGAGGACTAACAGCTCTGAGTCCGCGGGCCCTGGGGGTGTTGCACACTGTTGCCTGGTCGGCCACAAATTCTTCAAGAATGGTAAAGGGTATATAGTTGTGGCAACCCTTGGCCATGAAGGAATCGGACAACTGGAGCCACTGTTTAATTAGCACCTGTGGGAGGTTCCAAACAATTTTGTTTTGCATGTCAGCGTGGTCAAGACAAGCGAGTCCCAGTAACCATGGATCCCGTTGTGCTGATTTCAGTTGTATGAGTATATTAGAGAGTTCTGTGACCAGGTGAGGCCTGTCGATAGGAATTTTAGGAAATCTGTTGAGGCTGTTCAAGAGCGTTGATTTTACCGCTGTGGGAGCGCCATACAGTTCATCAAGTCTTTTCCATGCCAACCGTAGGGCAGTGTCTGGGTCGTCTAAGTGGGAGATATAAAGTGCCTTCATTGCTTTGGCAGACTGCGGCCCTAGCCATATTATCAAGTGTACGAGTACTTCATCGGTTTCAGGTGTGCATCCTGAATGGTGCGCAGAAAAATTTTCTTCCAGAGGAGATATTCACCGCCTGGCTCGTCAGAGAATTTGTATACCCCATTGGTGGCCAAATCTACCTTTCCTCTCCTGAGAGCCAACTCTCTCCAGTAGTCTGCATCATCTGTAGAGGTGGATTGGGTAAGGGGCATTGATGTAGAAGGTGGATTTGGGTTGTATGTCAATGACAGGTCGTAGTGTTCCTCCCAGTGCTTATGGAGGATCCTGCCATTCAGAGATGATGGTGGAGCTTCATGCTGCTGTGTATCTTGTTGTACCTGTGAGCTCAGGTAGTGTTGAGGTTGTGGCTGGAATGATACTGCCTGTGGATTGAGTGTGGCAGGTGTCGTTGGTTGCATGTCTACTTGTCGAGAATTCATCATGATCACTGGTGGGCTAAGTTGCTTGCCCAGCAGGCCATGAGACGTTGGAGTAGGGTTGCTGATTCTGGGAAGAGAATCTCAGACCTTAGTACATACAACATCAGTTGGGGAAGATTTGCTGTTGCTGGGAAGTGAATCTCATATTTTGGGTCTTACAACGTCAGTTGCCTGACTGAGGTTTAGAATCTGTGGGTGAGATTCACTCCTATGCTTCCCTGGTTGTGGGAGACTGCTAGGCAACTGAGGCGGTTGCATCTACTCGTTTTGTAGTGAGTGCTGCTCATCCACATAGGCCTTGACCCATGTATTTGTACTATCTTCTCCCAACTATTCAAAGTCGAAGTTGAAGGAGGCATTGTCGACCACCTTCCGTCATGCTGCGGCCTGTGATGTCTTTGTTGCAGAGTCTCTGTGTCATTCAGCCAACTCCAATTGGGCCTGAACTTTGGCCAATTCTGCTTGTTGGTTGGCTTGGGCTTTGGCCAATTCTGCTTGTTGTTCGGCCTGGGCCTTGGCCATTTCTGCTTGTTTAGCTGCAATTTCTGCCTGTTGAGCTGCTACTGCCGCCTTCTGCCATGTCACCTCCTCTGTTGCACGTAGATCTGCGTCTGCTACTGTAGCTACTACTTCAGCTTCTGCAGCCCGGTCAGCGTAACTTGTGGCTTTGGATGCCTTAGATGCACCGCTGCGACAGGAGGATACTCTGGAAAGATGGTGAGACCAAGCAGCAGAGAATTGGCACGAGACACTGGAACCTGCTGGAGATCTAGTGGGCTTGGGCTGGAGGGAGGAGACTTTCTTTAAATGGTGGGAAGAAGCTGCTAGTGATTGAAGACCTATGTCAGATGTGGCCTTCTCCCTCGGTACTTGTTCCTCCTGTAGCGCATTGAAGAGCACGGCCTGGAGGGAGTTTTTCTTTCCTAATGCAGTCTTTGATTCTTTGTTCTCCTCAAGCATTGATGTGTTCTTGGAGCCCTGGGTCTTCCAGGTTCGACTGTATGTATTTAAGCTTACTTTCACTGTCTCTTCACTGTGCGAGATGCTCCTCTATCTCTTTCTGCATTAGTAGTAGGCTCTTGAGGGGCAACTTGCTTTTGGGGGTAACGCAGATCCTTACCAGCTCCACCCATGCATCTGCATGATGGTGATACTGCCTGGCCCAATCCTCTTTGAAGCATGCCACCGTGGGTGAGGTAAGCTTCCTATGCCATCTGAGATCGTAGGCTTTCTGAGGTATCGCCATGTCTTCGGAGGTTTGGATGTCCGGATGAGGGCTTTGGGAACCAGGCTCCACATTTACATCTAGGGTGGGAGGAGGGTTCGAGTCCTCTGATACTTCAGGTACATCTTCATGTCTGAAGAAGTTGCCATGTTTCAAATTGGCAAAGGTGAATTTTGGAAAATTTAGTAGTTTTCCTTTATTTTGCTAGGGCACTGTGCGCAGGTAGCAGAAAGGAGGAGTATCTGCTAGAATTAGTACTTGAACACTTAGGTGGTGCTGCACAATATGGCTGCTTTTAGGGTGCAGTGTGTGTTTGCAACACAAGTGGGTGCTATAGAGGGCGTTGTTGCAGAGTCTGAAGACTTGAGAGCAAAACGCAGGTTTGCCTGTTAGTGTTGCTTGCTAGGTCTGGAAGACACTGTTGTTAAGCACAGGTTAGGCTGCAGATAGTACTGGAACCTTGCATTAAGTTGCTTAATGTTTTCACAATAATTACAAAAAAAGGAATTTTCATTGGTTAAACACTAGTTAAATTTGGGAAAATTCGCAGACAAGTCTTTGAATTCTCTGGGAAATTTCTCCTAGATCACCAAATGGTGTTGTGGGCTACTTTGCTTAAGTCTGTGGAGGGGGTGTGAACCCCAAAGGAATTTGCTTACTCGCTGGAAGAGAAAGTCATCAAACAAATACAGCATTCCAAAGGTTGCATGCAGAGTTATACTTTAAATTTTTTAGTAAAGATGGATAAACTCTAGGTTTTTTTAAGCAAAAAGGAAATTGCTCCTTTGTTCATATAGCTGCTTGAATTATCCTTGTGTCTTGGGAGAGGGGGAAGGGCTCCTTTGCTTTGAAGATGGTCTTTCAGTAACGAAGTTACGACTCCCAATAAAACGACCAGAGTGGTTGTGAAAAAATAGCTGGAGAGGCTTCTTTTATTGTCTCTGAGCAGGAGCTGGAGCATAGAGCTTAAGAAATGCTAATCTTTCCAGTTTGAATGAGCAGAGCAGATTTAGCTTTTCTTTTTAGTACACAGGAAGATACTTTTGACTCTTCATCTGCATTTGAAAGGAGTTTGTAGGTAGTAACTGAAGGAAGACAGGGGTACATGGGTAATACCTGGCTCCTCCCTTTGTTTTGCAAATTGGTTCTTTCTGAGATAGGAGCTATAACTTGAGACACAGCACTTCTTTCACTGAAGAGAAAAGGGGGGTGAATTTGCCCCTTCCTGCAGCCACAATGGGAGGTTTAAGGGAGAGAGAACTAAAGTACAAAGGAATAGCATGCACATTTACTCCTGGCTTCAAAATATCTTTGTCTTTATCACAAAATTCAAATTACTTTTAAGCTTCACAGGGATTCCAATACAGCAATAATTCTTTACTTTTAAGAGTCCAAATTAACTGACTTATATTGAGGGAATCCAGATCATCATTTACTTTGGGATTGCAGGAATTCAGACAGACAAATCATCATTCTACTCAGGGATTTCAGATCTTTCCATCTTTTTACTACTTCCAGGAATCAAGATTAAAATATCTTTCTACTGTTCTGATTATTACGCTCTGGATGGGTATAAAGCAGACAGAGCAACTCCACAAAGCATCTATACAAAGTCTTTTTTACTCGTTTATCAGGCATCCTATCAACTCACATTTATGACTAGGTTCTTCTTAATGTCCAATCCTTTGTATATCTGAACTGTGGTGTAGAAAGACATTAAACTCTCATCCCCATGATGATGACCATGATGATGATTGTAGTGACTGCATGGTATAAGATTCAGGCTAGAGTGAGGGAGCCTCCCCCAAACCAACAAGGGTTAATTTAGTGACCAATCAGGATTACAGATGTGACATGTGACATGACATGGTCTACATTTCCCAGGATACCTTAACTACATTTACCATCATGCATTCCCTTAAGGGGACAGCTCTCAATTCCTAACTACCTATCCCAAATCCCATTAACTCTAAACTGGCTGGACAGCACACTATGTGTGGATTCCCCAATCGACGTGCTGGAGAAAGGCAGATGTGCTGCCTCTAAAAACTTTATTGCTTATTACTACCATGGTAAATCCATGCTGGAAGCATTTTAAACAGCTGAAGAGTTTGATTAGTTGATTAAAGATGAAAGTAAAAATATGTATTTCCAAAACTGCAAAATGGAAATATTAAAAAAGTAACTATGGCCTTCCTCCAATCTATCCTATTATATGTCACATTTTTCTATACCTTATAGTTACTTATTATTGTCGTGCAATGCTTTGGATTTGATAAAGAAGTGCTTTGGAATGCATAGCAGAATGAATCAGTAGACCAGCAATTCAATAAAGCAACTTTGCTGTTTCCAGGATTGTAGGACTATAGGCAAAGTCTCTGTACAACAGACACATAATTCTGGAAACATAGGGTACATCACTAATTTAATAAGTTATAAGCAGATATTATAATGTACTAAATCCCAGAGCACCTTTTCAAAACAAGATAAAAAGCACTGCACAGCTTCATAACTTAAGTGGTACGGTTTTGAATTTTTCTAATTATAGATAAGCAGAAATAGAAAACATAAGAAGTTTATCAACTTCAGTTTATCAAGTTCAGACATGATAAAAGATCATTACAGCAACAGAAATAAATGGAAAAAAATCACTGTCTTCAATATAAATTACACACAAACTGTTCTTTGTTTTTGCATATCACGACAGTCCTGATATTTCCATCTAACTACATTCTATTTTCAAATATCACTACAGTTCCCCAACGTACTATTTAAAATCATCAACACATTATTATGCCATTTGAAAAAAAATATTTTTAAGTAGAAAGAAATGCTTCTGGTTTAAATAATGTGTACTGTGGACTTACCCGTGCCTGATATTGTCTTTCAAAATAAGCCATATCATCTTCTTCAGATCTCCTTAAACTGGAAACTTGCATTGTTGTACTTGTACTTCCTTAAAGACAATACTTTTATTAAATTTAAAATGCATTTAAAATCTGTTTAATCAACTATAAAAATGTAAAAATCATTACCATCTGTTAATTGGGAATAGGCCTGCATAGAACTGGATGGACCTTGGAATGCTTTTAAAAATGGATTATCCATGTTGGTTACAGGAGTTTCTAAGAATTGAGTGGAAGGTGCTCCTTAAAAATAAACAAACATTAACAAATTAAAATTAAAGTACTACAGTCAATGAATAAAATCTAGGTTAAATATTTGTTCAATTAAGACCACCAAAGATACTGAACAGCATTTCTATTAGATGATGGTGCAGTATAAAATGAACAAATTGAGTGTGGGTAAAATAGCATAATCAAGATGAATCAAGATTCATCAAAACAGTTAATTCTATTTTCTGTGAATCATACTGCATGTATCAACCTAAACTTTCTGTCATTGGTTAAATTGTCAACAAGAAAATCTTGAAAACAGCCACTGTTAGCAAGGTTAATAGCAAACTGTTGTGGTTCATTTCCTTTTGTTTGTTTGCCCTGTCCCAAAGTATCAGTATAAACCTCCAGCTTAAGATAATATCCCACATATCAGATGAAGTGGAGTCCAATTCACAGCATGTTTGAACATAAATAAAATTTATTATTTTATAAATATTTATTTTATACTTATTTAGAGTTACCTGGCAGAGAAATGAATGGCAAAACTTCAGTAAAAAATACATAAATTTATAAAATATAACAAGTAATACGATGTAACACATTTCTTCATCTTTAAGTGCAAAGTGCATCTTTTGTTGCAAAATGAGCACTACTAATTATTTGGGAATAACTATGAAATAGATTTAATAAGAGCAATGATTAAGCTGTTATTAAAGTAAAACACAATCAAATATATTGACAGAAAAAACAATTAAAATGTATCCTAAGATAGCTTTCTTACATCTCTGTAAAATGAGAAGGATGAGGGAAATGAATACCTATTGTTGCTTATTTTCTATTCTGTGTCTCCTATGCTCTCAACCAAAGTCTATTAAATCATGTTTTTATTGTTTTACAACTCAAAAGTTAACTTAAAAGACATTTATTTATATTTAATTTAAAAATAAACATATGATAACATTACCTTCAAAACAGCTATTTAAGACAGCAATTTTAAAATGTAAACCTGATAGTTCCTCTGTTTTATGTTTTTTTTTTAGATATGTATACATTTTCGGAGAAAAAAAGATATGACTGATCTTTATAGGAATATAGAACACCACAGAGGTATTCCAGTAAAGGCCTGTTGCCAACTGTAAATGACACTCATTAATTTACAAAATATTAACAAGCCAGCCTAATCAGTGATGAAGTTCTATTATGAAAGACTTATATTAAATATAGGCTGTAAAGGGTTTGAAAGTCAAGCACCTCTATGTTGAAATTAAGCTTAGACAAGCATTAAAAGTCAGAATGGTTATTCAAAATCAACTTTCATAGATTTATAAAGCCGAAGGAGGCAACAATCTAAAATCAACCCCATGCTGGAATGCAGAATTATAACTTCAAATTCATCAGGAAGAACAATTGTAAACCTATTAGAATTGCAAGTGATCTTCAAGATAATTCTGTATAAATCAAAATATGGCAATACTCATTTATTTAAAAAAAGTTCAAGCATGTGTACTTAACAAAAAGTAAATAAGTTTAGTAAAACAATTGTGATAGCTTAATTGTGTGTCTAACATTAGTGCTGTTTCAAATAAGTCTTGATAGTACTGAAATAGATTTCATAATCAGACATAATTACTTGAAATAGCACTAATGTTGTTAGACACACAATGAAGCTATCACAATTGTTTTACTAAACTATTACTTCCTTTTTAAGTTATGTTATTTGTTCAATGCATATCCCGTATCTCCACTCCACCAGTTTCTTCCAGGACTTCTAAATTAAATATATACAGGTGAAACTCGAAAAATTAGAATATCGTGCAAAAGTTCATTTATTTGGTCTGCGCATGCCCGAGATGGTGGTCCGCACAGAGTAGGCTCTTTGGGGGGATTGGAGAACATTCGGTGGTTACGGAGGGGAATTCCCCCCCCACTGCTAGACCCCCCGGGTTCTTCTCCGAGGGTCGGAAGCGAGCTGAGCCGCGCTCGATTTAGCCGGGCGATGATGCGCCAGAGAGGTTTTCTCTGGCAGCTTGGAGGCACTGGCGGCAGGGAGATGGTGTCGGCATCGGATGCGGCACAGATGATGTCGAGGCTGGCTGTTGTGGTGGCGGCCAGCCTCGGAAGGGCGGCTGCAGTGCCAACAATCTGTGGGAGCCATGGGGGCTTGCATGGGATCTCCGAGTGGCTGGTCGACCTCCCGGATGGTCGTGGCAGCAGTTCTTTCTGGCGGCCCGCCTGGGGCGGGTTCAAGGCCTCGCGCCCCAGCTGCCTCAGCAGCCCGGGAGCCCGGATTGCATCAGTGGGCCTGCGGCATCATTGGGGTATTTCCCCAGGATCATCTTCAAGTTGCTGCCCCCCCCTCCTGAAGGTGAGAGCTTTGGAGATGAGAGCTTCGGAGGTGAGAGCTCCGGGGAAGAAGGGCTCTGTGGAGATAGCTGCTATGTTGGTCATCAACTGGGACTAACGAGCGGCGCCGCCTAGCGGGGAGGGTGTTGGAATTTGCTGTGTCATCAGAGGAGTAACCCCCCCCCCTATGGAAAGCTGGCACTTTTGGGGACTTTTGGATGCTGGACTCTGGACTTTTATTACGAGGGTCCTGGCATTAACAATCATGCCGTATTTGGATCCTTCTTTTGGGCTCTTGCTTGCCCCTATGCCATCATTGTCCCTATGTCATCTCCGGATCTGTGTTATTCTTGACTCTCTTCTGCCCTACCCCCTATTATGTCTGTGACTTGCTCTATTTGCCTGGACTATTTCATCGTCCTGATATTTAACGGCAGTCCTGGAATTGTTCAGGACTTCTTCCCCATCAGGGTCTGGCCCCAGCCCCATTGTCATGATGTCAATGGACCCACTCCACTTCTGTGAGAGGGCAGTGGGGTTGATTTTCTGTTCAGTGTCAAGACCCACCCACTGCAGTGGGAGTGCAGGGCTGGCCATTGTTCTGGTCCCCAACAGCTGTGAGAGAGCTGGGGTGCGGGATTTTGTGGACATTTTGCCTGACCTCTCCCTTTATGCACTTTACATCTATGCACTTTACATCTTTTTACCATCTTTCACCGAATGTTCCTCCTTTTTTCCCATCGATTTCCACCTTTGTAACATGCTCACTTACTCTGCTGGAACTACGGGCCTTCCAGACTGTTCCCTTGTCTTTGGGATGGCCCAAGGGTTACCAAAAGCCTACCTTAAGGACAGATCCTGGGATCCCGAGAGGTGGCATGGCGACCAAAGGGCCAAATTTTAAATCTGGTTTTAAGGGATGTCTTTTAAATTTTTAATTGATGTTTTAATGGGATAGGGAGGGTTTCAAGGGGTTAGGGAGGGGAGGAGGGGCCTTCTTGCAGCCTGGTGCATGGTGGGGGGTGGGGTTGGGGGCTGGGTCCCGGGTGCAAGGTGGGGACCACGATTCCCAGGGTGGTTGGGATTGGCAGGAGACGCCGAGGCATAGGGCCATATCATGTTTTGGGAGCTGCACGCCATCTTTGTGCGGTGGCACGCCCGACCCTATGGCCTCCTCCCTAGGGGGCACGGGAACTGGGACCCCTGGGCTTAGGTTGGTGTATTTTAATGCCAGGTCCGTGGCTAATAAGTCCTCCCTCCTCTGTGAGATCATTGAGGAGGAGGCTGCGGACCTGGCCTGTATCACCAAACCTGGTTGGGCCCGGGAGGTGTCCCTCTGGTTGATCTGTGCCCTCCAGGTTTCCGGTTCTGCACTGGCCACGGGCCCAGGGAAGGGGTGGCGGGTGGCGTGGTTATTCGGGAGACCCTGTTTCCAAGGGAGGTCACAGTTCCAGAGATAGCGGAGTGAGACCCTCCTCTTGAGGTGGGGGCCTAACGGTCGGTGGGCTTGCTGCTTGCATACCTTTCCCCAGCTGTGTGACAGCGGCCCTGCCTGGGCTTCTCGATCTCCTCTCGGGGTGGCGGTGGAGTTCCTGGGCCTTATAGTCCTGGGGACTTCAATCTGCCCTCCCTGGGGGGCATCGGGTTTGGCCCAGGAATTCATGGCTTCTATGGAAGCCATGGGCCTGACCCAATTGATTCAAGGCCTGACTCATGAGGGGAAACACCCTTGACCTAGTTTTTGTCTCTGAACAGTGGCGAGTGACAGAGGGCAAGCCACTTTTACGGCGCTGCCCATTCCATGGTCTGATCACTATCTCCACGGCTGGTCTTCCAACAGGCCACCCCCACTGCTGGGATGAGGAGCCACTTAGATGGTTCCGCCCCAGACGCCTGATGGACCCTGAGAGGTTCCAGGAGGAACTGGGGTCTTTTCCCTCTTCCCTTGCCCACAGCTCTGCCGAGGATCTGGCGCCGCTTGGCAACAGGCTGCGCCGGATGCCCTCGACAGGGTTGTCCCCATCGCCCCTCACATGCCGTGGATCCCGGATGGCTCCTTGGTATACCGAGGAGCTTCGGGAGATGAAGCCGCCGAGGGGTTTAGAGAGCAGGTGGAGGTCCACCCGCTCCCAATCCGATCGAGCCCAGCTAAGAGCCCATATTAGGACTTACCTGGTAGCTATGAGAGTGGCGAGAAGGTCTTATCTCCGCCTCATAGCGCCTGCAGATAACCGCCCAGCCGCCCTGTTTGGGCTACCCGCTCTCCTTCAGATGGGGAGGGGCGGACCCATTGCGGGAAGGGCTGAGGAGTTTGGTCAATATCTGTCGGATAAGATCGCCGGATTGGAGCGGTTGTCCTCTGATTTGCGGTGGTCTGGGGAACAGGATACAAGCAGTCCGGCCGTGTGATCTGGGATGAGTTCGATCCTGTTTCCGAGGATGAAGTGGACAGGACTATGCGCGCGCTGAGTTCCACCACATGTTTGTTGGACCCGTGTCCCTCCTGGTTGGCTTATGCCGCCAAGGAGGTCACCTGTTGGCTCCGGCAGTTGTCAACGCTTCGCTAAGAGAGGGTGTTTTTCCTCCGCCTTGAAGGAGGCGGTGGTGAGACCCTCCTGAAGAAGCCTGCCCTGGACCCGACCGTGTTAGACAACTTTCGTCCAGTCTCCAACCTTCGCTTTTGGTGAAGGTTGTTGAGAGTGTGGTGGCTCAGCAGTTTCCACTTTTCCTGGATGAAGCGGACTACCTGGATCAGTATCAATCGGCTTCCCACCTGGTTACAGCACGGAGACGGCATTGGTCGCGCTGATGGATGATCTCTGGAGGGCTCGGGACAGGGTTTTTCCTCTGTCCTGGTCCTATTAGATCTCTCAGCGGCTTTCGATACCATCGACCATGGTATCCTTTGCACCGGGGTTGGGAGTGGGGGCACTGTTCTTCGTGGTTCACCTCCTACCTCTCGGGCAGTCGCATCGGTGTTGGCAGGGGGTCGAGGTCAACCCCAGGGTGCTCTTGTGGGGTCCTCAGGGTCGGTCCTCTCCCTCTTCTATTTAACATCTACATGAAGCCGCTGGGTGAGATCATCCGTGGTTTTGGGGTGAGATTCCATCAGTACGCAGATGACACCCAGCTGTACATCTCCACCCCAAACCAGATCAGTGATGCCCTCTCCCTGATGACCCGTGTTTGGATGCGGTACGGATTTGGATGAGCGGGAACATGCTTCGACTCAACCCGCCAAGACTGAGTGGCTGTGCATACCGGCATCTCGCCCAGTCAGGAATATCCATCTCTGGCCATAGGGGAGAGGTGTTGCCCCTGTGGATAGGGCGGAATCTGGGGGTCCTCCTGGATGTACGGCTCTGCTGGAGGAGCAGGTGGGGGCTGCCAGGGGGCCTTTGCCCAGCTCCACCTTGTTGCCAGCTTCGCCCATTTCTGGACCGAGATGCCCTGCGCACAGTCACTCACGCCTTGTTACCTCTAGACTCTACTACTGCAACTCTCTATTTAGGACTGCCCTTGCATACCATCCAGAGATTGCAACTGGTGCAAAATGCGGCGCGCTGGTGGTGATGGGAGTTTCCGATTCTCCCATGTTACCCTCCCGCGCTGCCTGCATTGGTTGCTGGTTGCACTCCGGTGAGATTCAAGGTTCTGGTTTTAACATACAAAGTCCTTCACGACATGGGTCCTCAATATTTAAGGGAGCGCCTTCTGCCGATATCGAGTGCCAACCGCCCTGTGCGAGCACATAGGCAAGGACTCGGGTCCCATCGGCAAGCCAATGTCGGCTGGCGGTCCCCGGCGACGAGCCTATTCTGTCGCGGCCCCTGACCTCTGGAACCAACTGCCCCTGGGGCTCCGCCTGGCCCCTGACCTCCGCACCTTCCACCATGATTTGAAGACCTGGTTGTTCGACCAACTGGGCTGTGACCCTCCTTGGGTGGGGGATGGGTTTCTTAATTATTTTAACCACTGTAAATTTTAGTTTTTGTATTTTTGGGCTTGTGAAATTAGTTTAATTTCTTTTTAAGTATTTATTGTTGTTGTTTTAGTTGTGCCACCTCGAAGTCTTTGGAGATGGGGCAGCATACAAGTCCAAAAAATAAATAAATAAATAAATAAATATTTCAGTAATGCAACTTAAAAGGTGAAACTAATATGAGATAGACTCATTACATGCAAAGCAAGATAGTTCAAGCCGTGATTTGCCATAATTGTGGTGATTATGGCTTACAGCTCATGAAAACCCCAAATCCACAATCTCAGAAAATTAGAATATTGTGAAAATCATGGCTTGAACTATCTTGCTTTGCATGTAATGAGTCTATCTCATATATTAGTTTCACCTTTTAAATTGCATTACTGACATAAAAGAACTTTTGCACAATATTCTAATTTTTCGAGTTTCACCTGCAGCATGCACAATGCTTGTCTTCCTCCAAACTCCCTAGGATAAGTTGGCTGAGAAATACCAAGGCAATCAGGCATATTTTTTTAAAAAATAATTTCATCCTTACCTACTCCACTATCATCAAGTCTCATGTAGCCTTCTGCTAAGGAACTAAAACCTGTTAGTCCCCCCATTGCAGCATAAGGAACATCGTGCCCAACTGGCTTTCCTTGGGCTAAACGTTCCTCTTTTGTTTCCACTATAGTTTCATGAGAGTATGCTGGGTGGCTACATCCACAAGTAAAGCAACTGTGAAACCCTGCACATTTGGAACCTAATGCAAAACATATTTAGAAAAAGTCAGAATTTGTTTGAAAGGTTTCCACTCAATGTCAATTTTGCTTGCTTAGCCTTGGTGATATAAACAATTGCTACAACTGAAACCTTTTAATATTCATATGTGCATTATTTAAATAGGACAGACATGAGGAAAAGAATAGTAACTACAAGATAATTATTTCTACATCTGGAATCATAAACACTATTATTTGCTTAGATAATAATTTGCAGGTGAGCTAATTTTGCAAGGAGTTGTCTGAGAGTAGGAACAGTCTTATTGTGTGTTGAGGATCTCCTATTTGGAAGCAGCACATATTTGAATATTGTGTATCATTATGCAAATTAACCAGATTTAAAGTACTTATTTATTTAGCATATTTGCTTGCTTCAATCAAATTTTACACTTGGCAGCTCACATAAAAATACAATATAAAACATTTTTATATTAAAATTAAAATTGCAATTTTATTTAAAAATAAGACATCAAAACAAAGATAGAGGATGGTGACAATTCAAATCAGAGAAAGACTTCCCAGAAAACTCAGTCTTTATAATCTTATAGAAACCAACAAAGAAAAGCCAGTCAAATCTAGGGAGACTATTCTACAATATTGGGACTGCAACAGAAAAGCAACACCTCCTTACTCCAACTCCTAATAGTATGGAATTTGAACTCCTAATAGTTCAAACTCCTAATAGTTCAAATTTGAACTCCTAATAGTATGGAATTTGCAGCAGTTTCTCCTGAATTGATTTAATCAGACAGGCCAAAGCTGGCTGAATAAATATTTATGGTGAATCTTGAATTAGTTTCCTGATTGCAGAATTTGAAATGTATTAGTTATTTCCAAAGCAATAGATATATATTATTATGATGCTGAGACAGTATTTAAAGAAAGGTATCTGTGAATAGTAGTTACTCTTAAATATGAATTACTCATTTAATCAAAGTACACTTACACATATTGCATAGAAATCCAGTTCCTGGATTATGCTGATCTGCAAAATGCTTACATCTACAGCGGATGGGCTGAGTACCATTAAGAGGAACAAAATTATAAGATTTGCATGGGCACCGACTCACTCTACAAGGAATAGAAATAGGACGTTCTTTTGGAATCACTTCAAAATCTGTTTTGTGTTGTTTATACCTAGGAAAAATTTAAAAATGAAGATGCACTGTTATTATTCCCTTATTAGAATATTTAAGGATCCTTTTATTCAAAGACATTCAATTATTTTATAAAAGGGGCGAGGCCAAAACTTCAAAATCTCAACTTTAATCCCAGATTTGGAGAAAATATGCACCAATCTTTTAACTCAAAGGTCCCCAGCTTTCTGGACTGGTAGGGGAAGGAAAAAGGGGTGCTTCCACATGAGCAGTTGGCATGGGGTAGAGATGGGAGAAATGTTTAAAATGGATAGTCAGGATGTAGATGCAGATAGGGATAAAGATCCAAGAGAGGAATATGGGAGACAAGTTTAAAAATGAACAATTAAAGCATTAAAGTGGACAAGTGATGACAGATAGGAAGGATTTGTTCTTAAATATAATGGTGGCATGATTAAGTTACAGTAAGGATAGAAATAAGAGGGGGAATATTAGTAAACACATTTTTATACAATAAGACAAAAGTAATAATAAGAGGGAAGATTAGAAATTGAATGATATTATGTATGTTTAAACAATATTGTGACTGGCATTGGAATAACGTATTGAAACATTGAATAATTAAATAATGAAAATCTATAATTTAATAGAAATATGTGTATCAACACTAGAACTACATAAGCTTGAGGAATGTAACAAATATGATTAATAGCACTATTTTTATTTGTACTAAAATGTCTGATACCCCAGTGCCACACGGTTCACGCATTGATATGGATATATTGTAAAATAAAATAAAAAACTTGAAACGAAAAAAAGTGTGTGAGAATATGTATGTGTACACACATACATGTACCAGTACATATAGTGCTTAATATATTTAATTATATAAGTGAAGAATGAACAGATCTACACATTTCCAAGACAAAATGTTTCTAACATAATAAAAGGAATATGAGAAGTTAAAGCTTTACTTTTTCTTGGCTTATATTTGTGAAACCAACCAATAACACAGAAACAATATTCTGTGCAGAAAAGAGTTGTTATTGAGTCTGATAGTAGAGACCAGCAGAGTACAGTTATTGAGCCATTACCATTGAAGATAAAGATAAAGCAAAGCACAATAATAATTCTTTTTTACTTCTCACACAACAAAAACCATATTGGAAACAAAGAAAGGAATACAAATTGGCATTATAAATGTACTATCCCAAGAAAAAGATAGTTCAAAAGTATAACCACAATTTTAAGGCAATATCTATTTTCCCTAATAAGATGAGGCAAAAAAAAGAAATCTGCCTCCATTTTTTGCATTTTTGCATTTTCAGCAAATGCAAAACCACTCTTAAAAAAGACACAGATAAAAATCATTTGCAGGAGTATTAGTCTTCCTTGTGAACAAATATTATAAACATACAATATATATGACCATTAAAGACAATATTCTATAATCAACGGGTTTTTTAAAATCTAAGATAAATTTTAGTGCATCTGGCACAAATATAGAATGCCTCACCTGTGAGAACAAAAGCAGGGTGTTTCTGGACCCACGAGTTTACAGTCAATGCCAGTTGGTGATCTCCAGCTCACATATAATCTATTTTGCAACCGAATTGGTAATACTTTTTCCTTATATTGTTCATATTCTTCTGGGGTAAACAGTTTCCCACCATCATCTTCTCCTACAATTCTGCAAAAGTGTTGATTTCTGAAATACTTTACATTACATATTTAATTAAAACTGTAATCAACAATCCTTTTAATAATATGCACATAGACCACAGGGGGAACTTGTCATATCATGAGTGAATGAGAGACAAATTATGAATATCTACTGTGTTTCTCAGAAAATAAGGCTAGGCCTTATTTTATTTTTTTTGACCCCCGAAAAAAACAGCTAGGCCGTCTTTTCAAGGGTGCCTTAATTTTTCCCCCACGCGCCTTGCCTAGCCCTGAAAATCAAGGGCTATATTTTTTTTTAAATTACATTTATATGCCGCCCTTCTCCGAAGACTCAGAGTGACTTACAATTTTTGGGATACAACCCAGTGTGCACAGCAATAGCCTTCATTCCATTGTATATGCCTGCTTATTACTAAGCGGCATTTTTACAAAGTCAGCTTATTGCCCCCAACAATCTTGGGTCCTCAATTTACCTACCCTGAGAGGATGGAAGGCTGAGTCAACCTTGAGCCTGGTGGGATTCGAGCCTACAGTAATTGTAGACAGCTGGATCTTAAGAGCAGGCATTTACAGCCTGAGCCACCATATTTGCAAACTAGTGTGCGTGGTGTGATAGGTTACTGTGTGTGTGGTGTGGCAGTGGTGGTATGTGTGTGCGTGTGTATTTACGCCCTTATCAGTGAATGGCCGTGTTCCCGTGACGCCCATGCAGCCAACCATTTTCCACCCTGTGCATTGTGCCAGCTTAGCCTGGGCGGGAAGTTCTACCAGTTGGCAAAGCCCATTGAGCTCCATTAAGTGCTGAATTCTGCATGCCCTATGGATACACTCAAGCTCGGATCAAGCTGCAGCGCTAGGAACCATTACTCAGGAGGCTGCTTTCTTAACCTGCCTGCTCGAGAAGGGTGGAGGGGCGAAGACTACTGGGTTGCTTAGAGGCCCCTGGCCCCGGCAATGCCCAGGTTCCTGCCGCTGCACAAGAGGCAAAGGCAAGTGGGCTGCCTTTCCAGCACTCCTGCTGCGGTCAGCGCTCCATCAGCTCCTCTTCCCGAATGCAGACGAGGCTGCTCATTGGGGTTTGTGTGGTGGGTGGCAGATTCCGGGTCCCCTGAGCACTGGGGTGAAAGTGTGCAGCCCCCACTTGGGCACTGCCAGGCTGTGCTTTCAGCCTGCAAGGCGCGGCCAGCAGGAGGAGGCGCCGCTGCCGCATTTATTTTATTTATTTTATTGGACTTCTATGCCGCCCCATCTCCGAAGACTCGGGGTGGCTCACAGTTAAAACATACAATACAATAATTATTTAAAAAAGAATTAAACAATTTTAAAGCCCAATAAAACCAAATTAAAATACTTAAAATTATCCCCTGGCCCTGGTGAGGTAATCACAGCCCGATTTGGTCGAACAACCAGGTCTTTAAATCGCGGCGGAAGGTGCGGAGGTCAGGGGCCAGACGGAGGTCCAGAGGCAGTTCGTTCCATAAGTCGGGACCGCTACAGAATAGGCTCGTCACCGGGGGACCGCCAGCCGACACTGACTTGCCGACAGGACCCCGAGGAGTCCTTGCCTATGTGCCCACAGGCGGGTGGGCTCGATATCGGCAGGAGCCGCTCCTTAAATATTGTGGACCCATGTCGTAGGACTTTAAATGTTAAAGTCAGAACCTTGAATCTCACCGAGTGCAACCGGCAACCAATGCAGGCGCGCAGGAGGGGGGGTAATATGGGAAAATCGGGTAACTCCCATCACCACCAGCGGCGCATTCTGCACCAGCTGCAACCTCCGGATGGTATGCAAGGGCAGTCCTAAATAGAGAGCGTTGCAGTAGTCGAGTCGCGAGGTGACAAGGGCATGAGTGACTGTACGCAGGGCATCGGTCCAGAAAGAGGCGAAGCTGGCGAACCAGCTGGACCTGGGCAAAGGCCCCCTGGTGCGCGGCCCCCACCTGATCCTCCAATTGGAGCCGCGCATCCAGGAGGACCCCAGGTTCCGGCCTATCCACAGGGGCAACACCACTCCCCTATGGTCAGCGATGGACACTCCTGACTGGACCGGATGCTGGTATGTACAGCCACTCAGTCTTGGCGGATTGAGCGAAGCATGTTTCCATCCATCCAGGTCCGAACGCATCCAGACAGCGAGTCATCACGGAGAGGGCATCACTGATCTGGCCTGGGGTGGAGATGTATAGCTGAGTATCATCAGCATACTGATGGTATCTCACCCCAAAACCACGGATGATCTCACCCAGCGGTTTCATGTAGATATTGAATAAAAGGGGGAGAGGACCGACCCCTGAGGGACCCCACAAGTGAGTGCCCTCGGGGCCGACCTCTGCCCCCCCATCAATACCAATTGCGACCGCCCCGAGAGGTAAGAGGAGAACCACCAAAATACAGTGCCCCCCACTCCCAGCCCCTGAGGCATCGCAAAAGGATACCATGGTCGATGGTATCGAAAGCCGCTGAGAGGTCTAATAGGACCAGGACAGAGGAAAGACCCCTGTCCCGGGCCCTCCAGAGATCATCCATCAGTGCGACCAATGCCGTCTCCGTGGTGAAACCAGGCCGGAAGCCCGATTGGTACGGATCTAGGTAGTCCGCTTCATCCAGGAAAAGTGGAAACTGCTGAGCCACCACACTCTCCACAACCTTCACCATAAAACGAAGGTTGGAGACTGGACGAAAGTTGTCTAACACGGTCGGGTCCAGGGCAGGCTTCTTCAGGAGGGGCCTCACCACTGCCTCTTTCAGGGCGGAGGGAAAGACACCCTCCCTTAACGAAACGTTGACCATTGCCCGGAGCCAACTGCAGGTGACCTCCCTGGCGGCATAGGCCAACCAATAAGGGCACGGGTCCAACAAACATGTGGTGGAACTCAGACGCTGCATAATCCTGTCCACTTCATCCTCGGAAACAGGATCGAACTCAGTCCAGATCACATCGGCCAGACTGCTTGCACCACGATCCTCAGACCACTGCAAGGTGGAACACAACCCGCCCCGAATCCGTGCGATTTTATCCGATAGATATTGACCAAATTCCTCAGCTCTTCCCCCGAGAGGGTCCACCCACCTCCCCCGGATATAGGAGGGAGCGGGTGGCCCTAAACAGGGTGGCCGGGCGGTTATCTGCGGACGCTATGAGGGTGGAGAGATAGAGCCTTCTCGCCTCCCTCATAGCTAGGTAAGAGCGGCTGGTGGTGGCGCTGGAAGCCAGGCCAAGTGGGGCAGGTGAGCTTGCGGTCCCCGAGAGGGGTGGGCCGTGCAGGCTGGGCTGCTGCTGTGCCCAGTTGTGCCCAGAGCGGAGTGTTGGACAAAGGGCAGCGTGCCAGCAGCAGGCTGGGTGGCTTGCTCCTATGCGGTCCTGCCGGAGGCTTCTCTGCCGAGCCCTGCTCTGGCGGCCCGAGGGGATGCGGATGGAGTCCATTTTAAGGTTAGCTCCTGCACCCTTGCCGGGGCTGCAGCAGGGGAGGGGGGAGTCGGTG
The DNA here is from genome assembly GCA_009733165.1 of Naja naja. NCBI lineage: Eukaryota > Metazoa > Chordata > Lepidosauria > Squamata > Elapidae > Naja > Naja naja. The sequence continues at coordinate 41,961,309 of CM019155.1, read as the reverse complement.
CTCCTTGCGCAGATGGGAAAGCGGAGGCATCCGCCTCTTGGTGCGGCCCATCTTTCCTGCATAAGAGCCCCAGGGCTGCCCGACTGAAGTACCACTTTTTGTGGCGCCCTTGCCAGGGAAAGTGGGCTTGTGATCTGGAGGAGAAACAGGGCTGTGGGACATCGGTAGACTAAAATGTGCCAAGGAGTTGGGAGACTTCGGCATTAAGATTTTCCTGCAAAAAACTAAATAGTACCAAATAAGAATATAACAAAGAAAAAGAAAAGAAATATATCAAGTGACTTCCCATTTTCATTGCAAGTATAAACAATTTAGTAACATATCACCTTCTCTTAAAATACAAATAACCAAATGATTTCTTCTTTCCCACATCCCATCCCATTTATATATAAAACAGCCCTTTTCTGAGGGAGGTGGACAGTTAAGAAACTTCAAATATATATATGTGTGTACATATGTGTATGTGTGTATACGCATACATACAGATTCATATATTGTTTCTTAAATTGTTAATATTCTTAAGCCTGGTGACAGCAAAAAGCCATTAAGGATTAATAATACAACTATTTTAATCTGGATCAAATTAATCAACTTTATAGTTCTTCCTTTTGTTTCAAACAATCTTAATCTTTAGTTTCTTTAAATAATGTTGTTAAACTTGATTTCATTTCATTTTATCAGCAAGTATTTTTATATGTCCAATGTAACATATTATCCATGTTCCGTGTCAATCTTATCAGATAGAGAACTTGGTCCTCTACAATAACATATTTTAGACATATTCTCTCTATAGAGGCAAATACTTTAAAATACTTTTAAAATTAACTTCAAAAATAACCTTCATATATGTTCAATGCTAAAACACTTCGCTTCATTCTGTAATTCTAAATTAAGTTTAAGTGTTATTCTCCTTTAATGTAATTTTTAGTACCCTCTAGTATCCAATTTTTAAATCTTATTTTATTATGTTTCGAAACAAGAGTTTTCTCATGAGAAGAATTTTTTATAATTAATTCCAAATTATCTGGAGCCTTAATCAATTTGTACTTTCTAAAATCAAAGTTTTAATTTTGTTTTTGCTGACTTTTTTTAAGGGTCTTCAATTTTTGAGTTAAAACTTTTTTTTAAACTAAGGATTGAAGAAAACTGACTAGGTGCTATAAAAACATTTCAATCAAAAAGTTCCTAATACCATAGCTGAAAAGCACTTGATGAGCAATTTCCAGAAGTGGTTGGAAAAAGCAGTATAGAAACTTAGCGTCCTTTCAAAGTCACAGTCTTAGCAAGATGGCTATTCCCTAATCTCTCACAGCTCTAAACCTGCCACAGCATGATATCTTGTGATTTTTTTCATGAGGAACTGTCAGAACACTTGTAGGTGATCTCTCTCCTTGTCTGGGAGAGGAAGAGTTGGTCTACACAGCTTTTCACTGTGCCATGATCATCAGTTCCATATATTCAGTTAGATATTTCTTCCCCTGAGGTCAGACATATTATTTTTTTCACTTCCTACCTGTACAATAAAAACTAAGAAACATAAATTACTGGAATAGTTGTCTGAGCAGTAGGGAAGAAAATGCAACAACAGTGAGTGATCCCTGGACAAAGGATATTCACATACAATCCTATTCACATACAATTCTAACCCATGGTTTATGAAATTAATTCAGACAACCACATGAATACAATATGCTGAATCATAAATTAGTCATATTGGCTGGATTCTCATAGCACATTGGGCCACAAATTAGCCAACTATATTTTAGCATGGCATGTTCTGTAAACTCAGACAAAAACTCAGACTAGAACAGTAGCACTGGAATAGTGCAATCATTCAACAACCATTGAGTTTGAGTTGCCCTACAAAATTCAATGTCAATGTATATAACGGCAAAATGGAAAAAACAAATAAATAAAATTCAGTCAGACAAAAATAAAAGCAGCAGCGTATTTTATAAAGACTAAAATATTTTTAAAATAAGCACAAGGATTATAACACATCCAATATCACCTTTTAAATTTCATATTCCCAATCTTAATATAGATATAGGTCACTTCAAAATATAGCTTCTATGGCTTTAGCATGGGGTGGATATTTAGTCAATGAATGAAAGCACATACTAAAAAGAAATCAGAGGATAACATTCTAAATGAATAATGTACAGCAGAACACACTTTGAAATCATGTTTAAATATTCATGCATAATGTGAGAAGAGCTCCAGCATGGATCAGAACATTGGGAATACTGTAAATGCGTCTTCCTCCAAAAATTTTCAGCTTTCTCAGCAATTTATAAATATGATTGCTATTAGGCAATATGTACTGTTTTGTACAATAATGCAGAATAAACTGCAGATTAGCTGAATTAATAATTAACTGAAGTTTATTAGTCCTCATCAAAATGAAACCATATTTTAGATGTTCTGTAAAAATGACAATAATTTTCTTTTTTAATCATCAGGATGAAGCACCAAATATATAATAAATTATTAATCCAAAGTCAGACTGAACTCTGCAAACAGCCAAAAATGTTATATCTATCTATCTATCTATCTATCTATCTATCTATCTATCTATCTATCTGTTTGTAGCACGACAAGGAAATTGCCAAACAACGATCGGTAGCATAATCAAAATGGCAAAGAGCAAGCTATATCGCACCACAAACAAATCAATGCTGGATAACAATCTCAGTTGGATATCAATTGCAGTACTGGAGAGATTATATAACTCAATTCAAAGGAGTTAATGAAGAAAAAACTTAGTGTGTTAAAGCATATGGAAAGCAGTTGAAGAGGCCTTCATCCTGCAATAAACTGATTGTGATTAGTGGTTAAATTGGGACTAGAACCACCTCACTCCTTTTCTGCTCCCAATTCATCACTCACTCCAGTATACCTTAAAGCCCGAAAGGGAGTGTTTTATGGGGACTACTCTAGACTCCTAACTCTTACTCTTCAGACTACTCAGTTTAGACAAGCAGCTTGACTTAGGATAGGTAACAGTTCTTTGGGATCTGATTAGAGCAGAAAATGAGTCTTAGAAGTGTTCTAATTAAGCACTATGATCTCATATGCTAGACTGTGATGTAATCAGCTACTTGGTGGCTCCAGCTTTTGTGCAAACCCAATTCATAACAGCTTGTATACAATACATGGCTATAGATGAAAATTAGTGGAATCAGGTTATTGTGTTGCAATAACACAGCCAAAAAATGCTGAAGCCAAAAGTGGAATGGAAATTCCGTATTGGAAAATGAACTTAGGTCAAAATATTTCTGAGTCTTTGCTCTAAAGAACAGCATCTTCAGAAAGTGAAGAAATCATTTCTTATATATGCCCAGAAGACATTTATTTCTTTATATGCTCCAAGACCTCCAACTCTTAGGGAGCTACCCCATGGTTTACTGAATCAATTAGGTTGGGTGAAACCGCATGCAGTAAAATCCGTCGATTCCATTTTATTCGATTCCTAAAATGTGTTCCTGATTCAGGTCAGCAACCCTAAGTTTGCCGTACAATTTACAGTACAGCCAGGCTAAGAGATCTAGCATAAAGAATTCCAAACTGCCACCAGACGATAGCGCGGGTCTTTAAACATAATCTAAATTAAACGCGGGACTTTGCGACGTGCGAAACGCGGGTCTTTCAGACTCTCCGCGAGGATTGCCTCTTCCGTACAGGGCGCCTTAGCCAAGACTTTCCAAGTCCCTTTTCGGTGGATAAAAAGCGGCCGTTCAGTTGGTTTCCTTACCTCTTGTATTCCAAGTAGTCGTCTATGGCCGCGGCAGCCCCGGACTGAAATGTCAGCCGCTCCATTAGTTTCGGAACAGCCTACGGGCTATCCGCAGCAGAAATGCTCTTTCGCAGATCCCGGTAAGTCTTTCCAAGAACTCGAGACACGCGGCACGGAGCTATGGCCTCGCGGGAAGGGGAGGCGGCTCTCTGTCAGGAGGAGCGGTTGGGGCCGCGGTGTCGCTCGGGAGGACTCGCCGCTGCTTTGGAGACAGCGGTTTCAGAACACTTTCAGCGTCTACCTTGGTTTTGAATAGATTTCGTTGAAACTGCCGCTCTTCCGTTGCTACGTGAACTGTTTCAGCGACAAAATTACCGTTTTAACGATTTTGCGATGAGGGCAGCTAGTAAAGAAACACTAGCTAGGCCGCCCTCTCTCCTGAAATTGAGTTTGCACAGTTGCCAGAGCAACAAACTTTGCCTGTCTAGCCAGGGTAGTTAATACTTCAGTGGGTCATATAAACTAAATGAAATTTGCCATTTATGTTCCTCTTGGCTTCTAGGTGCTCACTAAGAAAGGATTTTTCAAAATGACCATCAGAGCATTAGTATTTTATATATTATTATTAACATGCTCTGATGCTAAGGAGTTCTACTCCCCCTCCCCAACTGAAAAGAACTCTGTTTCAAATATAAAACACAAGGGTCCTCTTTGTAGACTTCAGTTCAGCATTCAATACCATCATTCCAGACATCCTTCTAACTAAACTAAACCAGCTAGCGGTAACACGTGTAAGTGGATCATAAGTTTCCTAACAGAGAGGAAGCAGCAGGTGAAGGTAGGCAGAATCACATCTGATACCTGTACAATTAGCACAGCCAACCCCCAAGGCTGTGTGCTTTCTCCACTTCTCCCTATATACCAATGACTGCATCTCAAACGATCCATCTGCTAAAATACTAAAGTTTGCAGATGACACAACAGTGATTGGTCTCATTCGAGACAACGACAAATTCGCATATAGACTGGAGGTTGTACAACTTGCCTCATGGCATAACCAGAACAATCTGGAACTGAACACACTCAAAACCGTAGAAATGGTGGTAGACTTTAGGAGAAACCCTCCCATACTATCACCTCTTACAATACTAGACAACACAGTATCAGTAGTAGAGACCTTCAAATTTCTAGGTTCTATCATATCACAAGATCTAAAATGGACATCTAACATCAAAAACATCATCAAAAAAGCACAACAAAGAATGTTTTTTCTGCGCCAACTCAGAAAGCTCAAACTGCTCAAATAGCTGCTGATATAGTTCTATAGAGGAAGTATTGAGTCTGTCATCTGCACCTCTGTAACTGTCTAGTTTGGTTCTGCAACCCAACAGGACAGACACAGACTTCAGAGAATAATTAGGACTGCAGAAAAAACAATTACTACCAACCTGCCTCCATCAAGGACTTGAATACTGCACGAGTCAAAGAGGGGTGTGAAAATATTTATAGACTCCTCACATCCCAGACATAAACTGTTTCAACTCCTACCCTCAAAATGACGCTATAGAACACTGCATACCAGAACAACTAGATACAAGGACAGGTTTTTCCTGAACACCATCACTCTGCTAAACAAATAATTCCCTCAACACTGTGCAACTATTTACAAAGTCTGCACTACAATTACTATTAATCTTCTCATCATTCCTTATCACCCATCCTCTCCTACTTGTAACTATATGACTGTAACTGTTGCTTGTATCCTTATGATTTATATTGACTGTTTCCTAGTATGATTTATTGTACCCTATGACTATTATTAAGTGTTGTACCTTGATTCTTGACTCTTGACTAATGTATCTTTTCTTTTATGCACACTGGGAGCATTTGCACCAAGACAAATTCTTTCCGTGTCCTATCACACTTGGCCAATAAAAAATTCTATTCTGTTCTATTCTATACAAGCAGAGGAGTTTCCCTTTCAGTTTTAGTTTCACAGCAGCAACCAGCTTTAGTACAAAAGTTGACCTAAGCCACACCCAGGCTCCTTGCTGTCTTCTTGTTCACACAGCAAATAGTGTTTCAGTTTTCAAACAGCCCTCAACCGTCTCACACACTGGCAAGACGCTAGCCAGATGAATACCATGGATGCTGGTAAGCAGAGGCAGAATTTCTGCCACCTTATTTTCCTCCCCAAAAACTAAGTCGGACCACATAGTTTCGTAGCAAAGCACAGGTATCGAGCTAGTATTTTATATAAACTGAGCCTGTTTGGTACAGTAGGAAGGCAGCATCTCACAAATTTGGCAGGTTGAAGGTATATGGACTTCAACTCCCAGAATTCCGCACACAGCATGCTCCTTAGAGAATTCTGGGGTTGAAGTTCACATCTTCAAGTTGCCAAAGCTAAGAAACAATATGAAATGCTGGTGTACAAACCATAAGACTGAGTTCTAAATTCTGCCATAGCCATGAAAGCTGCCTGAATGACTTTAGACAGACCCTTTCTCTCAGCCCAGCCCAATCCACTCACATAGTTATGGAGAAAGTACAGTAGGAAGCAGGACCCTTAGATATGTTCCCTGCTTTGAGTTTTATTTATTTATTATATATAAAAAACTATGTATGGGTGTACATGTAGTTTTATTTATACATGTTTTGGGCTCAATTGTGATAAGCTGGGGACTACCTGTAAATGGACAGATTGGCAAGATATATTTAGAACTAAGTAGGCATAGGATCTCCCTTTCATTCTATTGTTAATTTTTTTCTTTGAGTCAATGTTGATTCCTGGAGACTCCTTGGATACATCCCTGCAGTTTCATTTTTCTCCTTTCTGAGACTGAAAAGAATTAGCACAAGATTTCCCAGCTGTCTAGGACTAGAACTCAGAGGTTCCTGCTTTTTACTTGATGCCTTAATCACTAAACCAAACTTGCTGTTGTTTTATTTATCAGACAGACATTAAACCAACAACACTAACAACTGGATATGTTACTTTACAGCAGGGGTGTCAAACTCACATTGTCACAGCTGCATCACGTGACATATCGGGACTTTCCCCCCTTCGCTAAACTGGGCGTGGGCGTGGGCAGCATGTGATCCGCAGCATCTGGACCGCAGGCCAAGAGTTTGACAGCCCTGCTTTACAGGATTACAATGAAAAAAACTAATTAAAACTTTTGAAAAAGTGAAAAAGATCAATAGGGACTCATAGCATAGACATATATTTTATTTAACCTTTTCAGATATTACAGTCATGAAAAGAAAATAATTTGAAACTGTATATCTAGAACCACAAATCTTGTTCTTTTTCTAAATATTTTTAAACCACATAACATATTCTAAGCAAAAATAGCAGAACGATCCTTTTACAAATCATTCTATACAGGTGCAAAACCCAAACTGGCACTTCATTTTATAATTTATGATGCAGAATGTAAACTGTACTATAGAGCACCTTCACAATTCTCCACTATAAGGCTAACATGGATATAAGGCAATGCTGACCTCTCTGTTCCCATTTCAAATTCATTTTAAAGATCTTGGTTATAAACTGTTATTACTGCTTCACAAGAATTGTGTGGATAACAGACTGTGCTGCTTTAGTATAGATTTTCAGTAAACATCACAATGCCTCACTTCCTATAATCAAAGTTCAACTCACTCCTCTTGTGTTTATTTCAGGAGTAACTTAAGATACAGTATGCCCTATGTATCATCAGCTGTAAAAATATATTGAATAGGAAAGCAATGAATAAGAAGCTAATAGTGTTAACATCCGATTAATGTAACTCCATCACAGGTTATATCTTCAGTTACTAAATACATGTATTAAATGTTTCTGGAATAGCTATATACATTACAATTTTTTAATCAACTGCTCTAGTTCTGTAGCAAGATTACACTTTGGCACATTGCTACTTTAGATATTCTGAAGTATAACTATTTTTAAAACATTCCTTCTCAAGCTATTTCACAGTGCAAAAAGAAGACACTCTTTGGACCACCATCTTTGAGAGGGTACAAATTACAATTGGAACAAAAATCTGCCTACTAATTTTAAAATATTTAACCTATCTATACTTAACAGTGCTCACTTTAAAGGCATTACTTCACTATGGATTAGTAAACCAGTTCATAAGATCAAGCTAGTTTCCCATTTATATTTATTTAGATATTAAATCTATATCTTATCTGTAACTATCATAGAATTTTATACTTGATTTGTATAATACCTACACTTTTCTACTCAACATCTTTAATTACCGCAAGTTAAGTTTCCTTTCAAAATGAGGAATCTCAATATCCAGCAAAATGTCAGTCCAAATGCTCAGACCTCTGACTTCAAAGTTCCCATCCTGGGCCTTGAGCTGTCTTAGCCAAGTTTGGACTGCACTGCCCAGAGGCTCTGACTCTTGGTAAAGGCAATTGATACGGTCCTGCATCTCCTCCCAAGGTACTTCATCTTCTTTTACACCACTAGTTTGCCATTTCCCATGCAGAGGATCATAAATGAGGCAGTTTCCCCAGGATGAGAGGAAATTCAAATAGGAAGCAAGTAATTCAGAGTAATGGGCACAAAGTGAAGCCAAACACTGGGGAGACAAAAAGCGGCAGAAGGACAAGAGACGAGCTGGGTCTCCGAACAGCAACCAAGGGAGGAGCAACATCTTGGCCTTCTCTTCCCAATCAGGCTCCATCAATGCCACAGCCACAACTCGGTACAGCATGGAACCACAGGGCAAACAGTCTAACAAGGCAGAGGAAGGTCGACCTTGGTTCCCATCACTATCTCTGTCACCTTGTAGTTGTGAAAGCAGCATCTGAGCCTGTACTCTCACTGGCAGCCCTTCCCATTGTTCAATACCATCTGTTCCCTTTATAGGTTCCAAGAGAGCAAGAAGTTGAGAGGCAGCTCTGTGTCTTGCCAGTAGACTGATGAAGGGCTCAGCTCCACCAGTTGCTGGGATCAAGAAGTTGCAGAAAAGGCTATGGCGCGTGGTAGAAGACAACGCCGGATTTTCCAGCAGTGCCAAACCCAGAAGCTCTGGGCAGCGCTTCAAATGACTTAACCTGACTAAACCTCTTTTTTTCAGCTGTTGCTTCAAAGCTTCCCAGAGGGTTGGTTGAGTCCAAAGATGGCTGTGAAGATGCCGAAAGAAGTGTCCCCAATTTAGAGCTCGTGTAAGAGTTGTGGAATCCCAACTTTGTACCGCTCGTGAGTGGGAAGCTGCCAAAAGGCTAGGCAGCTGCTCAGTTTGCAAGAGCAGCATCTCCATGAGGCAGAGAGCAAAATTCCTTGTTACTGTTAAATGACAACCTCAGGAAAAAAAAATTATTTTGCTAAGAGATCACTCCCTAGACATATTGTTTAGTTTCTAATATTTGATTTTCATATAGAACATTTCCGATGGTTGGCCTGTTGCTGTAGGAGTAGTTTGCAATTCATTCCATCAATTTCTTCATTTTTTTCTTCCTATTGTTAGAACTCTTTTTCTTTTGTTTTGAGGGAATTTTCTGAGTAGTTTGACCTTTGATATTTTGTGTGTGTGTATTATTTACTTACCTTCCTACAATAGTTTTATTACCAATATACCTTTTTAAAAGTTACAGTACAATGTTGCTTTATCAAGCAACTTTCTTAACACAAAGATTTTTAGATAAAGAAATTGGGTCTCTATATGTTCATTTTTTTTCTGCTGCAACTGGATGTAGACTGGCTTTAGCCAACTATTTGCTTCTCATCTGAAGAATTAGATCTAAAACTGTTCCACCTATGCAAAATATTTTGGCTATTATCTTATATTGTGTCCTGCATTTACTCGTTTGCTTGTAGTCGATGGCATTAAGTTCCCATTTGTAGTATTTGTTGCTGAACCATTTACAACCATATAATCAACTTTGTTTTCCAGTTTGACCAAGCGTTGCAAGATGTCATCTAGAAGAACTGCGATTGTTCTTTTCAGATCAGCTAGAAGTGAAAAAAAAGTATATTCAGAAAGTGACACTGCACAGGCAAAATCTCATGTGACAAAATAGTTGCTTTCTCATTGTTTTCCTGGATACAACTTTTTCTGTATCTGTTTAATGTAATGGAAAAAATACAGCATATGCAAACTTTTAAAATATACTGTTTATGTTCTATTTTTCAGTTTTAATTTTTTTTATTTACTTTTATTAAATAGGTTAAATAAATACTATACCCCTTAAAGCACAACACTCTAAATCAGGGGTCCCAAACTTGGCAACTTTAAGACTTGTGGACTTCAACTCCCAGAATTCCTCAGCCAGCGAGGAATTCTGGGAGTTGAAGTCCACAAGTCCTAAAGTTGCCAAGTTTGGAGACCTCTGCTCTAAACTTTCCTTTGTAACAAAAACACTAAATATACCATATACATTTAGAGTTGTCTAATAAACGTTACTTATCTAATATACCTCTGTAAACCTTCATAACAATACACTGAAAGACATTATATGTAATCAATTAAAAAACATCTTATTTGAATTTCTCCCAAATCCTCCATTGTTTCAAGAGTTCTGGAAATTTTACATTTCTACTATTAGAAAAAAACGTATTCAAAGCAAAATGTTTCTAGACATACCATATCCAATGCCAATATGTAAGCTCTTTAATATTAAGGGCAGTCTAATATTTCTTAGAAATGAAAGCTATTATAGTGTGTTCAACTTCAGTAGAACATTGAATATGTAGCAAACATTAGTTCCACTTTATAAATATAAAAACATCTTATGCTTTTACAATAATATTGTTTTATATATTTTGAAAAACTAAACTGAGGATGAATTTACAGAGATTATGTAGGCTTACCATATCCCGCCATTGCAACTCCATTATCACCATTTATTACATTCTTGTTTTCTTCTGCTAGGGCTCTAACGTATCTTTTACTTAAGTCAAGAATTTGTTCACGCAATTCAGCACTGCTCTGTTGTCTTGGATGCTGAAAGGTGTAGCGCAGTAACATTATGCCCCAGATAAAACCAAAAACTAGCAACAATAAACTCAATTTTTGGGACACATTTTTTCTAGAAAATGCAAAAACCATTTCTGAGCAGGCTAAATATGTCAGTAGAAGGTAGTAAGTGTGAAGTCACAGTATCTTCAAGGTAAGTTGTTTTGCAAAACATCTTCACAGCATGCTTGGTCTTCGGGGGAGACTATTTTGTCTAATTTTTCCATTTGTTTCCTGAAATTTTTTATCAAAAAACTTGTGTCAAAATTGTTTATTTTTATAAACTGCAGTATTAATTTGGAATGTGTTATATAATTTAGAGCATTATTATTGAAATCCTGTAAAATAACTGCTGAGAATACAGGCAATATAAGAACAAAAATCTAGTAACTTTCCAAACTATAATTGTATACAGTAACAATATAATCATGAATTAGAAATCCATGGTACAAATATCCAGCGATGAACTACTTGGTATCTTTGTATAAGTTTTAATCTCTCTACTTCAGCTTTACATCTGTACTATGAAAACAATGTCATTATTATCTGAAAAGATTGCTACAAAAATAGTGATTAAATACTAACTATATCAGAAAAAGCATCAGCAGTAAGGTGAAAAACAAGCCATTTCATCAGCCCTGCAAATAAACCATTATCCTTTCTATCTAAACTATACCCTGCTGATAAGTTACAATATGAAATCCTAAGAAATTATGTCTAAATTTATTTGTTAACCTTTTTTTCATTCTCTATGGTAGGGGTGTCAAACTCAAGACCCATGGGATGTTTAAAACTGGCCCATAGGAATGGCCTGGAAATAGCAAAGGACCAGCCTGTGGTGCCTCTGAAAGCCAAAATGGGGCATGGGGTGGGCCACGTCAGCATGGAATGACAAGAATAAAATGAGGTCCTTTTAACAATTGTAACCAGGAGTATTGGAATTGATGTTGCTAAGCAGAGCTTGGTTAATAGTGAGAGTAAACAGAAGCTACATCCAGACATTTTAGAATAAGCCCTATTAGGGGAAAAAACCAGAACTACTTATGTAGGAATTACATCTAAACAGTGTTTTATCTGATAGTTTTCCACTGCAGATTAGTCTGTTAATATGAATAAAGGTTGCATATTGTCAACATATAAAATAAGTACTTTTCAAGATAATAAATTAGGAATACCTACCATTTTATAATCCTGCTGCTTTAGTTGGTGCTGTCCTTAACTAACCAATATTCCAACCGAATTGCATCCATGCTCAGCTCAATATCATTTTGAGTAAACTCAAGGATTATTTAATCCCTTGCATTTAGTCAGTCTAATGCAGTTCTTATTTTTCAGAATTAAGAGTAACACATTTTGATGGTCAAATGATAACCATTTATGAGAGGGAGAAACACCTGAGGAAAAAGAATTTTAAAAAATATGAAAATTTGTTTAGGTTATTACTATTATAAATATAAGCATGAGAAGAAATTTTAAAAGGCATGTTGGCACTTCAAACATACATTTTATGATTCTCTAGACTAGATTAACCAGGAAAATGATACTAAAGATGCCAAAACATCAAAAATCACATATTCCAAACTGCCCAAACCCCAATGTATACTAGTTTATAAGAAACAATTCTCTCAAAATTCTTGTGTTTTGTTCAGCAAGATATAAGCATGAAAAAAATGAGGATTGTATGTAAAGTTCAGATTTACATACATACAGCTATTTAATAGGTGGTCTTTTGATCTTTATGAGACTCTCTCAAAATACAAATACATTATTAACCTTACAATAGCATTTATATATTATCAAGTTACTTATTACTGGCCTAATGTTATTTGTATGTTATCAAAATTTGCAACTTTGCAACTGATATAATTACATCAACAGAAAGAAACCAATGTTCCCTATTGGTAATCAGAAAATTATTTTAAGATGTAATAAACACTATTAAATTGAAATAATTTAAAATCTGCCAGCAGGTTAGTCTCCATCTAAGTTTACGTGACCCATTGACATCATAAAAATAACATTTAACTTTATAAAATTACATATTTTCAATCAAGTTAAACTTAAGTACTTATACAACATGCTTTTAAAAATGTTGCCATGTAAAATTAAATCTACCAGGAGGAAGAGGTATTAAAAAAATGCTTACAATCTATATTTCAAAATCTGCAATATAGATAGGCTGGGGAAAACTTCCTGAAGGCACAAGATAATTCAAGGAGCAAGGAAGTGAAATACTAATAATTATTTCAGGAAAGCTATCAAGGAAACAACCTTTATAAGGCATAAAGAATGTGCAAAATCGCCATTGTATTTAAGAAAACAAAGACTACGGTTGTGTATGTTCACACACATGATCATAGCTTAACCATGATTTACCTTAACCCCAGTATATTGGATTGCACACTGAACCAAAAACTAGACACACAAATTGAGTTCGCGCCAGACACTACAACTTGGCTTGCTTGTCATGCCAACATACCTCTGTACACGCCCCGAATCGTGCCTTAGAAAAACAAATGTTTTTCACCCAGCGATTCACACAAATCCATTCGTCGCCTATCAGATTTTTTTCTCTCCATGGGCTTTACGGCGCAGGAAAAGCTGACAGCGGATAGTCACCAAAACCTCGTCCGCCCTTCCGGCACTCGATCTCTTTCTCTCCTTCCCCCGATGTGTTCTCTAAACCCAAGTGCGAGCGATAAGTAACCATCGAACCTCGCACAACCTGCCAGCGGTACCACACACAGAGCAAGCGTCCCCTCAATCCTGCATAGATTTCAGTCAGCACATTCTACCTTCACAACGCATAGGGAAAACAGCAATTGAATTATATCCAGGCCGCACTTCCGGCTGCTAGTGGAAAGAGGGTAAAATTACCATGGGCGGGGTGGAGCAAAAGAAAGGCAACGTAAGACACACGTTTGAAATGTTGATTTTTGCTCCTAGTTTTAAAGCTACGTTGATTTATTATAGTGCATTATTTTTGCAGTATATTTACTGAATTTACAATAAATTCTAACTTAGTTTCTATTTTTTAAATTTTTAGAAATCTTTTATCTATTTTTTTTTAAATTTCAGCGTTTTCTACAGTATATGAACTTTACAAACAAAACACTTCAAAAGAAGGATAAACTGCACAAAGATTATGGTTCTGTTATGTTCACACATGTGATTATCATAGCTCAACCATAATCTACTTAATCTCAATATATTAGATTGCACATTGAACCAAAATTAAGCGCGAATTAGGGTATAGTAGCAACATGTCTGAAATGCTTTAATTCGGATTCTTATATGAAATGGGGATTGGATTGATGGCACAAATCTTCCCCTTCCATGATTTTATGATGCCCCTATAATATGCTGGTATTTTGCAGTTAATTAGATATTTCGTTTCACAATAGTCTTTGTTTGCATGAGGCACTGAACTACAAACTAACCACCCATATTTTAGTCTATCCCATTATATAAATCCAGCTTGTGTATTATTAATTTATGGTATAGTGGGTTGTGCAAACCCATAGAACTGAATTGCATAAATTGGTTAACTGGGCCAAAGTGAACTTAACTGATCTTAATTTAGTTTAGTTTATTGTCATTGCACCTCATTTCGAAATCAAACACCATCTTCAGTGCACATCACGACTATGACCATGAAAATAAACACACATCACCCTCCACATTGAGCGGAAAATTTGACACTGTTAAGTTTGCATGGAGACAGGCGAGTGCTTCGCTCTTTAGTTTATAGTGACTTCAGCTCAGAACAGGCCCGACTGGCTTTGCTGCGGCTGCTATAACCGCAGCGGCTGACATAATCAGAGTGCAGGGTTTTCCGCTTTTAAACCAATCATTTCTAACACTTTACAGAACAATTCAAACTAAACCAATGATTTCAAACCTGCATACATAACACCCCTCCCCACTAGGTTCAGTCCATACTCAAACCCCATCTATCTAATGTATTCTTTTAAATAGGTGGGGCTCTTGTATGTTGAGACCTAAATGGTTCAGATGTTTAAGAGTTTCTCACCTTGTGAGAGAGGAAATGTGTTGACATTTCTTACTTGGACTTCTAGAAATGCTGGTGAACCTGTTTGGATTTTACAACCTGGTCTCTCCTCCAATCCATCTCCAACCCAATGTCCACCTTAAATCAGATAATGGTGTGTATCTTCCATTTGTAAAAGTGGTTGTTAACTTTGTGATGACAGGTTTGGGGTGATTCCTGTCGTGTTATTTCACATAAGGGTTCTAGCTTGCTGATTAATCTCATAATCATCACCCCCTAGAGAGGCAGTAGGTGTGGCAGGGAGGACTTGTAATGGTGATAACTCCTGAGGTAGTCTGTGTTAAGTTTGAAAGAGTCAGCCTTGAGGAGTTCCAGCAAAGACTTTATTAGTGACTACAGCTCGAATGGACCCGTCCTGGCAGCTCTGGCTGCTTCTTATAGCCTGCAGCCGTAGCTGCCAATAATGGGAGTGCAGGTTTCTTCCGCACTATTCAAACCAATACCATTTGACATTTTACAAGAACAGTTCAAATAAACCAATAACATTCAAACCTACATACATAACACCCCTCCCCACTAGGTTCAGTCCATACCAAACCCCAACCTATCTAATGTATTCCTTTAAATAGGTGGGGCTCTTCGTGTCGTTGAGACCTTCGTGGTTCAGAAGTTTAACGTTCTCACCCAGTGAGAGGGAAATGTGTCTGCTGACATTTCCCTGTTGGGACTTCCTGTGAAAGGAACCCTGTTAGACTGTTAGAATCTGGTCTCTCCTCCCAACCCATCTCCAATAGCACCCAAGTCAGGTGGTGGTGTGCAATCTTCCACTTCTAAGGATGAATCTTGGCATTGTGACAGGGTTCAGGATGGTTCTCAGGCTCTACTTCTAGGATGGATCTTGGCATTGTGACAGGGTTGGGATGGTTCCTGTCATAATGGCTGGTACACATGGGGTTGATTCCTGTTTGCTGATTTTCCTCCTGTTCCTCCCTTCCCCTAGAAGACATCAGGTGAGGGACAGAGAGAGACAAGGGCGATGTTCCTGAGGAACCTGGATCTAAGTTGGTCAATGTGCCTGCTCCAGAGGAGGCCATCCTCTGTTTGTACCCTGTAGAGCGAGGGCCAGTGATGTGAGTTATTTCAGCAGGAATCCACAAGGTTCACCTATAAGGTTCCTAGCATATGAATCTCCCACAGAGCGAACTTTGGAAGTGGAATCCAGTGGTGCGTTGGGTGCGTAAGGTGGGATGAAGGCGGTCAGGGAAGACCTAAGTTTCCTATCAACAACTCTGCTGGGGACAAGTTATTTGATGGGCTGGAGTGATGTGTTGAACACTAAGAAGTTTTCAAGCTTCTCAGTGATATCCCCAGGACCCAGCTGCTGAAGCTTCTCCTTGGTAAAGCGTACCATCGTTCAGCCCGACCATTGGCGAAGGGTGCCAGGGGCAGTGAGGGCATGTCTGATGCCCTGTTGAGCTAGGATTCAAAAATGTTAGATGTGAATTGAGGGGCCATTGTCAGAAACAAGGACATCTGGTAACCCATGGGTTACAAACAATTTTCTGAGCTGCTTGATGACAGCCTCAGTTGTAGTGGATGTCATGGAATTACCTCTAGCCATTTGGGTATGCATCTACTAGTACTAGAGTGTGCCCTCTTGTAGGGCCTGCAAAATCAATGTGGATTCTAGACCATGGGCCCCTAGGACATTCCCATTCCTGTGTGGGGGTGAGGGCAGGCCTGACTACCTGGCAGTTGGGACAAGATGCTACCCAGTTTCAACCATTTTGTCAATACCTGGCCACCATACATAACTCCTGGCAAACCTTTCATCCTTACAATCCCGGATGACCCTCATGTAACATTTCCAAAACCTCCCTTGCAGTTTTGCAGGAATAACCACCCTGTTACCCCAAAATACATCCTCTTAATACAGATAATTCAGTTTGCCTGGACTTAAAAGGTTGGGCAGGTGAGGTAGATCTTGAAGAGGCCAACCTTTCTTAATCCAGCCCATAACAGGTGCCAACACAGCATCTTTGGCAGTTTCTTTGGCAATCTCAGCAGCATGGACTGGAAGCTTAGCAGGTCTCCAGGAAAAAGGTGTGAGTTTCAAGTTCAAAGTCCTCCTTGTGGCAGGTAGTGGGCAGCGACTCAGTGCATCAGCATGTCCAATGTCCTTGCCAGGCCTGTGAATCAGTTTGTAGAATAGGCTGCAGAAATTCAGTCCACCTCAGCATTCTTGGTGACAGGATATTAGGTGTAGGTTTGTCTCCTGCCACAATGCCTAGTAAGGTTTGTGATCTGTAACAATGGTGAATGACCTGCCATACAGATATTCATGAAATTTCTTAACAGCTGCAACAACTGCCTCCTTGTCCAATTGGCTATAATTCCTCTCTGCTTTGGACAAGTCAGTAAAATGCAATTGGGGCTTCCGTCCATTGGGAAGCCTGTGACTCAAAACCCCCCACTCCAAAAGGGATGCATCACAAGTCAGAACAACAGGTAAATTCTCAGAGAATTGTATCACACAGCATCAGGCGTGATTAGTCTCTTAATACTGTGTTGACTGTTCCTTCCGCCCCCAGATCCAAACAGCATTCTTTATCAAGTAGGCGATGTAAGGGCTCAGCAATAGATGCTTTGTGAGGTAGAAACATGTGGTAAAGTTAATAAGGCCAAGGAAGGCTTGCAAATCTGCCTTGCATCGAGGTTTAGGGGCTTCATTGATTGCTTTAACCTTGGCATCAGTAGGATGGATGCCATGCTTGTCAATCATATACCCCAGGAACTCAACTCTGTCTGTTTTGAGTGTACATTTGTCTTCCTTGACTTTTAAACCAGCTTTTCTGAATCTGGTAAGGACTTCTCTGAGTCTTTCTTGAAGCTGAGTGTCATTTTCAGCAGAGATTACATCATCAAAATAGGTACTACCCCTGGCAGTCCTTGCAACATTCTTTCCATAAGGCTCTGAAAAATGCCAGGTGCCAGCACTCCAAATTGTAGTCTTTTACATTTGAAGGCACCTCTATGGTCACAATTGTTTGTGCCTCTGCAGTGGCATCATCAACTGTTAATTGTTGATATGCCTGAGCCAAATCCAGTTTAGCAAATACTGTACCCCTGCCAAGGGAATGGAGCAGATGATGCACAACTGGTAGGATATGCGCTCTGTTGCAGCATGGTTAAGTGTCCCCTTGTAGTCACCACAGATTCTCACTGACCCATCAGACTTGACTGGTGTGACTATGGGTGTTTCCCATCTGGAGTGGTCAGTAGGCTCTAAAACCCCTTGAGCAATGAGTTTATCTAATTGTGCATCAATTTTTCCTTTAAAGCAAATGGGACCCTCCTGGGCTTTAAATGAATTGGGGGCACCTTGGGGTCTAGGCTGAAAGCAAGGGGTCCCCATATACTTGCCCAGTCCTGCTGAAGACCTCTGGAAACTCAGACTTCAAGGACTCTTCCCAGTCAGAACTGCTCCGCGTGATGGATGCCAGTCACCTCGATGCCAAGTGGCAACCACTCAAGTCCCAGCAAACTTAGGCGATCCTTGTCCCGATGGTCAGGGGCAAGCGTTTGGTGTGGCCTTTAAACTGCGTTGAAATCTCTCGCTCCAACTGGAATCTTGTTCCCTTGGTAGTCTTTGAGAGTCAGTGCTTGCTTCTGGAAATGCTTTTCTGAATTTTGGGAAAAAGTCTGTGGATAGTGTCCCATGACACCATAGATAAATAAGAGCCTGAGTCCACTTCCATTTGGCAAGGCCTTCCTTCAATAAACACCTTCACATGTACTTTTCTGCTTTTAAGGGTGAAGAATGACCAATAGTGATTGTTTGGTGAGTTTCATTCTTGCCATTTGCTTCTAAATTTCGCCCCATTTTTCAAGAAATTGTTGGGCTTAAAGTCTCTATCAGGAATTTCTTCCTAGCTGGTGGAGTTCTGGATGATTTGCAGACTCTGGCTATGTGACCCGTTTCTCTAGCGTGAGGCAAATGGAGTCAAAGAACTTGCAATCAGTGCGGTGGCCCCCCACAGCCTCTGCAATAGAACCCTTGCCTGTTCTTCCCAGAGTCTTTTCTTTTCTTCTCCATTCTGAGTTTAAATCCCCTCCTCTGCCTCACTGCCATCAGAATCAGAGTCTATTTGTTCAAATGAGTAGATGTGGATTTATCCCCATCAGAATGGCTTGAGGCCTGGCTTGAGGCCTTGTTAATCTTTCATGGCGCTGAGGACTTGGTGGCTTCGCTGAAACAGCTTCTTCAATGGCCTCTTTAAGCGTGATCTTAGGTTTCATTAATAGTTTGCTTTGTAAAACCTTATCTTAAGGCCTAAAACAAACCGATCATGGCCTCTTCTAAGTTGGTAAAGTCACAAGCACCCCCAATGTCCTTAAACTTGCCACGAAGTCATTAACATTCTCGCTATCCCCTTGATCCCGCGGTAAAATTCGTGTCTCTTAATGAGGCACGATACTTGTGGAAGCGTAATGGGCTCTCAAAAGTTTTCATCGGGCCATTCCATTACCTTCAGCTCTGCTGCTCCATGCTTTAGCCATTTTGAAGACTGCGGACGCGGTGCGTGAAAGACCGCCCTCTTCCGTCTCTCGATGCGAGATCGTTCCCCTCAGGAACATGTGGAAGCGATCCATGATTCCCAGTCTTCCGTCGCCCGGATCGAGCGGTGCTGGGGGTGTTCAGCGCAGCCATCTCGCTCAGTTGCTTGTTCGATCCGCGTTGTCTTCTCTTCAGGGAAATCCCACCCTCGTCGCCAGTGTTAAGTTTGCATGAAGAGTCAGGCGAGGTTCCAGCAAACTTTATTAGTGACTACAGCTCGAATGGACCCGTCCTGGCAGCTCACGGCTGCTTCTTAGCCTGCAGCCGTAGCTGCCAGCCAATGGGAGTGCAGGGTTCACTATTTAAACCAATACCATTTGACATTTTACAAGAACAGTTCAAATAAACCAATAACATTCAAACCTACATACATAACAGTCTGAATCCCAGCTGATCAATGTGCCTGCCAGAGAACACGATCCTCGTTTGGCCCCTGTGAGACCTGGGGCCGTGATTTGGGTTATCTCTTGCAGGAATCCATAATGGTTCACCCATAAGGTTCTTAGCATAAACAGAATCACCCACAGTGAAAGTGTTTGGGCTTGCTAGTGGAATCTAGTGGCAGGTGCGTTGGAGTGCGTAGAAGTGGGATGAGTCAAGGGAAGCCTGTTCCTACCATCAACAATTCAGCTGGGGTTAAGTTAGTTGAGGGGTTGAGGTGATATGCTGGACACTGAGTAGTTTTCAACTTTCTCAGTGTCCCTGGACTGAGTTTTCCTTGGTAAATTATACCCGGTAAATTAGGGTTAGCGAGAAGGATGCCCAGGGGCTGTCAGGGCATGTCTGATACCCTG
Source organism: Naja naja (assembly GCA_009733165.1). NCBI lineage: Eukaryota > Metazoa > Chordata > Lepidosauria > Squamata > Elapidae > Naja > Naja naja. The sequence continues at coordinate 41,941,172 of CM019155.1, read as the reverse complement.
CTGTGCTAGATATGATTCCAAAAGGTTGAATGTAAATTGAGGACCATTGTCAGAAACAAGCATCAGGTAATCCATGAGTTACAAAAGCTTTTTAAGCTGTTTGATGACAGCTTCAGTTGTGGTGGATGCCATGGGTTACCTCTAGCCATTTGGAATATGCATCTACTATAATAAGGAAAGTGTGCCCTCTGGTAGGGCCAGCAAAATCAATGTGAATCTGGACCATGGGCTAGGATTCCCATTCCTGTGTGGGGCTGAGAGGTGGGGCAGGCCTGACTATGACAGTTGGGACAAGATGCAACCCAGTTTTCAACCATTTGTCAATACCTGGCCACCATACAACTCCTGAATCCCTTCATTCTGACAATTCGGATGACCCTCATGTAACATTTCCAAAACCTCTTTTTGTAGTTTTGCAGGAATAACCACCCTGTTACCCACAAAATACATCCTCTTAATACAGATAATTCAGTTTGCCTGGACTGGTTGAGGGTAGATCTTGAAGTGGCCAACCTTTCTTAATCCAGCCTATAAAGGAGCCAATAAAGTGTCTTTGGCAGTCTCTCTGGCAATTCAGCAGCATGTACTGGAAGCTTGGCAACAGTTTCGGGTGTGAGTCTCAGGAACAGGGTCCTCAATGTGTGAAGGGAAGTGGGCAGCGACTCAGCATCTGCAATGCTTTACCAGGTCAATGTCTTTACAGCAGTTTGTCCATCTGTGGATCAGTTTGTATGAATAAGCAGCAAGAAATTTGGTCCATCTCAGCATTCTTGGTGACAGGATCGTGGGCGTTGGTTTGTCCCTGCCACAATGCCTAAGAGGTTTGTGATCTGTGACAACAGTAAATGTTCTCCCATATAGATACTCATGGAATTTCTTGACAGCTGCTACAATTGCCAAGGCTTCCTTGTCCAGTTGGCTGTAGTTCCTCTCTGCTTTAGTCAAGTGTGAGTAAAAATGGGGCTTCCCTTCACTGGGAAATGTGAAACATACCCACTCCAAAGGGAGGCATCACAAGTCAGAACAACAGGCAAGTTCTCAGAGAACTGTATCAGTACAGAATCAGACGTGATTTGTCTCTTGATATTGTTAAATGCAGCTTGTTCCTTCCTGCCCCAGACCCATGCAGATTTTTTGTCCAGCAACCTATAGGGGTTCTGCAATGGTTGCCTTCTGAGGTAGAAACATATGATAGAAGTTAATGAGTCCCAAGAATGCTTGCAAATCTGTTTTGCATTTTGGCCTGGGGGCTTCTTTGATTGCCTGAACTTTGGCCTCTGTGGGGTGGATGCCATGTTTATCAATCATGCCCAAGAATTCCACTTTATCTGTTCTAAGTGTGCATTTTTCTTCTTTGACTTTTAACCCGCTTTTTGAATCTGGTTAAGACTTCTCTGAGTCTCTCGTGTAACTGAGTGTCATTTTCAGCAGAAATTAAATGTCATCAAAATAGGGCACCACCCTGGCAACCCTTGTAACATTCTTTCCATAAGGCTGGAAGATGCCTGGTGCTACTTACTCCAAATTGCAACCTTTTGCATTTGAAAGCACCTCTATGGGTCACAATGGTTTGGGCTTCTGCAGTGGCATCATCAACTGTTAACTGTTGATATGCCTGGAATCCAATTTGGCAAAACTGTGCCCCCTCCAAGAGAATGTAATAAATGATGCACTACTGGAACTGGATATGCTCTGTTGTGGCATGGTTCAATGTCCCCTTGTAGTCTCCACAGATTCTTACAGACCCATCAGCCTTGACTGGTGTGGGTGTCTCCCACCTGGAGTGGTCAGTGGGCTCTAAAACCCCTGGGCTATTAGTTTATCTAATTGTGCATCAATTTTTTCCTTTAAGGCAAATGGAACCCTTCTGGGTTTTAAGGATTGGTTGTACCTTGGGATCTAGGTTAAAGAATAGGGGTCCCCAAGTACTTGCCTAATCCGTCACTGAAGACCTCTGGAAACTCAGACTTCAAGGCCTCTTCCCACTCAGTGTTGCTCCGTGATTGATGCCAGTCACCTCGATGCCCAGTGGGTTGAACCATTCAAGCCCAGCAGACTTGGTGATCCTTGTCCACGATGGTCAGTGGTAGAGTTTGTGGCCTTGAATTTCATTGAATTCTCTTGTTCCAACTACTGGAATCTTGTTCCCTTGGTAGTCTTTAAGAGTCAGAT
>CM019155.1:41878142-41938000 GCA_009733165.1 Naja naja | reverse complement strand
CCAGGGGCTGTCAGGGCATGTCTGATACCCTGCTGTGCTAGATATGATTCAAAAAGGTTGAATGTAAATTGAGGACCATTGTCAGAAACAAGCACATCAGGTAATCCATGAGTTACAAAAAGCTTTTTAAGCTGTTTGATGACAGCTTTAGTTGTGGTGGATGCCATAGGGATAACCTCTAGCCATTTGGAATATGCATCTACTATAATAAAGAAAGTGTGCCCTCTGGTAGGGTCAGCAAAATCAATGTGAATCCTGGACCATGGGCCCCTAGGACATTCCCATTCCTGTGTGGGGGCGAGAGGTGGGGCAGGCCTGACTACCAGACAGTTGGGACAAGATGCAACCCAGTTTTCAACCATTTTGTCAATACTTGGCCACCATACATAACTCCTGGCCAATCCCTTCATTCTGACAATTCCCGGATGACCCTCATGTAACATTTCCAAAACCTCTTTTTGAAGTTTTGCAGGAATAACCACCTGTTACCCCACAAAAATACATCCTCTTAATACAGATAATTCAGTTTGCCTGGACTTTAAAAAGGTTTGAGGTAGATCTTGAAGTGGCCAACCTTTCTTAATCCAGCCTATAACAGGAGCCAATAAAGTGTCTTTGGCAGTCTCTCTGGCAATTTCAGCAGCATGTACTGGAAGCTTGGCAACAGTTTCTAGAAAAAAGGTGTGAGTCTCAGGAACAGGGTCCTCAATGTGTGAAGGAAGTGGGCAGCGACTCAAAGCATCTGCTGCCCATGTCTTTACCAGGTCTGTGGATCAGTTTATATGAATAAGCAGCAAGAAATTTGGTCCATCTGTGGATCAGTTTATATGAATAAGCAGCAAGAAATTTGGTCCATCTCAGCATTCTTGGTGACAGGATCGTGGGCGTTGGTTTGTCCCCTGCCACAATGCCTAAAAGAGGTTTGTGATCTGTGACAACAGTAAATGTTCTCCCATATAGATACTCATGAAATTTCTTGACAGCTGCTACAATTGCCAAGGCTTCCTTGTCCAGTTGGCTGTAGTTCCTCTCTGCTTTAGTCAAAGTGTGAGAGTAAAATGCAATAGGGGCTTCCCTTCCACTGGGAAGCATGTGGCTCAATACCCCGCCACTCCAAAAGGGGAGGCATCACAAGTCAGAACAACAGGTAAGTTCTCAGAGAACTGTATCAGTACAGAATCAGACGTGATTTGTCTTTTGATATTGTTAAATGCAGCTTGTTCCTTCCTGCCCCAGACCCATGCAGATTTTTTGTCCAGCAACCTATATAGGGGTTCTGCAATGGTTGCCTTCTGAGGTAGAAAAATATGATAGAAGTTAATGAGTCCCAAGAATCCTTGCAAATCTGTTTTGCATTTTGGCCTGGGGGCTTCTTTGATTGCCTGAACTTTGGCCTCTGTGGGGTGGATGCCATGTTTATCAATCATGTAACCCAAGAATTCCACTTTATCTGTTCTAAGTGTGCATTTTTCTTCTTTGACTTTTAACCCTGCTTTTTTGAATCTGGTTAAGACTTCTCTGAGTCTCTCGTGTAACTGAGTGTCATTTTCTGCAGAAATTAAAATGTCATCAAAATAGGGCACCACCCTGGCAACCCTTGTAACATTCTTTCCATAAGGCTTTGGAAGATACCTGGTGCTATGCTTACTCCAAATTGCAACCTTTTGCATTTGAAAGCACCTCTATGGGTCACAATGGTTTGGGCTTCTGCAGTGGCATCATCAACTGTTAACTGTTGATATGCCTGTGCCAGGTCCAATTTGGCAAAACTGTGCCCCTCCAAGAGAATGTAATAAATGATGCACTACTGGAACTGGATATGCGCTCTGTTGTAGCGCATGGTTCAATGTCCCCTTGTAGTCTCCACAGATTCTTACAGACCCATCAGCCTTTACTGGTGTGACTATGGGTGTCTCCCACCTGGAGTGGTCAGTAGGCTCTAAAACCCCTTGGGCTATTAGTTTATCTAATTGTGCATCAATTTTTTCCTTTAAGGCAAATGGAACCCTTCTGGGTTTTAAACGGATTGGTTGTACCTTGGGATCTAGGTTAAAGGAGATAGGGGTCCCCAAGTACTTGCCTAATCCGTCACTGAAGACCTCTAGAAACTCAGACTTCAAGGCCTCTTCCCACTCAGTGTTGCTCACGTGATTGATGCCAGTCACCTCGATGCCCAGTGGGTTGAACCATTCAAGGCCCAGCAGACTTGGGCGATCCTTGTCCACGATGGTCAGTGGTAGGCGCTTGGTGTGGCCCTTGAATTTCACATTGAATTCTCTTGTTCCAACTACTGGAATCTTGTTCCCTTGGTAGTCTTTAAGAGTCAGTGCTTCTTGAAGTGGTTCTTCTGAATGTTAGGAAGTAATCTGTGAATAGTGTCTCATGACATCATAGAAAGATATGAGCCTGAGTCCACTTCCATTTGGCAAGGCCTTCCTTCAATAAGTACCTTGACATGCACTTTTCTGCTTTTTAAAGGTGATGAATGAACAATAGTTACTGTTTGATGAGTTTCATTCTTCCCATTTGCTTCTGTGCTGCACCCTGTTTTCTCACTGAGGTTGTTAGGCTTGAATTCTTTGTCTTTGCTTGCAGCAAATTTCCTTCTATTGGGTGGAGTTCTGGATGATTTGCAGACTCTTGCTAGGTGTCCTCTTTTATCACAATGGAGGCAAATGGTGTCTAAAAACTTGCATTCAGTGTGGGGGTGGCTTCCCCCACAGCCTCTGCAGTAGAAATCTTGCCTCTTTCTTCCCAGGTCTTTCTTTTTCCACTCCATTCTGAGTCTGTAAATTCCTTCCTCCACCTCACTACAGTCTGACTCAGAATCTAGTTCTTCACAATGATTTGTTGTGGATTTTCCATATCAGGATGGCTCATGGCCTTGTTAATCTTCTTCATGGCTGCTGCTGAGAACTTGGTAGCTTCTGCTGAAGAGGCTTCTTCTATGGCTTCTTTCAGCGTGATCTTAGGTTTCATTAATAACTTGCTCTGTAACACCTTGTCTTTAAGGCCTAAAATGAAACGATCGCGCATGGCCTCCTCTAAACTGTTGAATTTGCATGCACCCCCAATGTCTCTTAAACTTGCCACGAAGTCGTTTATGCTTTCGTTTTCCCCCTGATCACGATGGTAAAACTCGTGTCTCTTAATGAGGCACGATACTTGTGGCACGTAATGGGCTCTTAACAGCCTTTCCAAATCAGGCCAAGCCATTACCTTTACGTCTGCTGCTCCTGCGAGTGCCTTTGTCATCTTGAAGACTGCCGGACCGCAGTACGTAAGGAACACCGCCCTCTTCCGCTGCTCGGAAATGGCGGCAAGATCGTTTCCCTCCAGATACATTTGGAAACGATCTGCATACGACTCCCAGTCTTCTGCCGTCGGATCGAACGGGGCTGGGGGGGTGTTCAGCGCAGCCATCTCGCTCTTGTTCTGTTCCGCGTTGCCTTCTCTTCAGGGGAATCCCACCTTCATCGCCAGTGTTAAGTTTGCATGGAGAGACAGACGCGGAGTGCTTCAAGCTCTTTAGTTTATTAGTGACTTCAGCTCAGAACGGACCCGACTGGCATTGCAGCGGCTGCTACTTATAGCCGGCAGCTGCAGCTGACAGCCATTCAGAGTGCAGGGTTTTCCCGCACTTTTAAACCAATCATTTCTAACACTTTACAAGAACAATTCAAACTAAACCAATGATTTCAAACCTGCATACATAACACGCACCAACACTGCACTATATAGCAGGATTCAAAAGAGCTACTGTCCTGGGATAGAAGCTGTTTTTCAGCCTATTTGTCCTTGTTTTTATTATTCTGTACCATCTACCAGATGGTAATAGTTCAAAAAAAGGGTTTCCAGGATGAGATGGATGTTTGAGAATGTTTTGAACTTTCTTAAGGCAGTGGGAGCTATAACGCTCTTCCAAAGCGGGGAGAGGGAAACCAATGATCTTCTGGGCAATGACATTAACCCTCTGGAGAGCTTTCCTATCTGCCACTGTGCAATTGGCAAACCATACAGAAGTGCAGTAAGTTAAAATGCTCTCTATGGTGCAGCGGTAGAAGGTCACCAGCAGTTTTTCATTCAGTTGTTGTTTTCTGAGAAGTCTCAGGTAGTATAATCTCTGCTGGGCCTTTTGACCATTGCTGCAATGTGAGGTCAGGTCTTCTTTTATGGTAACACCCAGAAATTTAAAACTGGCCACTTGTTCCACAGTCTCCATTACTAAGCAAGGGCTGGATGTCTGATCTGTTCCTTCTATAATCCATTATAAGCTCCTTGGTTTTATTGGTGTTAAGGACCAAGTTATTGTCTCCACACCACAAAAGCAACCGGTCCACCTCATCTTGGTAGTGTAGGAAGTTAGCACCCACCCATCTCCTAGAAAAATGAAATATCCGGGGAAATATTAAAAAGGCAGAATATTTCCCCTAAAAAGTGTAGCAACTCAGAAGCAGAAACTCACCTCAGAAGCAGAAGCTCACCCCCACCTTTCTTAATGAGTGGGCCATTAAGGCCTGGGCCAGAATATTTTACATAACAAAGATCTCCAAGTAAAGCTATAGCAATTGCTCAAAAGCCCTTTCAGTGCATCATCATCCAGCAAGGCTCAATCAAGCCTGGAACTCAGGACAGCCTACAGAGTTGCCCCTGCATGGCCCCATGGGAGTCTGACAACCAATCAGAATACAAGCTTCAATTCAAATCCCAACAAAGATTATAAAACCCAGGCACTCTCAGCATATCAGTCCTTTTCCTTCACCTTGGAGCATGTGATCATTCTTCTTTGTAGCTTCAAGCCATGTGGTCCTCCTGTCCACCATTAAACCTTCTGAACAGCCTCCATGTTTCCAGTGTCTTTTTCCCCACTTGGAACTGAGCCCAGAAGGATATTTCTTCCAACAATTGGCGACCCAGATGGGACTCCAAGCTAACGTAACCAATGGATCAGGCCCAGGTAAGATTCCCTTGCCAGCAAACAGACCCATTGAGTCTGTGGATGAGTTTTCCTGGACCTTGGCCATTTGGAACGAAGGTTTTAAACGGATTTTGAATGTTTAGCTCAAAGGCTGCTTGGAAGGAAGGTGAGTACCTCTAAATTCTAAATTTAAAGCATGGGAAATATGTGTATGCTTGCATGTGTGTGAGAGGGTCCTTCTCCCAAACACAACTGGATCTTGCTTCCTCTGTGCATTTCCTAACCGCAGAAAGACCAAGAGTCTGGAGTGCATGGGGCTTTTGTCAGAGCACAGGACCTTTTGTTAGAGAAGGAGGAAGAGCATGTGTGTGAGTGGCTTCACCCTAGGACAGCAGCTGGATCTCATTTCTTTGTTTGGCCTCTAGCCGCCCTCTTGCCTGTTGCTAGCTCTACAGAGCCATGATCATCAGGACAGGAAAAGCAAGGGTGGGTCATCAGAGTGTGGGACCTTCTGTATATAAGAGGGAAAGCTGACCACTGGGTTATGATTGAAGAGAGGGAAGAAATTTTTTGTTGTATTTTTGTCCAGTGTATCCCAAAAGCAAACCCAGGATTTTAGGTAATTGAAATTAGGAGTGCCAGTACTTGCCTGCATAAGAGCAGCAAGTTTTCCTGGATTTGAGCTCTTCCAAATCCGCTAAACGTGGGCCTGAAATTAAAGGTGTACCAGTACTTATCTGCGGGGGGCAGAAAGTCTCACAGACTGTCTTTTTTGGGGAGAGGGAAGAAGTCTGCACAGGCAGCTTACCCCCAGTCCGAAAACTGTGGCAAAAAGAGAGAGTTGTTTTTTTTAAAGGGGAGTGTGCATACTTTGTGGAAGAAACCACAGTCTCCCCCAGACACCTTTTTTTTCTTGCACTTGAATTTCTTGTGTCTGAAAACTGGGTCACTGACTGACCTGACTAAGCCAAAGTGTGAAGGCCCCACATCAGAAGGGGAAACATGGGAAGCAGTAGTTCAAGGGTCCTGAGTGGAACACCCCTGGGAGAGCTGTTGGAGGCTTGGGATGAGTGGCAGATGCTGATCCTAGTCAGCATGAGCAAGAAAAAAGGCAAAATGTATATGTAGAGATTGGGCTTTGCTGAAGGATACAGGAAGAGCAATTTGGCTAAATAAAGGTACTTGAAAAAAGAAAAAGAAAAATGAAAGAAAAGGGCAATATATAAACAGGATCGCATAGGATTTTTTAAAAATTATTTCTTTCTGTGTCTCTTTCTCTGTCTTCTATGCAACCACATGGTTTGTTCCTTAAGATTTGTGCCTTCCCCAATTTAACTGAGATATTTATTGTGGGAAAGATCAGTGTGTGTGTAAACCTCAGAGTTTTGTTTTCCTCTCTGTGTCCTTGTTTGTGTGTGTGTGTGTGTGTGTCCCTGTGCACGTGCACATGTGTGTGTGTCTAAGTCTTTGTGTGTCCTCGAGATAACTGTTGCAACTGTTAAGGGTCTCTGATCCTTTCAGATATTAATTTTAAATTGTTTTAAATTGTTAAGAGTTGGAGATGAAAAAAATGTCTTCACCCAGTTTGGTCTGGCCAACTAGACTGGATGAGGAACAGAATTCAATTTTCTTTTCTCTCTGTGCTTTTAAGAAAAACCCAAGGTTATTAACGAATGTTTTAAGTTCATTTACAAGGAAAGTTTCATCCTTGCATTTACTGTGTGTTTAAATGATTTTACCTGTGCATCCTTTTCCTGAAGTATGTGAATCCAGTTTTTTCTTTTCTCATATGTTGTGTCTCCATTTTGTTGAAACTGACTTACTTATCTGTTTAGTAACTGCAATACTGATGTGTTATTTTTCTTCCTCCTCAAACTATGCTATCAACACACACCCCCCATCTCTAATCCTTTTACAAAGCCTTTCCTAGTAGAATTACCAGTGAAGGGGGGAGGGGACCTTTGTTCTTTGTCTTTGAGCCCTGCAACATGTGGAAGCAGATGCTACTCCCTAGAGACATTCCATCCATTGGAGCCAAAGAATTGGGTTTGGATCCAGCCTCTACTGAAAGTCATTACAGCAATCAGAGTGGGGCAGACCTTCCCAAGCCTGATTGACCACCCATACCACCAGGCCAAGTCTATGCCACTCAGAGACATGAAGGAAAGGACTCTGAGATGGACCAGTAAAAGACTAAAAGACTCTTTTCAATCACCAGAAAACAGTTAGAAAGATTATGGGGGGAGCGTGGAAATTCATTGTAATTGGAAATTCATTGTAATGTTTTCTTTGTATCATTTATATTGTAATCTGTCTAATGTATTCATGTAAGGATTGTATTTGAGTGGCTGGCCCAACAAATTCTGAACACCTTGGACTTCTGTCTGGTGGGAGGGAAAATTGTCCAGCATGTTTGTATTGTCTATTGTAAAACTAGCTGCAAGCACATATACACAGACAGACCATTCAGAATTAGACACCTACCTCCACACAAGGCTGCTCCTAGCTTCTTTTTTTAAATGTTTTTTGTTTTGTTTTTTGTTTTGTTTTGCTGCTCTGTGGCATTAAGCCCAAGAAAATCTCCCTGCTAATTCCATGGGGGAGAGGGCATCCCCCTCAGGCAATTCCTGAAGAGATAGCAGAAAAGAGATCTTCAAACCCCAAGTCCTGACTGTGACTCACAAATGATGCTGCCCACTTGCCCAGTAAAGCAGGATATGTTGCACTGGTGGTCTCATGAGTAGAAGTCCCAGGGCTCATTGTGTGTAACTTTAAAAATACTAAATAGCCTGGATTGCACACTGGCTAACCTCAATTTGGCCTCACAAACCCTGGAAGCTAAGAACTAGGCAGGTAGTAACCATAACCTTGGAAATGGGCAGCCTGTAATTTAAAGGCTGTGGAGAATGTAGGGGCTTGTGCTTACAACTTGACTGTAAACTCATTAAAAAGTACATCAAACATCTGAAAATTAGTTGGCATGAAAAATTGGATACTGTTTTTTAAAAAATTCCATAACTTTCCCCACGCTGCTAGACCTTCATGGTTGAAAGCTTTTGGGAGCCACTGAAGGAATTTTTTTCTGTTGCCTCTTTCTCTGTTGCCTCTTTTTCAATGCCTTTGCATCAGAAAATAAATAAAAGCACTCATCAAGTCTCCCTGATCTGATCACATTTTAATCTTTTGTCAAAACACTTGCGTATTTTGAAAAAAAAAGAGGGATTGTAGGAAGTTAGCACCCACCCGTCTCCTAGAAAAATGAAATATCCTGGGAAATATTAAAAAGGCAGAATATTTCTCCTAAAAAGAGTAGAAACTCAGAAGCAGAACTCACCTCAGAAGCAGAAGCTCACCCCCACCTTTGTTAATCTCACCCCCACCTTTGTTAATGGGTGGGCCATTAAGGCCTGGGCCAGAATACTTTATATAACAAAGATCTCCAGGTAAAGCTATAGCAATTGCCAAAAGCTCTTTTCAGTGCATCATCATCCAGCAAGGCTCAACCAAGCCTGGAACTCAGGACAGCCTACAGAGTTGTTCCTGCATGGCCTCATGGGAGTCTGACAACCAATCAGAATACAAGCTCCAATTCAAATCCCAAAAAGGTTATAAAACCCAGGCACTCTCAGCATATCAGTCCTTCCTTCTCTTTTCCTTTACCTTGGAGCATGATGTTAAGTTTGCATGAAGAGTCAGACACAGAGTGCTTCAGTGAAGAGTTTATTAGTGACTACAGCTCATAACAGACCGATTTGGCTGGGCTGCTGCTACTTATAGCCAGCAGCCGCAGTTGCCAGCCAATCAGAGTGCAGGATTTTCCCGCACTTTTTAAACCAATCATTTCTGACATTTTACAAGAACAGTTCAAACTAAACCAATGACATTAAAACCTGCATACATAACACATGTGATCATCCTTCTTTGGAGCTTCAAGCCATGTGCTCCTCCTGTCCACCATTAAACCTTCGGAACAGCCTCCATGTTTCCAGTGTCTTTTTCCCCACTTGGAACTGAACCCAGAAGGATATTTCTTCCAACAGTAGGCAGACTCATCCCCCCCCGGAGATGGGTACCACCACTGTTGTATCATCTGCAAATTTAGCAATAGTATTACTTGCGTGAGTGGGAATGCAGTCATGCACATGAAGAGTATAGAGTAAGGGACTCAACACGCAACCCTGTGGTGTACCAGTGTTAAGAATAAGGGCTGAAGTGGTATGATTACCTAATCTGACCCTCTGTGAGCGGCCAGACAGGAAATCCATAATCCAAAGGCAGACTGAATTAGAAAGTCCAAGGTCCAGAAGTTTAGACACTAGTCTATGTGCAGGAATTTGTCAGAGTATATCCATGAACCGGAATAGAACTTGGTAACAAGATCAGCCAATCAATAGGCATAGCAACTAAATCAGCCAATGAGGATAGTTTGGAAACTGAAACTAGGCTGAAAACTGAAACTAAAAGTAGCCTAGGCATGGTTCTATGTTAAGCTCTGCAACTCTGCAGCTATGTTGAAGCTCCAAGTCTGTCTATTGAAGATGAAACTAACTTGCTTGCTTGCTGAAGGCTGGAGCTCTGCTCTGAACTTGCAACATGTTTCTGTTTGAGTTTGCTCCATGTTGGAGAAATCTACAACTGGTTTGTAAAATCTACTTGTGTTTGTAAAGATGTTAAATGAAGCATCAGCCATCTCTGTTTATTTTTCTGGTGCTTAATTATCGCTGCAAAACTCCCAATAGAATTGTGTTAAACGCAGAACTAAAATCCACAAAAGGCATCCTCACATTGCCCCCCCTGTTCTAGATGAGTCAGAGTAGTGTGAAGAGTGATGGCTATAGCGTCCTCTGTAGATCTATTTTTTCTGTATGCAAATGTATGCAGAAGACCAGAAATGATGTGCCAGCAGACCAATTTCTCAAACCATTTCATGATGATAGGAATGAGTGCCACTGGTCTGTAATCGTTGAGGTTATTGATAGGGAACTTCTTTGGCAGCGGAACAATGGTGGAAGCCTTCAAACAAGATGGAATAGTGGACTGGTATAAAGGCCAATTGAAGATCCTGGTAAAGACTCCAGCCAACTGATCAGCACAGTCTTTAAGCACTCGGCCAGAGATACTGTCAGGACCAGCAGCCTTTCTAGGGTCCACAGCCCTCAGAATGTTCCTCACCTCCTGTTCCTCCACAATGAAGTAGGGGCTACAATTGGCTGGTGGTTGTATTTTAGCTGTCTCTGATGTCTCCACTTCAAAGCGAGCAAAGAAATGATTCAGTTCCTCTGCCAATGAAGTATCTCCCTCAGCAGGGATGACATTGGTCGGTTGATGGTTTGTAATTTGTTGAATCCCTCGCCACACCTGCCTCATGTTATTGCTATAAAAATTATCCTCAATCTTCCTCTTATAATCAGTCTTGGCCTTCCGAATACCATTCTTCAGGTTTAACATCAAAAGAGGTCTTGATAAATAAATAAATTATATTAATAAAATATTTGATTCTAGATTCACTAAGACAGAGCATCAACGTTAGTAGTGAGATAGGTGAAGGTATTCTCTTCTGAAGTAAGTTAATAACTCTTTAGCCATGGTGCCCAGAAATTACTATGGGTGTGTGAAGATCCGAATTAAGATCAAGGCTATGAGCAACAACCCAAACTATCCTTGTTGGCCTGGTTTATATGCCATGGTGTTTTGATGCATAATCTTGGTAATAAGATTTCCCAGCAGCTACAGGTAATCCTCAACTTATGACCACAAGTGAGCCCAAAATTTCTGTTAAGTGAGACATTTGTTAAGTATGTTTTACCCTATTTTTTTAACTTTTCTTGGCACAGTTAAGTGAATCACTGTAGTTGATGTTAGTAAGCAGTTGTTAAGTGAATCTGGCTTCCCCATTGATATGACCTTCAGGCACAGCAAGCCTTAAATATGAACACTTGACAAGCATCTGAATTCTGATCACGTTATAATGGAGATGCTGTATATATTATATTTGTGAAAAATGGTCATAAGTCATATTTTTCAATGCCATTGTCACCTTGAATGGTCACTAAATGAACTGTTGTAAGTTGAGGACTACCTGTACAACAGTTGCCAGTGCTCACACTTTTAGTCTGTTTTTAAGTAATGAATGATTGTTGGATTTTGTCCTTTGTCTTTATGTTTCTATCTAGTTGAAAACTGTCCAGAGTCACTTTGCAGTTGGGTGAACATATATAAATTGAATATAAGTAATTAATTACTGTGCTATTGCAATCCAGGTCAAGAATTCCTGGAAAAGTCCAACACGTGCAAAGCCTAGGCCCAACAAACTGCGCATGTGCCACTCGCCCAGCCTACTACCGGTATGTTGTTTATTGCGGGCGGAGATGCCCATATTATGGCATATCTGGGCGTGGCACCAGAAGTCCCTCCCCTTCCCTGAGTGTCGGGCGCAGACCTTACTGACTGAAGCGCCATTTTGCGTTGCCGTCGCCACAGCGTAGAAGTTAGGTAATTGGAGGCAGTGGCAGGGGAAAGTCGGGGCTCGGGGCTCCCTCTTTTGGATTCCACTTGTCCGGCCACCTGCCGCCTTAGATACGCGCCAGCATGAGCGACGTGGAGGAGAATAACTTCGAGGGGAGGGTGAGTAGTGAGCGGTTTCTGTTCGGGCCGAGGTGTCGGAGGCCTGGCCTGGCCCTGAGGGCGAGAAGTGGGCGAAGAGGGGGAGGAAAAAGGAGCCTCCGAATCGGGCGCTAAACGGGTGGAGTCATCCTGAGAGACTTCGTTGTTCATTACCAAAATGGTTCCTTCTTCCGAGGTGGGGCTACGCTGCATCCCGCCCGCAGGGACCGCGCTCTCGTTGGCTGTTTCGACTCGGTCTTGCTTTACCTTCTTCCGGATCAAGGATTCTCGGACTTAACAAACCGTGATCCCGACTCCTCTTGGCACCATCCCTCACCCCTTTAATGGGTTTGGGTTCCAGCGCCCTCTCCCGTTTTTAACCGTTTGCCCTGTTCCAAGTTTTTGGGTTTTTTGCCATTATAAAAGTTATTTCATTCCCGATCGTTTAAACCCCTTTTTCGCTATAACAAATAACATCCCTTCCCCCAGAAGGTATGCAGGGCTTGTGGGAAGGGACCTTACACAGAGAAATCGGGAGGGCCGGCTGTAAAAAAGCTTCTTTTCCTGGGAGAGAGTTGAGGATCGTTTCTAATAATAATATGATGAAAATGGCGTCAGGATTTTTTCAGGTAAAAATGCTGTTAAGCTTCCAGTATGATTTATTAGGTTTACACCAGAAGACAGTCTCAATATTTTGTTACTATAAGATATTTAAGGTATGGTACTAGTGGATATTTTCTGCATTATTGTGGTCAGTAATAATGAAAAGAGTTCATTAGAAGCTATTTACTACAGTTCCAGTTCTAGGTTTGCACTATCTTAAATAATTAGCCATGTATTGAAAGGCACTTTTAAATAATTAGTAGCATACTTTTAAAAATGCTGTCTGGGAAGAGTGTTAACAGTATTTTTGAAAGTGTTTTTCAAATTTTAGATAAAGTTCCCCTCCTACCTTATAAATTTGCAAAAACTCATTTTTTAAAAAACTGACATCTTGTTACTACTTTTCTCAAAAATTGTAATAGAAGTATATGATTCAGTGCAAATCTTATCCTTGTATAAGAATATCATATTTCAATCTTTACAATTTATGTTCATTTGTATTTAATAATGATGTTTCATAAAACGCATTATCCTCACTTACGTTTTAAATCTTGAAAAACAACAAACCTAAATGTAAAGCTGTGATAGGGTTTTCACTATATTTAGGATTATTGTTTGATTTTCTGTGCAAAAGTTCAGAAACACTTAACAGCAGCTGAAAATTGTAAAGAAATGAAACAATTTTAAACCAGGCAAGATAGCAAGATATATTGTAGTTGTGGTAAAAGAATAAATTTGCCCAGTATAATTAAATTAAGACTCTGGGTGCAATAGAATCCTCTTCGTTATTTTAAAAATAGTTCCTTATGGTATGGAAGTACCATTTTTGTGTGTGTGTTTTGCTGAGATAGTTCTCTTAATTAAAAAATGTCCTGCATTAGCTAATTGCTAGCACTGTGGCTTAATTCAGGTGACATTTATTTATTTATTAAATTTATATTGCTGCCTATTCGCCCATGGCAACTTGAGATAGCTTACAGAATATAAAACCACAATAAAACAATAAAAATTAACAAAAAAGAATCAAATAAGTTAATAAAGTACAATGTAACAAAATTAACTCCTCCCCCATCCACTCCGACGACAGATCACATGAGCCATTTAATGGGCTCTATCGCATTCTGGATTCCCCAGGCTCGCTGGCAGAACCAGGTCTTCAGCGCTTTCTGGAAGAGTATTAGAGTGGGGTCCGTTCTAATCTTGGAGGGGGATGATGTTCCAGAGAGAGGGAGCCACCACAGAGAAGGCCCTTCTTTTGGGTCCCACCAGGTATATCTCCCTCGGGGATGGGACCCGCAGTATTCCCTGCCTCCCCGCTCTGTTGGGTCAGGTAGATGTGACCGGCAAGAGACTCAGATAACCTGGTCCCAAGCCACGAAGGGCTTTAAAGGTGACAACCAGCACCTTGAATTGCACCCAGAAGCAAATAGGCAGCAATGCAGCTCCTGCAGGAGAGGTGATACATGTGCACACCAGGGTCTGCACAAAACCATGAAGGCCACTGCATTTTGCACCAACTGGAGCTTCTGGATGCTCTTCATCGGCAGCCCCATGTAGAGCGCATTGCAATAGTCAAGACATGAAGTGACTAGAGCATGAGTGACTGAGAAGGGACTGTTGGTCCAGGAAAGGACGTAACTGGTGCACAACCTGCAATTGCACAAAGACCCTCCAGGCCACAACCGCCACCTGCTCTTCAAGCAGGAGTCGTGAGTCCAGGGAAACCTCTAGATTACGCGCAGGGTCTATTTGGGGAAGTGCCACCCCATTCAAGACCAAAGGTGGCAATTCTCCCTGAGCCAACGAACCCCAATCCCAGAGCCACTCAGTCTTGCAAGGGTTTAGTTTCAACCTGTTGCCCCCATTCAGCCCCTAACAGCCTCCAGGCACTGCGAGAGGGAGGACACAGCAACACATAACTTACCACAGGTCAAGACGTACAGCTGAATTAGCATATTGGTGATACCTCAGTCCATGGTGATGGATGATCTCACCCAGTGGCTTCATACAATCATTGAACAATAGCAGAGAGTACCGAGCCCTGAGGAACCTTGTAAAGCAGTAGGCGAGGACTGGATCTCTCTCCTCCTATCAACACTGACTGAGAGCAGCCGCAGAGGAAGGAAATGAACCAGGACAGCACAAGGCCTCCCACTCCCATCCCCTGAAGCCACCCAGGAGAACCCCATGGTATATGGTATCGAAAGCCACCAAGAGGTCCAGTAGAGCAAGGAAGGATGCCCTACCCCCACCCCACTCCCCCAGAGATCATCCAAAAGTGCGACCAATACCAATATACAAATAGTCCTGAATTTACAGCAGTTCATTTAGTGTCAGTTCAAAATTACAATGTCATTGAAAAAAGTGATTTTTTTCACACATAGGATCATTGCAGCATCCCCATGATCACGTGATCAAAATTAAGATGCTTGGCAACTGACTCATATTTATGAAGGTTGCAGTGTCCAGGGGTCATGTGTTCAATCTTCTGACAATCAAAATCAATGGTAAATCAGTTTCACTTCACAACCTTGTTACTAACTTACCAACTGCAGTGATTCACTTAACTATGGCAGGACAAGTTTTAAATGGGCTAAAACTCACTTAGCAACAGAAATTTTGGGCTCAATTGTCATAAGTTGAGGACTACCTTCTTTAAGTCCAGTCAGGCTCAATTGTGATTATAAGTGGAAGTCTGCCCATATTGTCAGATTTCTTTCTTGATTTTATTTTATATTCCCCCTGGAAAAAAATCTAATACATCACCATTTCTCCTCTATAGAATGCTTCTTGTGCAGAAAGCCACAAAGATGTTTTTGGGCATAACATAGCTTTTATTTATTTCATAGATTTAAAAATGGCCCACCTAATATAAAAACCACGGCTATTTTCCTAGACCAGTTTATCTGAGTTTCTTGAGGTTCATCTGGCAAGGTGGCTTTTGAATGATAAAAGTCACTAGCCTTCCCTTTATGTTTATATCTGAGGTGGACTCATAAATCTGAGAGATCCACACCAGTCTCTTAAGATTTAAGAATCTGAAAAACGAGATACTCATTGCACTTTTGAGAAGATAGCAAAGTCCCTATAATGAATTCAGCAATTTAAATTTTGTTGTTTCCCTATAAAATTTTTCTTACTTTTATAATATAAAACATTCCATATTGAGGAATGTTGTTTAATATTTATGATTTATATATAGACAGTCCTTAACTTATGGTCATAATGGAGCCTGGAATTTCCATTGTAAATCAAATGGAAATTGTAAATCAACTTAGCAGGCATAAGTTGAGGCACCCATATGATTGACTCAATTTTATGACCTTTCATGCAGCAGTCATTAAGGGAGTCAGTGCATTCCTGTGGGCATTTTTGCCAAAAACTATCCAAGTAAGCATGCTTCTGACAAAAAGTATAAATTACAGAACACTGCAATCTGTCAGAAAAGTGAGCCAGTTGAGAGTTGGACAGAATGCAGTAATGATGATATAAATGCAAGGATTATTTGTGAAATAGGGTTGCCTTCTAATATTAGTATGTTTTTGATGTTGACCTTAGTTAATCTCAAAACGTTTGCAAAGATAAGTGGGTTACTGGGAAATTCCAAGAGCATATAAATAGATCTGGAAATTGGGGAAAATATCCAGAAAATGACAATACAAAATCATATAGTTTGATTGCTTTCTCCCCATCCTTGATATGTTAATAAGGTCACCTGGAATCAAGCTTAACTGAAAGAGGACCTTCAAACCAGGATACAGTCTCATATTCAGGGTGTGGAGAAGGCAAAAAAAATGAAGTACCATATCACTGATACATAGAATATTTTTTAATGTAATTTATTGATTTCTGTTCTAAAAATGACCAGTGCAGTTGTGCAATGTATATATTTAAATTAGATCATTTATGTGAATGATATAGAAGTTGTGACACTTCAAAAAATGTCCCTGAATTAAAACCAGGCATTTCTGAACGCATTGGTGAAGATATACTTTTGAAAAGATTTAAGTGGAAATAGCATCATGGCAATTCAGCTTAATTGTCTACTCTTTCCAAAGTTGTGCTAAACTTAGAAATTTATATGCCTAAATAGGCATTTATATCAATCATTAATTATGTAAATTTAAACCTACATGAATAGGTTTAAAAATACTTCGATATAGCTATTTTGTTGTCTTACTTAAGTGTTGATAGTGAGCCTTGGATATGTAATTTTTCCCCTTCTATTCAGCTGTGCCCATTTCTCAAAAACTGCCTGGACAAGTCCCTACAGTTTTTTTACGAAGGTTTTTCAAAAGTGGTTTATGCCCAGGGCAGGACTAGAACTCATAGTCCCCCAATTTGTAGTCTTGAGCTTTAACGATAACCCCAAACTGGCTCTCAGACTAGAATTATAATACCATATATTGCATATTTGATTTACATCTGAGTTTTCTATTCAAGTACAGATTATCAATAATATAGTACAGAAATTGAGATTTTAAAATTAATATTAAAATTAACACTACTAGTAAAATGCTACATTTATGTGTCTCCATCGGTGTTAATAAACTGCTGTCTGTGAAATTTTAGTCATGTAACAGTGCAAGTAATCTCTATGAATAAGTCCAATTGAGCAAGTAAAGAAATCTATAATTTGTTTTATAGGCAGTATTTAGAAATAAATATTCCCTAAAATTATCTTACATGGTAAATTAAAATTATTTGTTGGTCATTATATAAGATGATTGCAATAGGCATTTTATAGAATTATGACTTGCTATTCAGGCAGTTTGAATCAGAAACTCTTTTTGAAATATTAGTACAGGTAGTCCTTAACTTACAACAGATTCATAAATGAAGGCAAATAACTGAGACCCCGGGTAACGTTGCAGGATCCAATCTGGGTCGGTCACTAGGACCAGAGCTGTCAGATTCATTCTGGGGTCCATTTTCTGGCTGGAGAGAAGTTCCCTGAAATGGACTCCTTCCAAGTCCAAAAGCTTGGAAGATAAAACTTCTGATCCTGGTGACCAACCCAGATCCTTACAATCATTTGTTTAGTATATGTCAAAAGGTAGTACAAGTAATCCTTGACTTATTTTGTGACTGTTTGAAGTTAAATATTACTGAAAAAAGGAGCTTACCATATTTTTCTGTCTATAAGACGCTGTGAACCATAAGATTACCTTTAGAGGAGGAAAATGATAAAAAAAAATCTACCTCTGCCTCCCAACATCCATCTGGTATTCATCTGGCTAGCATCCTTACAGCAACAGCCTGGTCAGCTTCAGTTCGTTATCACAGCCCCAGCATGTGGTTTATCAGGGCTCCACTCCATTGCACCCAGCATCCGTCAACTCAGTTGAGCTGCTGCCGCCACCAGGAAACACTGGAACCTTCGCTACTGGCCACTGCCGCTCATTGGTGGCAAACAAGTGGGCAGCAATAGGCGACGGCTGTCGTGATCTCTGCTGCCTAGAACAACTGATTGGCAGTATTCTGGGTGGCCGATCCAACTGCCAGTCAGCTGCTTGGCAGTGAAGGCTCCAGCATTCCCTGGCAGCGGTGCACCAACCCCAACCCCCCTGGTGCAATATTCCTTCTATAAGACACACAGACATTTCCACCCACTTTTGGTGGGGTGGCTGTGCTTATAGTTCAAAAAATACAGTAGATTGTTATAGAATCTCCATGATCATGTGATCAAAATTCAGATACTTGGCAACTGACTCATATTTCTGACAGTTGCAGCGGCCCTGGGTCATATAATAAGCTTTTGTAACCTGACAAGTATGGGGAAGCTAAATTCATTTAACAATCATATCATTAACAATTGTGATTTACTGAGCAACTGTGGTAAGAAAGGTTGTAAAACAGGGCAAAATTCTCTTAACAAATGTCTCACTTAGCACAAATTTTTTTGGCTCAATTGTGATAAGTCGAGAACTACTTGTAGTTCCTTGTAGTAAGCTATCTACCATTATCTATGGTCTTATGTATTTTCCAGTGTTGTATTTCTTACCCATTCTTTCCCCATTAAAAATCTTTAGATTTTAGAAGTTTTTCTGAAGTAGTTAGATTAAATGATATTTAATTGTGGGAAAGTACTATAGAGAAATACATAAAACCTGAATTTTGCAAAAGGCATATCCTTACTAAAAGTGCAAAATGTTTGAGATTTTTTCAACTTCATTCAGTATTTTTAAAATGATAGGAAAAAGATCTGAAATTAGAGAATAAAATGAATATTTTTAACCTGGGGAAAATGGGTCTTTTTGAGATCAGCTTTTGAATTAAATTGAAGTAATCCCTGCTTAGTACTTTAGTTTGAGAGAACAAATATTTTTCCTTTAGATACATATAAATATACATACACAAAGTTTGCTCTTTCTGTATTTGCCTTGCCTGATACACTTCTTCTGATGGAGTACAAAGTAGACATCAAATCACGTGGTTAACCCATTAGCAGCCCTATTAAACCATACTGATACTAGTAGTTTAGTTTTGTTTTTATTTTACTGTACAAATATTTGAAACTTGCATAAAATAATCAACAGTTTAAAGAGCCTTGGTGGTGCAGGCTGTTAAATGCCTAGCACTTAAGTTCCAGCTGCCTGCAATTACTGCAGGCTCGAATCCCACCAGGCTCAAGGTTGACTCAGCCTTCCATCCTCTCGGGGTAGGTAAATTGAGGACCCAAGATTGTTGGGGGCAATAAGCTGACTTTGTAAAAATGCCGCTTAGTAATAAGCAGGCATATACAATGGAATGAAGGCTATTGCTGAGCGCATTGGGTTGCGCTCCAAAAATTGTAAGCCCTGAGTCTTCGAGAAGGGCTGCATATAAATGTAATTTAAAAAAAAAAACAGTTAATGATAGACATGAATAATGGGATTAATATATCAAAGGTAGCTTCTATGGCTAAGATCCAAAGAAGGAAATCAAATTTGCATTTTCAGTACAGATTTGGAACTTGAACAACCAGCACTTAATATGTATTTTAGAACCAAATTTGTAATAAGTTGTGCAATCTTTCTGTTTAAAAAACAGGAGTCAAGACACTTTATTATTGGGTTAGTGGATATGCCATTGTAACTCTTTGAATCTTTGCCTAGAGGTCTACTTCACTTTTTAAATCTCTGGCAAGTGTGTATTTAAGAATGTATTTGTGTGTATGTGTGTGTACGTGTATATAAATACAAATATAGATAAATATTACAGACTTGAAATTTATCGAACTTAGGGAGCAGAATAGGTGTACAATATTTGGGAAACACTGCAAGGGAATCAGTGGACTCATTACTAGAGCCTATATGATTATATCAGTTAAAAGATTTTTTTAATTGCTTTTATAAACTAGTTATTTGCATTTCACCTGCTGGCTATTCCATTTTAGTAGTTAAAATTCTGAAAATCCAGCAGGGTTTTATAATCCCCACATGCTTAAATATACTAAATGTTCTTTTTCCATTAAGGTTAATGTTCGTGAAGAAATGGAAGAGTTTTTTCCAAGAATGTGGAAGATAAATCAAGATAAAAGAAGGCTAATGAAAAATGTTAAAGATCAGAAAATTAAAATTGAATGGGGGAAAAAATTGAACAGAAGATTGGTCAGATAGAAGCACTTGAATATTTTTAAGGCTATAATGAATTGTTTGAATTGGGGAAGAATACACGAACTATGAAAAATGAAAAACTCAATGAAGAATGAAGAAAAGTAGAAAGCAAGAGTGAAGTAGCATTAAAAGAATCTGGAAGAATGAATGGGTCCTAGGTTAAGTAAATGTATGGCTTATGTTCCAGTGTCTGTATGATCAAGTTATAGATGAATTTGCATGATTACTTAGTTAATAGAACATTGGTCATTTGGTTCATGTAGGGAATTATTTGAGGAAATTGTACAATGTTAAAAGTGGGTTAAAGAGAACCAATACCCTGGGGGGTATTGCCTAACCATTTATTTTTCAGGCACAATCAATAAAATATAGTTACTTTTAACATAAGAAGGTAGGCATTTGTGCAACCAATACCATTTGTAATACTGCTTCTCTTGGTAGGCATCACGCTCCCAGTCAAAATCTCCAGCTGGGAGTCCTGCTCGTGCAAAATCTGAGAGCAGGTCAGGATCTCATAGCCCATCAAGAGCTTCTAAACATTCTGAATCACACTCTCGATCAAGATCAAAATCCAGGTATGTTTATTAAAAACTTGAGTATGTTAAACTTGATTTGTACATTTCTTGGTTGGATTTTTCACTGGAAAATTTAGACATTATAGAACTAAGATTTTTTTTATATTTATTTAGTTTTTATTGAATAAATACACACAAACATAGACACAAACAAACATAGATTACATTTTGAACATGGTACCGCTAAGCTCGCTTCCCTCATTGTCCTTCACTTGTTAAGTCCAATTGTTCAAAAGATCACTGGATCTTTCTCCTCTCTAACCAACCATGAAAATTGTTCCATATTTTATAATAGTCTGTTTCTTCTTTGTTTTTTAGTTCTTTTGTTAATTTCTCCATTTCTGCGCATGACGTGATCTTCCTCAATAGTTCCGCTTCACTTGGAGTATCTTTGTTTTTCCAATTTTGCGCGTAAACCATTCTTGCTGCCATGGTAATGTGGATCATTAAGTACATAGTTTCTTTAGCATATGTCCTGGTATTAATTCCTAACAAAAAAAAATCCGGTTTGAAGTGTATTTCCACTTCACATATTTCCTGCATCCATTTACATATTTTTTTCCAATATTCTTGGGCCTGATTGCAACTCCACCGTAAATGATAGTAGGTTCCTCTCTCTTTATTACACTTCCAGCAAATGGGAGAAAGTTTAGAATTTATTTTTGCAAATCTTGCTGGAGGTATGTGCCATCTGTAAAATAGTTTGTATAAATTTTCTTTGAAAGGTATCGCTAAGGTTATTTTTTTGTTTCTGGTCCAAATTTTTTGCCAGTCATCTAAATTTATATTGTAACCAAAATTTTTCATCCATACAATCATTGTTTCTTTGACTTTTTCTTCTTCTAATTTAACTTCTAATAATACTTGATATATTTTTTTGTCATCTTTTCATCTGGTCCTAGTAAGATTTCATCCAATTCAGTTCTATTCCTGCTGATGCCCCATTCTTTCTTATCTTTTAAATATTTAGATTGGAGTTGCAAATAGGCCCACCATTCCAGCTCGATTCCCTGGTCTTTCAATTCCTTACTGGTTTGTAGTTCCCCTTTGTCATCTAGTAGTTCTTCATATGTAATAATTTTATCTTGTCGTAATAGGTGTGGGTGCATTAGTGCTTCTAGTGATGATAACCAAATAGGTGTTTCTATATACATTTGTCTTTTAATTTTGAACCATGTGTTTAAGAGAGTCTCTTACTTTGTGATTTTGTACATAGCTATATCCCTTTAGATTGTCCTGCCAGAGGAAGGTGTGCCATCCCGACTGGAGATTGTACCCTTTTAATATTAGTATTCTTTTGTTTCTGTGATTAATCCAATCTTTAATCCATGTTAATATTGCAGCTCTATAGTACAACTCCCAGTCAGGAAGGCCAAACCCTCCTCTTTCCGTAGCATCCTGCAGCAACTTTAGTTTCACCCTCTGTTTTTTCTTTTGCCAAATAAAATCTGTTACCAATCTATTCAAATTATCAAAAAAAGTTCTTTCTAGCTTTATAGGGGCATTTTGAAAAAGGAATAAGATTTTAGGTAGGATATTCATCTTTATTGTAGCTATTCTTCCCATAAAGGATAAATTTAATTTGTCCCATTTTCCCATATCTTCAGTTATTCATTTTATTAGTGGATTGTAGTTGTCTTTTTTTAATGTGGTATATTTGGCTGAAATTATAATTCCTAAATATTTTATTTTGTCTACAATTTCGATGCCCATTGTTGCCACCAGTAAATTTTTGTGTTTATTTGTCATGTTTTTGGTGATCATTTTTGTTTTGTTCTTATGATCTTTAAGCCCACCACTTCTCCAAATTCTTCTAAGTTTTCTAATAGTTTTAGTCCCAAAGTTTGTGGTTCTTCTAAAATGAAAAGTAGGTCATCTGCAAATGCTTGCAGTTTAAATTCTTTGTTTTTTATTTTTAGACCTTTTATATCTTTTTCTTTTTTAATTGTTCTAATTAAGGCTTCCAGTGTCATAATGAAAAGAAGTGGCGACAGTGGGCATCCCTGTCTGGTTCCTTTTTGAATTTGGAATTTATCTGTTAGTCCCCCATTTATCAGAATTGTGGCTTCCTGGTTTTGGTATATGGCCAAAATCACATTTATAAATTTTGGTCCTAGGTTCATGTATTTACTTTGTTGCAAGATAAATTCCCATTTTACATTATCAAACGCCTTTTTGGCATCTAGAAACAATAATGCAGCTTGCTCGGCACTGCGATCCTCATAATATTCTAACACATCTAGAGTTGTTCTAATGTTGTTTTTAAGGTGTCTGTGGGGAAGAAATCCGTTTTGGTTTGTAGATATAAATTCATTAAGGATTTTTTAAAGTCTTTCTGCAACAATTGCCATAAAAGATTTTATAATCAACGTTGAATAAAGAAATTGGTCTGTAGTTTCCCGGGTCCATAAGGTCACTTCCCACTTTGGGAATAATGGTTATCCTTGCTTCCTGCCATGTTCTGGGGATTTTAGCTTTGTCTAAGACATCATTAAATATTTTTAACATTTTATTACCTAATATATCTTGTTGGGATTTGTAAATTTCTGCTGGCAGGCCATCTGGTCCTGGTGCTTTATCAGTTTTCTGCTTATTAATTGCCCAATAAACCTCTTCTATTGTTATTTCACGATTTAAAAGTTCTTTATCTTCATCTGAGATTTCTATAAGTTCTGCATTCTTTAAGTATCTTTTAATTTGGTCTTCTGTTGGGTGTTTCTCTTCTGTATATAATTCCTTATAATATTTTTGTATAATCTGTCTTTTGTCTTCCTCTTGAAAACAAATCTCTCCTTGATCATTCCTTAGTTTAGTGACCCACCTCTTTTCTTTTTGTTTTTTCAGTTTATAAGCTAACCAAGCGCCCTGGTTTGTTTGCATTTTCAAATTGGTATTGTTTAGTCATTTTTAGTTTCTGAGTTAGCTCTTCTTTTTCTATTAAATTTATTTTATGTTTAATTAAGTCCATTTGAGATTTAAGTTGTTTTTCCTGTGGTGTAATTTGTAATTTCCCCTCCAATTCCTTATATTCCTGTTCTAGTCTTTTTCTTTGTTGTTTTTTTCCTTATTTCTCCTAGCCATGTATTTAATTGCTACTCCTCTTATTGCTGCTTTAGCTGTATCCCAATTGTTTTGTGGGGAAGTATCTTCCTCTTCATTCTCCTTAAAGAAAAATTCCAATTCTTTTGTTAGCATCTTGTTAAATGCTTCCTCTTTTAAAATCGACCTTTGGAGTGTCCATCCCAGTGTCTGTTGTTGTCCTTTCCATCTAAGTCTAATCATGCTATGGTCAGCCAGTACATTTGGCTCAATAGTTATATCCTGTATTTCTGAATTTAATTTTTTAGTCATCCACATCATGTCAAGTCTTGACCATGACTGATGTTGATTGGAATAGTATGTAAACTGTTTTTTCTCCACATTTCTTTCTCTCCAAGCATCACTGATATTGAACTCTTCAATCAGATCAAAAAATATTTTTGGTAAAAAAAGAGGAAGCCTACAGAAAGGTGACTTAATGCTATACAGTCAGGCCAGAAACATATTAACAAGAGAGATCAGAGCAGCAAAAAGAAGCTACTCTGAAAAGTTAAGGAATCAGTTCTCAACAAATGAAGCAGCAAACATGTGGAAAACTCTAAAAACATCACTGGCTACAGCAAACCTCCTTCCCAGGCAGAAGGAAATCAACAACTAGCAGATAACCTGCAGGTTTGAAAGGAAACTACAGCCACCTATCTCCACAACCCCTATCTCAACACACCAACAACAGACAAACCTCCTACAACTGCCCCCAACCCATTGTATTCACAACCTCTGGTGATCACTGAAAAAGAAGTGCAAGATCTATTTCACAGACAAAAGTCAGGAAAAGCACCAGGGCCAGACAAGATAACTCCTTCTTGCTTAAAAGTCTATGCTGACCAATTGGCCCCTATCTTCACCTGAATCTTCAATAGATCACTAGAGATCACTAGAGATGTTCCTTCCAGCTTCAAACCCCTACTATCATCCCAGTGCCAAAGAAACCCTCTATCAAGGAACTGAATGACTACAGACCAGTTGCTCTAACATCTGTAGTTATGAAAGTCTTTGAAAGGTTTGTGCTGTCCCATCTGAAAACCATCATGGATCTGCTGTTAGATCCCATGCAGTTTACATACTGAGCAAATAGATTGACAGATGATGCTGTTAATATGGCTCTGCATTGCATCCTACAACACCTTGAATCCCCAAATACCTATGCAAGGGTCCTCTTTGTAGATTTCAGTTCAGCATTCAATACCATCATTCCAGACATTCTTCTAAGTAAATTAAACCAACTAGCGTAACCTGAACACACTTGTAAGTGGATCATAAGCTTCCTAACAGACAGGAAGCAGTAGGTGAAGTTAGGCAGAATCACATCTGATACCTGTACAATTAGCACACCCCCCCCAAGCTGTGCTTTCTCCACTTCTCCCTATATACCAATGACTGCATCTCAAACGATCCATCTGTTAAAATACTGAAATTTGCTGATGACGCAACAATGATGGTCTCATTCGAGACAACGACGAATCCGCATACAGACTGGAGGTTGTACAACTTGCCTCATGGCATAACCGGAACAATCTGGAACTGAACACACTCAAAACCGTAGAAATGGTGGTAAACTTTAGGAGAAACTCCCATACTATCACCTCTTACAATACTAGACAACACAGTATCAACAGTAGAAACCTTCAAATTTCTAGGTTCTACTATATCACATGACCTAAAATGGACACCTAACATAAAAAACATCAAAAAAGCACAACAAAGAATGTTTTTTCTGCACCAACTCAGAAAGCTCAAACTGCCCAAAGAGTTGCTGATACAGTTCTACAGAGGAATTACTGAGTCTGTCATCTGCACCTCTATAACTGGTTTGGTTCTGCAACCCAACAGGACAGACACAGACTTCAGAGAATAATTAGGACTGCAGAAAAAACAATTACTACCCACCTGCCTTCAATTGAGGACCTGTATACTGCGCAAGTCAAAAAGCGGGCTATGAAAATATTTACAGACCCGTCACATCCCGGACATAAACTGTTTCAACCCCTACCCTCAAAATGACACTGTAGAGCACTGCACACCAGAACAACTAGACACAAGAACAGTGTTTCCCCAAAAGCCATCACTCTGCGAAAGAAATAATTCCCTCAACACTGTCCAACTATTTACAAAGTCTGCACTACTATTACTATTAATCTTCTCATAACTCCTTATCACCCATCCCCTCCCACTTGTGACTATGACTAACTTTGTCGCTTGTATCCTTATGATCTATATTGACTTTCCTAGTCTTTTCTTGATTGCTTATTGTACCCTGTCATTAAGTGTTGTACCTTATGATTCTTGACGATTGTATCTTTTCTTTTATGTATACTGAGAGTATTTGAACCAAGACAGATGCCTTGTGTGTCCAACCACACTTGGCCAATAAAGAATTTTATTCTAAATTGGGTCCCAAATAAAAATACACAAATTTTTGCTTGTTTCACACTTTCTAGAATAGGGTGGCAGTGGTCATGCAGTTTTGGGAATCTTTCTATAGTTTACTGTTCCAGTTTAGAATATTAAGACCTGTAGTATTACTTTATTTCTTTGCTTTTAAAAACAATTAACAATATGTTTTAGGATAGATAAGGGTTAGATTTTGAGAGATTTCTTTGATATGTAACTCCAGCATGTTAACAGCATGTCAGGTGCAGATCTTATTCCATAAGTTGCCCATAAGTTTTGAATTAATGTCTTAAATCTTATCAGTTAGATAAATGTTTTCAGTTGTTTTAAATTATTGTTAATAACTTTCAATATTAATTTTGATGGGTTATTGCAGTTTTTATATGGAACTTTATTTTTACCATTTAAAGATCTAGA
The DNA here is from genome assembly GCA_009733165.1 of Naja naja. NCBI lineage: Eukaryota > Metazoa > Chordata > Lepidosauria > Squamata > Elapidae > Naja > Naja naja. Next base: position 41,911,796 of record CM019155.1, on the reverse strand, counting down.
TCCAGAAGACATTCTCATAGGCGATACACTCGCTCTAGATCCCATTCTCACAGGCGGCGATCACGCAGTAAATCATATACCCCAGAATATCGGCGTCGAAGGAGCCGAAGCCACTCTCCTATGTCTAACCGAAGAAGGCACACTGGCAGCAGAGTATGTAGTGTAAGCTTGTAGGAATATTATGATTTTTTTTATCAATTTAAGTCGGCTGCTACAACAAAGTTTCTGCAGTCAAGAAAAAAATTACATTTTCTGTTTTATAAGCACAGTTGCATTCATCTTAGCTACCAGAAGTTCCCCCCCAAAATACATGTGTGCTTTGTTAGTTAAACTTGTTCTTTAGTCCTCTTGTTTGCAATAAAGTATGGATTAGTGGTAGCTGGGTGGAAGGAATTAAGGAATCAAAGCAACTTGCTTCTGAAGTTTCTGCTGAAAAATTGTACTAATATTTTGAGAATTGGATTTGCAATGGAGAATACAAGTATAAAGCCTTTCCTTATGAGGAGATACTTAAATAGCATAATTTAAATTACAGGATAACTTGTTTAAAATCAAATTTCATGATACATGATGATTGATACATATCTCGCTCCACAGTAGATTCCTTTTGTGTGCCTCTAATAATTTGAATGAAAGCATCTTTTTAAAGATATTTGATGCATTAAACAGAATATTTCTGTTTCTTTTATATGCTACTTAGTATGCAGCTTCTTGAAATATTTTGCTATCACTATTTCTGGGGTTGAAGTACAGCCACCCTCAGTTGATAGCCATTTGTTTAGTGGCTGTTTGAAGTCATTAATAATGGCACTGGAAAAAGTGATTTATGACCATTTGTCACATAACCATTGCAGCATCTCTGTAATCGTGATCAAAATTTGGGTCTTTGGCTAGCATGTATTTATGACATTTGCAGTGATCCTGATGTCGTGATCACCTGCAATCTTTGGCAAATAAAGTCAGTGGGAAAATCATATTCACTTAACAATTGTGTTACTAACTCAACTACAATGATTAACAACAGTAGCAAGAAAAGTCATAAAATGGGACAAAACTCACTTAACTGTCTGGCTTAGCAATGGAAATTTTGGGTTCAATTGTCATAACTCAAGGACTGCCTGTAACTGGTTTAACTGTCAATAAGAAAATACTAAATATTTTAACTTGGTACATTTTAGGCTAATCCAGATCCTAATACATGTCTTGGAGTGTTTGGCCTAAGCTTATATACTACTGAGAGGGATCTTCGAGAAGTCTTTTCCCGTTATGGGCCATTGAGTGGAGTCAACGTGGTGTACGATCAACGAACTGGGCGATCAAGAGGATTTGCATTTGTTTACTTCGAAAGAATAGACGATTCTAAAGAGGTAAAAAAATTTCTGAAATTAGCAGGGTTTTTTTTCAAAGGTTATCTTTGAAACTACCTGATAAATAATGAGATAACTTCTGTAATCACATATATAATGAAATAAATAACTTCTTTTGATGACTTGTGCTTGGGGTAAAACTAGGCTTTGATTTTGATGTTGACATTCTGACCAAAATGTGCCAATATTGATCAATGCATCTTACTAGCAAGGAATATTCTTCTATGTAGCGCAAATTCATAACTTTGCATCTTTTCTTTATAAAAGTGTTATTTGAAAGTCCTGAATAATCAGTAACATGATGTGCAGTGCAGACCAATATCTCTGGGAATTTCTCAGTAACAAATTATGAACAGCATGAATTAAATGACAAAAATACAGTAGTCCCCGACTTACAACAGTTAATTTAGTTCAAAATTACAACAGTGCTGAAAAATGTGACATGACAATTTTTAATATTTATGACTGTTGCAATATCTGCATGGTTATATAATTTACATTTGGATGCTTGACAATTCATATTTATGATGGTTGCAATGTCCTGTGGTCATGTGATCATCTTTTGTGACCTGACCAGCAAAGTCAATAGTGAAGCCAGATTCACTTAACAACCGTGTTACTAATTTAACAACTGCAGTGATTCACTTAACAAATATGGCAAGAAAAGTTGTAAAATGAGCAAAACTCACTTAACAAATTTGTCTTAGCAACAAAAATTCTAGCTTCAATTGTGGACCTAGCTCAACTACCTGCATATATTTGAGATTAAGAGAAATAGATCTGAACAAGTATCTGATTTTGTGAATGAAAAGTAAAGATATAGGTTAGTTATGAGTGAAGGGCCTAATATGTATGTTTGAAATCAATAACAGGTGTTATTGATGTAGGTATGTCTTAAAATTAGAAATCCATAGGTTAATGCTAAGGGGAAACTAGATATGAGTGTTAGGAAAATTATATAATACTTTCATGGAGTACCTGGTTTTCTCTGAGCTTGGTTGGGGCTGATAGGGTATGCTAATGTATTTAAGCAGGGAGCACTAATGCAATTTTATTTTATTTAGTGTATGGCACGTGTTAACCAGGGATCACCGAGGTGGTTGATTGCCTCTCTGAAAGAAATTTTTTTGGGCGGTGTTATCGTTACCTACAGGATGCCAGAATGCCTGTAGGCATTTGGGGAGGCTCCTTTATGGTTCCTGCGCAGTTTATTCACTTATGGGAATCGAACCACCAAGCTGCCGACCTCAGTGGTGCACAAAGCCAGCATCTTATCCATATGAGCCACTGCGGCGCCCACTAATGCAATATCAGAACAAAATACATACTTTGCACAAAACCATATTGTGCCTCGTATAGTTTTATCTTGGCGCAATGTTTATTATTTATAAGTGAAAAATGAAAAATATGTGTGAACTTGGCCTGTTTGTAATATTAAAAAATGTTATAGCTATTACACTGCTAACTCAGGGTATAAATCCATAGCTCAGCAACTTCATTTTAAACCAAATATTTCATACTGCTAATCCAGTTAGGTAGCAGCATCCAGCTAATCCTTGTTGATCTCAAACAGTTAAGCAGACTTAGTAATTTGCATGGAATTACCAGAAAAGTCAGAGCTATGGGGAGGCTTAAAAAAGAAGCAAGCAATAACAAGTTCCTTTTTCTTATTATGAGGAAATTACATAAATATTAATCAACCAGGAGCTGAATTCATGTAGAAAAAGTATGTTTATTATTGCTAAGATCTTTTGGAAAAATTGGGAAGAATTTACATGCATATATGATCTTGCTCATAAAATTATCTTTAACCTATAGTTAAAATCTATAAAAAATGTATAAAAAGTATGGTTAAATTCCCCTCCATACTGCTGCGAGAGCCCAGGAAGGGTATGACTCCTGATGACATCATCAAGCTGAGTCTGTCTAGTATAAAAGTAGTAGCCTGTGGGAGAAACCCCCCAGCTTTGACTCAGCTTCTTAGATGACTATAAGATGGTGTCTCTGAAAGCAGTTTAGTCAGCAGCAAAAGTGAAAGCTATTTTCATCATTGGCAATAGTTCCCGGGAACCAGTGCAGCTGTGCCTTCAGGAGAGTGGGGATTTGATGTTTCTTTAACTAGGGAGACTGTAAGTAGGGAGTAACCCTTGATCCTCCCCCACAGTCTTCCCTCAGCGATTTCAGCCGCTACGATCGTACAGATTGCATTTAACCACGCCTCTCAGCTGATCGTTAAAACCACGGTTTTTTTCCCCTTTACTGCCGATTTCACTGTTCGGGGCTGTTCACAGCCTAAGGAGCGATTTAACCCCTGCGTAGCCTGTAGCTTTTGCGAGCAGCCAATTTTGGAGGCTTCTTCTCAACCACATGTGGCGAGTGGCCATTTTAGGTGGCATCATCCCCCAAAGGCCAGCTTCTACCATTCATAAGTCCCTATTCAGGCTACTGCATAGGCAACACATAGTGAGGATTGCTTCCAGCACCTTTTGTGTCTGTTTATGCATACGGTGGATCAAGACAAGGTCCACACAGAGCCTTCAGGCCTGATCTCTCAAGGCCCTCAAGCTGGCAAAAGAAAGAGAAGGAGACAATGCTCCCAGTCTGTGTAAAGGGAGGTGGCGGCCAAGATTAGGGCCAAAGCTTTGGGCCCTAAGAAAAATCCCAGGCCGAATGAAAGGCAGAGTGATGAAGACATGCAGCCTTAGAAAGGCAGTTCAGCAAAACTATTGAACAAATGAGGGGTCAACTACAACAGGCTTCCCAACCAGCCAATCCTCTAGTTGTTCAGCCAGCTACTTCTAGGGAGATGGCAGATACCTCAGTTCCTCTTAACCACCTCCAATCCTGGTCCCCAGAGCGACCTGAAATCTAAGCAGAGCCTCAAGATTTTTAGCAGGTCAGGTCCCAACTTTGCCCAGACTCCTTGGGATCTTTCTTCTTCCTCTATCCCATCCGTGACCCAAGGCTGCTCTCGATCAAGACCAGAGGCTACTTATTATTATTATTATTATTATTATTATTATTATTATTATTATTATTATTATTTATTCAACTTGTATGCCGCCCTACTCCCTAAGGACTCAGGCGTGAACATTAAAACAGAGAAAAATTTACAATAAAACAGAATCAAACAACTAAACAAGCGAATGGAGTTAAAATAAACCCAGCCCCGGGTCATTCCAGGCCGGCCCGTTGAAACAACCAAGTCTTCAGGTCCCGCGGAAGGAGCGGAGGTCAGGGGCCAGCGGAGATCCACGGGAGCTGATTCCAAAGGGCAGGTGCTCCCACAGAAGGCCCTAGCCCTGGGGACCGCCAGCCGACAATGTCTGACTGACGGCACCCCAAGGAGGCCCCTCCTATGAGAGCGAACAGGGCGATTGGAAAGTGATGCTGGCAGGAGGCGTTCCCAAGTACCCTGGACCCAAGCCATTAAGGGCTTTATAAGTTGTAACTAATACCTTGAAGGCGACCCGAGAGGCAACTGGCAACCAATGCAAGCTGCGCAGGAGGGGTGTAACATGGGAGTATCGGGATACTCCCATCACAGCCCGCGCGGCTGCATTCTGCACCAGCTGAAGCCTCCGGACCGTCCGCAAGGGAAGCCCCATGTAGAGAGCATTGCAGTAGTCGATTCTAGAGGTGGCGCATGAGTAACCGTTCGAAGGGCATCTCGGTCCAAATAAGGGCGAAGCTGGCGAACCTGCTGAACCTGGGCAAAAGCCCCCCTGGCCACAGCTCCCACATGCTCCTCCAGACCGAGCTGTGAGCCCAGGAGGACACCCAGGTTTCTCGCCCTATCCACGGGGGCAACACCTCTCCCCATGACCAAAGATGGTACATCCAATAAAGACCGAGATGCCAGTAAGAGCAGCCACTCCGTCTTGGTGGGGTTGAGCTGGAGCCTGTTACTACCCATCCAGACCCGTACGCCTCCAGGCACTGGGACATCACGAGAGAGCATCACTGATCTGGTCTGGGGTGGAGATGTAAAGCTGGGTATCATCAGCATACTGATGATACCTCACCCCAAAACCTCGGATGATCTCACCCAGCGGTTTCATGTAGATATTGAACAGGAGAGGCGAGAGGACAGACCCCTGAGGCACCCCACAAGTGAGGGGCCTCGGGGCCGACCTCTGCCCCCCTGCCAACATTGACTGTGAGCGGCCCGAGAGGAAGGACACCAACAGCAGCAGGTCTTCGGCCCTCAGATCCTCCATAGAGTGGCAGATCTTCTGACATCAACAAGGTAGTCTCCATAGCCATCAGACAGGGTCTGGCAGAAGAGCTTCAACACATCTTCAGGCATTCAGACAGACCTCAGCCTTCCTTCCTTTCCTCTAGCTCAGATTCCCCAAAGGGGACAACCTTGCTGTGCGGAACAATGGGCCCATCTTACCTATGCGGAAGGAGTGGATCTCACTCAGGGAGATTATGTGGAATCATCTGAGCGCAGCCCCTCCCCTGATTCTGATCTGGAAGCGGGAGAAATCTGGGACCCCAACCTCTCGGAGGAAGAGGAAGATCTGAGGCCTGATCAACCTCCTTCAGCTTCTGTATTCAATTCCAATTTATTCAAACCTCTCCTACACAAGGCACTGGTCACAGCCCAGTTGTCAGCGGAGGAAATTGCCCCCGAGCCTCAAGTGGTACAGTCGGGACATGGGGATTTCTTCTTCTCCAAACTCATTGTTCATTTGTAGGTCCTTCTTTTCCCCGTCATCTTTCTTGACTTAGTCAAGGAACAATTTGCCTTCCCCACTGCAGGCCCCTGTCCATCGTCCCAAGATAGGCGGTTCTACAACGTGGGTCCTTCCTTACCTACGGCTCTGGCAGTTCCCCCAGTAGACGCCCCAGTTCTGGCCTCCTTCTCCTCAAGCACTCCAACTAAGCCTGAGGACGTAGTAAAGGCAGAGGACAAACGCTCCAAACAAACATGGAAGCATAACCATCAAGCCATGGCTTGGGCAATCCAGGCCTCAACTGCTGCATCATTTTTTACAAGTCATTTTTTCCAACTTCAATGCCGCATACCTCCATCAGACTCTAGGTCGCATCAAGACCTCAATAAGATTATTGCAGCAGCAGAGTTCTTGGCGGACGCCAGCCTCAACGATGCCAAGTTCTCCTCCAGGGCCATGGCTTCTTCAGTGGCAGCCAGGACACTGCTATGGCTACGAAATTGGCAAGCAGAGCCTTGACAAAAATGGAAATAGCTTCTGCCACATGTACCAGTGAGAAGCTGTTTGGCGATGCTCTTGACCCATTTGGTGTTGAAACAAAAGACAAAAGGAAAGTCCTTTCATCAACAAAAAAGAGGGCAGACTTCCGCCCTACTCCATACCGGCCTTCTTCATTCAGGCCCAAAAACGCTTCTCACTTCTCTAGACCTCAGAGAGCATATTCTCAGCATCAAGATCAACGCCATGAGGCAACAGGCAGACAACAAGCTGTGGGTAGACGGCCCTTTCATGGGGGAGGGGGTCGCTCCTTCTGTCGGTCTAAATAATCTCATTCTCCTCTCCCATCGGAGGTCGTTTGGCCTCCTTCGCTTCCAGATGGGAGGAGTCAATGACAGACGCCTGGGTACTCAATACAGTAAGGTCGGGGTTACAATTAGAATTTCTACCCCCAGAAAAATTTGTGCTCTGCCCCGTTTCCCGGGACAGTTCACGGAGGGCCCTTATGGAATCAGCCATTAGTCACCTGGTCAACTTAAGGGCCATTCAACCAGTCCCCGAACTACAACATGGACGTGGGTTTTATTCTCGGCTTTTCGTCGTCCCTAAGGCCTCAGGGATGACGAGCCATTCTCGACCTAAAATTTCTGAATGAGTTTATCCCATATAGATGCTTCAAAATGCAGACTCTGCATTCTATACTAGAGAGCGTTCGGGAGGGCGATCTCTCTTCCATTGATCTCATGGAGGCTTACCTCCACATTCCCATCTGGCCTCATCATCGCCAGTTTCTCCAATTTCTGTTACTAGAATTCCCATTTCCAGTATCGGGCCCTTCCTTTCGGGCTCTCGTCTGCTCCAAGAGTCTTCACAAAGATACTGGTGGCATTGGTGGCTTCGCTCCGGTCTGTTCCAGTGAGGATCCAATACTACTTGGATGACATCTTGATCCTGTCATCCTCCACCCACTCTGCCCATCAAGATCTTCAAACCACGCTCCATTGCCTCCAGTACCACGGTTTTTCCATCAACTCCAAGAAAAGCCATCTCTTCCCAACAACCAGATTGCTCCAACTGGGAGCCAACATCGACACAACTCTGTGCCAAGTTTTTCTGTCTCCAGCTCGAGGACAGAGCCTTATCGAAATCATTTGACAGGTCCAATGTCAACACACTGTCTCCCTGTCGCTGTTGTCCAAACTTTTGGGCAAAAGGTCTGTTATGGTTCCTGTTTCTGTTTGGCTTTCAGAGACACTCACTAAAGTCTGTCAAGTATCTTCGCTAAAGCTGGGGGGTTTCTCGCACAGGCTACTACTTTTATACTAGACAGACACATCTTGATGATGTCATCAGGGGGAGTTATACCCATCCTGGGCTCTTTAGCAGCATAGATAGAAAGGGTGTTCTCGGGTAAATTTACCAACGCCCAATCTAACGCTAGTTGGACATCTTTTGAAAAAAGAGATATATGGTAAACCTATCAATTGATTAGACATAATTTGTTCTGGATGAAATTTTAAAAGATTCAGTTATTTATTCAATTGAGACCGTTTAATTCCTGCCTTTAATATTCTGCTTTATCTTTCCATTGACACTATAGTGAATGAGTTAAATCCTTAGAGCTAAGAATTATGTTAGTATCAAATCAAGTTTGAGGTTGCTTTTAGATTGAAGTAAAAGCAGTTGAAGTTTTGCATATTATTATAAATAAATCTAAATAGTGCAGAGTTTATGGTACATCACTTTCACGATTCTGATTCTTATGATATGTGTTTTTACAAATAATATTCATTTTACTATAATTTGAATTTTAATAACATTTCTGTAGGGGAAAGATTCATACAATACAAACAAATCAAAATAAACTTGCTTGAATGAAAAAAAAATTATATTTGTAGAGTTGATACCAAAATTGGAATTAACATTGATAGATTATTTTTTTTCCATTCTTAGTATTCTAAGCTATCAAAATAAAAGAATAACTTTACAGACATCAATGTATTGAAACAATACAATGTACACTTTATTATGCTTTATAACATAATAAAGAGGAAACAATTATTTCTGTGGAATAAAACAACACTAGGTGGCAGTATAGTCTACAATTAATGTGATTTTAAAAATATTAAATAGGGATATATAGAATATTCAGTTTTCCTGTTATTTTGTTTCAAGCTATAAATAATACAGAATTAGCTTCTGTCAATTTAATCCTAAATTCTCCATTATCATTGTACAGTAGGGCAATTCTGTCTTATGCAAGGATATTCTGAGTAAACATTCTGATAAGTCTATTATGATATAGAAGCAATAATTCTCTATGGAATGACATTAACTTTCTAACGAAATATTTGATAGAAAGCATGCATTTTCCTCATTAATGGAAATTATCAATTTTTAAATGTCTTAACACGAACATTATTTGATTCTTAAGCTAATGAAGTACATCATTGAGAATCTTTTGAAAAATAATTTAGTCACTTGATATAAAGCAGCAGTAACAGCAAATTTCAACACCTCTGATTGGAATGGAGCCTAATGTAAAACAAGCCTCATGTATATTAAGCACATTTTAAAAGCTATTTTTATTGTTACAATAGTAAAATACACAGGAAAAAGTTTATGTTAAATAGTGAAAATAGATACCCGTAAAATAAAACAGAAGAAGCAAAATGGGAAAACTTTCCAGAGACACATTCTTGTCGTGTTTTAAAAAAGACTAAATTTGACTTACTATGCAGTGTGAAATATATACGGGAGCCATCTTTACTTAAATTTAATTAGCTTTCCATTAAGTATATATAATACAAATTGTCATTCGTACATGTTATCCTTTTTTAGTTTTTTTTAATCTGATGTAGGCAAAGCTTTTCTCTCTTTTTTTTTAAAATTACATTTATATGCCACCCTTCTCCGAAGACTCAGGGCAGCTTACAATTTTTTGGGATACAACCCAGTGTGCTCAGCAATAGCCTTCATTCCATTGTATATGCCTGCTTATTACTAAGCGGCATTTTTACAAAGTCAGCTTATTGCCCCCAACAATCTTGGGTCCTCAATTTACCTACCCCGAGAGGATGGAAGGCTGAGTCAACCTTGAGCCTGGTGGGATTCGAGCCTACAGTAATTGTAGACAGCTGGATCTTAAGTGCAGGCATTTAACAGCCTGAGCCACCAAGGCCCAGTTTTTCAATGCTGTGCCAAATTTGTTCTTGCAGTTGTCATATATTTTAGTAAATTGTGATATTTTTCATTTACACCCAATAAAAATATTTGTGCATTCAGTTCAAATTTTATTTTTAGGATTTTTCTGACCTTTTTATTTCTTTCTACCACATTTGAGGTTTTTTTTAACATAACCACCACAATGCAGCATGTTTAAAAAGATACTAATTGAAAAGTCACATAAACAGGAGTCTGTTCTGCAACAGAATAAGAGAGGTTAAAGGATCTATGAAGAAAGTAAAGACAAGATGTAAGAGGAAGATGAAAGCAGAAGTTGTATATGGGGTGTTTTTAAGTTATATGTTTAGTTTTGTATTTGTAGGATTAAATTTTTGTGTGTTTATTGTGTTTTTATATTTATTTTATATGTAGAATTTTAATAATAGGGCCTTGGTGGTGCAGGCTGTTAATAGCCTAGCACTTAGTTCCAGCTGCCTGTAATTATTGCAGGCTCGAATCCCACCAGGCTCAGGGTTGACTCAGCCTTCCATCCTCTCGGGGTAGGTAAATTGAGGACCCAAGATTGTTGGGGGCAATAAGCTGACTTTGTAAAAATGCCGCTTAGTAATAAGCAGGCATATACAATGGAATGAAGGCTATTGCTGCGCATTGGGTTGTATCCCAAAAAATTGTAAGCCGCCCTGAGTCTCCGAGAAGGGCGGGATATAAATATTATTATTATAATAATAATAATAATAATAATAATAATAATGTTTATATAGATTAAAAAATATCTGGGATCTCTTCTAGAAGAGCTATCATTGAAATCTCAATTATACCCAGTTCCTCTAGAACAGGGGTGTCAAACTGGATTTCTTTGAGGGCTGGATCAGCATTATACTTCTCCATGGGCCAGGCCGGGAGCGGGGGAAGACAGGACGGATGCCTCCTGCAACACCCTGCCGGTCAAAACAAATGGAAGTTAATTTGTAGATTACTAGATACAGACATAAGAGGGTTGTTTTTTTTTATCTTTCTTGTAGGCAATGGAACATGCAAATGGAATGGAGCTGGATGGTAGAAGAATCAGAGTAGATTACTCTATCACAAAGAGAGCACACACACCCACCCCAGGCATCTATATGGGCAGACCAACTCAGTAAGATATTTTTATTTCAATATTGTCTTAATCCTATTACTATGAGAAATGCATTTGCCATGGGACTTTAAGTGAAATGTTCAGTTCCTTTACACATGTTCTAATTTAATGACTGCTTTATTTCACCCTTATTGTTTCCACAAATATATTCTATGGCTGGCATTTTAAGTGAGATCTTGGAGCCCAATGAATAGGAGTAAACATACATAAACTTGCTTATTCAAACCACAAACAATCCGTCTCACTAGAGTGTTCCATCAGTAAGTTTCAAAAGATTGGGTTCCAATACAACATATAATTCCAATATTATGCTATAGATATAGAAAACCAATGGAACTCAAAATAAGACCATATTTATGTTTTGGTCCTGGAGCTCCAGAAATAGGTGGAATTGTAGTCTGTACTGAGTATTTCCTAAAGAATAAAATATTTTTAAAATTACCATAAGATTCAATGGAAACAATAGTGGTATGCATTTTTGCAGCTTTTCTTGAGAAGTAGCTCAGAACCTAATTCAATTAAGAAGCTTTCAATTCAGGACAGGCCATGAACAGTATTGCTCCCTAATGATTGGCTTCAGCTTTCTTAATACACATGTATAGGGCCTACCTACCAAGTAAACAACATAGTATACTTTTTGTTTATAGCATCCTGGAGTTGAACATTAAAGCATGTCATGAACAGTTTTCTATTTGCCAACTGCAGAAAAATAATTCCTCCTCTCCCTATATCCAACCAAGAGCTCCAGAGATTACTGTATTTGTTAAGTGGCCCCAGTCTTACAACACTGGGCAGTATAGCAATAGCACTTGGACTTATATACTCTCTGTGCAGTTTATAGTGTCGTCAGCATATTGCCTCCAACAATCTGGGTCCTCATTTTAATGACCTCGGAAGGATAGATGGCTGAGTCAGCCTTCAGCCGATTAAGATTGAATTCCAGACTGTGGGCAGAATTAGCCTGTAGCACTGCATTCTAACCATTGTGCCACCAGCTTCAGAATAACTCAATGAACAGAACTCAATCAACAGAATAACTAAAATGAATAAAGTTAAAGAAACTAGAATAAAATCCAATTAAAAATACTACAGAAATATATACATACCGAGGAATGACCACATATCATTTAACGAGTTGAAAACTTGCTTAAAAAACTTCCTGAAGCATATTTATTCATTTCTTTCCTGAGCTTAGGATAAGACTTGAACATATTTTGTAAATGATTTTCGATCTGATGCCAGTTTGAATAATTGCTGAAATTAAGTCTACTATGAATCTTCAGTTCCTTCATTAGAAATATTGTCTTCATCCTTGAGACAAAACCTTAAATAGATGTATAACTTTCAGCATAACTTGTCTGAATTCTCTCTCTCTCTTTTCTTTAAATAAATAGCAGTGGAGGGGGGAGGAGGAGGAGGAGGAGGAGGAGGAGGAACTGGCCGTCGGCGTGATTCCTATTATGACAGAGGATACGACAGAGGATATGACAGATATGAAGAGTATGATTATCGCTACAGGTAAATATTCAAATTATATGTGGAAGTTATGGAAAACTTTTAACCCAAGCAATAAATGCTGATATAGTAATGCTTATAAGACTGTGAAGCTTTTTGAATGTTCAGTATTTCTGCATAAATATGACCTATGACATTATCTGTTCTCCATGCATCCTAAAATTACATAATCTAATTATAAAGCAGTGCGCGGGGGGGAACCATACCTCTTCATTTATTTATATATGTAATGGCTGTTTCCATTGAGCAGCAATAACTGCATTTAAATGCAATTAAACGTTCCCGTGTTGATCAATCCTGCACATCAGGTTGGAAGAATTTTAGCTCATTCCTGCTTTCAGAATGCTTTAACTTCTAGAGAGCCAATGTGGTCTAATGGTTAAGGCACCAAGCTAGTAAGCAGGAGACTGAATTCAAGCCCCATCTTAGCCATGAAAGCCAGTTAGGTGACCTTAAGCCAGACAATCATTTTCTTTCCCAGCTCACAGGGTTATTGTGGGGAAGAGATGTACAGAACATCTTTCCATAAGCCTTTCAGTTGGGGGGGTGGGAGAGGGAAAGAGAGAGGTCAGACAAATTATGTTGAAAGTGTTCTGACCTAGGCTTCCCCAAAAAGCACTAAGCAAACTTTTTGACCCTGCAAAACCCCGTTTATTAAATGAAGGGGACTTTCTTGCACTCACATTCAGCCAAAGGCCTGGCAAACAATCTTTCAAGGGTCTAATTAGGAATACAGACCTTATCTAGTGTGGAGAGCTGCCAAGTAAATATTTTCAAATGCAGTGCTGACAAGGAAAAGCTTGGCACAGAGTCTCTGAGATGCACAGACAGCTCTTCACACTGCTGCAATGAACAGAACGAATTGTTTCCTGCAAAAGCCCACTCCCCCTTTTCTCCTCTTTTAATCCCTATGGGAGGGGCCATTCACCGTTTTTCACCATTCACCTGTGGCCTTACTCCCACGTCAACCGTTAGCTGCCAAAAGAAAATAAATTGTTCTTTTCTTTTGCCAGCTCTACGCATGCGCATGCATGCTGGGAACCGGCTCCAGCTTCTCCCCCACTCTGAAGGCAGCTGGTAACTGCCAGCCTGCCCTGGCCTCATCTGTGATGCAGAGCCCTTGTCCGAGCCTTCCTCAGCCTCCAGGACTGGCCCATGTTCCTCCCCAACCTCCTCACTGTCTGACTCTGGTGCTAGTTTCACTAGCTGCTGCCAGGCCACAACAGAAAGCTATAAATCTATGCAGAGGTCATTTCATACCATCTTGGAGGTGCGTGCCATTTTGGAAGTAGCCACAGTTCTCAAATTGCGGTCATTCCCAAAATGATGCTTATTTCAGGATGTCATAAATCAGCCTCTGTATAGGATGGCCATTTGGCAGATCACCCAGTTCTGTTTCTCAAAAGTAATCTTTTGAGATTAGCTTTGGGAAAGAATCTGCCAATCTACCATGTCATCTTTCTGTACCGAAGCCACTTGATACGGTCCTGGAAGCGATAACCATTTTGGGAGCAACAATTTTTGGATTGCAAGAATTGTAGCTGTGTAGTCTTGATCAATGAACCCTTCCTACAGAGGTTAACAACATTATTGAATTGCATCCATTTATACAGTTTGCCCGATAGTGGATTGGCAGTCCAAGTTACTGCTCATATATAACGTGGTTTTTCATTTGTATTATGTTTTAAGTAAATAGAAACAAATAATGTTTTAGCCATTTTATTGGCTGCTATTAGTATGATATAATGAATATTATTAAAATACTCAGGATACCATAATAAAAGCAATTAAATAAAATAGCTAGTGTGAAAACAGACAGCATAATAATGAATATTATACTGAATATTTCATAAAAATGATGAAACTTTGTAATTTGGGTTGAGGGAAAGGTGTGACCATCTTATTTTATACCCAACAGGTATATAAACTATTTTCCTTTATTACCACTTTTAAAATCCAAACTGGTAATAGTATATGCATTTTCTAACAAGGAATATTCTTTGTTCCTTAGTAGAAAACAATCAGTCAAGCATAGTCCGTTAATTATTTAATAAAAAATAAGTGGGGCGTCTTCTATCATTGCATGCTCTTGTATTTTTTTTTTAGGAAAAAAATAGATTCATCAGATGCTATCATGATGAGATGATCTTGTTTGTATCCTATTAAAAAGGCAAAATAAATAGGGAGTGAGTTTCCCATGCAGTTTTAAATTTTCCGTAGGTGCCTTGATTCTGCCTGACATTTAAAAAAAAAGAAAAAAATATTGGCAGAGATTATTGAATTATAGTTCAGTGTAAAGGCTTAATTAGAGTGTGACAAAATAGTTAATACTATTTATTGTAATATTCTTTCATCAGTATAATTGAATCACTTTAAAATCAGAGGAAAGATATACAGTGTGAGAAATAAATAATAAAATGGAAATGGAAGAAAATTTGTTCGGGAAGAAAATATTCTAGGAAGTGCTTGGATGGCAAATAGGGCAATTTGGAACTTCTACACAAAAGTTCTGATCATTATGACCTGCATGTTGGGAAGTTATTTAAAAGTAGAATGTACATTTGTGCTAAGCAGATAATATACATTTGTGCTAAGCAGTCTACAGCTGTTATATAAACCAATATAGGTAGTTCCCACTACTAACTGCTTTTGGGAACTGCAACTCTCTTTAATTGATTTTCAGTTGCCAAGTGAAAATACCACGTGACCATACTGGACTTAACAACTTCAGTTCCACTGCAATTGTTTAGCGGATCACATGACCACAACTTTATTTATTTATTTATTACTTGGACTTGTATGCCGCCCCATCTCCGAAGACTCAGGGTGGCTCACAACTAAAATCAAACAACAATAAATTAATTAAAAGAAAATTAAACAAACACAAGCCCAGTATAGCTAAAAATCCCATTTAAAATTAAAACATTGAAAATTGAAAATTTAGAAAATCCCGCCCCAGGAGATCAGCACAGCCCGGCCTGTTCGAATAACCAAGTTTTCAGATCGTGGCGGAGGTCAGGGGCCAGACGGAGCCCCAGGGGTAGTTGATTCCACAGGGCGGGAACAGCCACAGAGTAGGCTCGACCTCGGGGCACCGCCAACCAGCATTGGCTCACCAACAGCACCCTGAGAAGCCCCTGCCTGTGTGCTCGTACAGGGCGGTTGGCATTCGATATCGGCAGGAGACGCTCTCGTAAATATCCTGGACCCATGTCTTGTAGGACTTTGAATGTTAACACTAAAACCTTGAATCTCACCCGGAGGGCAACCGGCAGCCAATGAAGATCACGCAGGAGGGGTGTAACATGGGAGAATCAGGAAACTCCCATCACCACCTGCGCGGCCACATTTTGCACCAGCTGCAATCTCCGGATGGTATGCAAGGGCAGTCCTAAATAGAGAGTGTTGCAGTAGTCGAGTCGGGAGGTAACAAGCATGAGTGACTGTACGCAGGGCATCAACTTCCTGCTGCCTTCCCCATTGACCTTGCTTGTTAGAAGTTGACTGTAAAAGTCACAAATGGCATTCACATGACCACTTGCTGCTTCAGCCACCGTAAATGTGTGCCAGTTGCAAAATGCTCAAATTGCAGATTGATTGTGAGGACACTGCATATGAATGGTCACTGATTGAGGTAATAAGTAAGTGAAAGGGATTACCTGTGTATGTGTAGTCAACTTACAACCACAATTGACTAAAAAATTTGCATCATAGTTGTTAAAGAGGGTTTTCCTTCATTTTACTACCTTTCTTACCATAGTTTTTAAGTGAATTAACTGTAGTTCTTAAATTAGTAACATGATTATTAAGCACATCCAGCTTTTCCATTGACTTTGCTTGTCAGAAGGTTGCAAAACCTGATTCATGATCCAGGACATTGTAACTGGCATAAAATACATGTCAGTTACTAGGCATCCAAATTTTGATCACGTGACCATGGGATGCTGCAACAGTCATAAGTATGAAAAATGGCCATGTCACTTTTCTCAGTGCTGTTTTAACTTCAAATGGTCACTAAACGAATGATTATAAGTCAAGGATTATCTGTATAAAATTTAATTGTTTTTTCATATTAGAAACCCTACAAACAATTTTTCAATTAATATCTTCAAACCTCATTTAATGTATATTAATGTGAACTGCTAAAATGTATGAATATGGAAATGAGCCACTGTCAACAGAAATACTTTGCATTTTCTTTCAAAGGAGGCGATCACCTTCACCATATTATAGTCGTTACAGATCAAGATCAAGATCTCGTTCCTACAGTCCAAGTAAGCTTAATTATATTAATTGTAGAAATGCATAATCTTAGTGAGAGATTTTAAGAACAGCATAGGAAATGCTAGTACAATATACTCTCCTTTCAGAAACAACTAAATTAATATATGAGCTAATTTATGGAGGTATGAATTTATAGTTACAGTATTTTTTTCTTTCTTTCAGGGCGTTATTAAGAAGAGAAGTCAGTTACAGAGCAAATACCATTTTTCAACAGCATGTTCCGATCCTAGCTTTTCCTGTTGGTTCCCTGGCATTATCCTGTATCCAATTAAGATGTTCCTGGTTAAGATGTATTTTCTTTTGAAGTATTCATTTTCATCTCTTCTTACTGTAATATTCCAGGTGTAATTGTTGTAGTTTTATGTACATCTTTAAACAAAAATTAATGGGAATCCCAGAGTGGTAAAATATTTTGTAATTCATGCATTTGTTTGTTTTTTAAACAAGTGGATTTTTGTTGACTCATGGAGAAAGAACTGATATGTGCTAATGCTTGCATGTCATCTTTTCAATAGAAAACTACTATTGTAATAACCTCTCATCTTTCTGGTTTAAAAAAAATCCTCTTGTCCAGTTTGTTTCATTTTAACACAATTTTGGTATATAAAACACAGAATTTTCCTGTATTTTCAGTTTAATAATTAAAAAATATTGGACTGGGATCCTTCGGAGGGGAGAAGAAAAACTTCTACCCAACACACTTTCTTTAATGGGCTTTTGTAAAATAATCCCAGTGCTGCTGAGAGGAAATTAAAATTTGTTTTAAATACCAGGCTAACCCACAAAGTATTCCTCCTATTTTTATTATCCCACAATCAGGATAAGCCTAACTGACTAAATAAGAAATATTTGATTTGTTCACACACCTCTGTATGAAACAGAAATTAAGATGATGCAGGTTCTATTTAGTAGTATTATCTGAAATTGTAATTATTTGACTTCTCAAAATAAATTTAAATTGTACAAATGCAGTTGTTCAGTATTTATATCATTTGTTAAGAATTTTTAGATTTGAAACTGGGAATAGATAATTCAAAGTAACAAATAATTAGATATGTTGATAAGCTGAAGGCAAACTGCTTGTGTCTGTCTTTACATTCCAAGGAAAAATCACTTGAATACACACTGAACTGAAAAACAATACAAGAATTAAGATCTTAAAATTCAGCACATGAAAGTGGATTTAAGAATATGATCCTTATCACTTTCTACATTATTAAATGTTTAATTATACATGCAAATACGTTACAAGGAAAAAAATAGAGAAAAAGTGCAGGTCCCCTAACTGGGGGAAAAACCCTACCTTTCTGTAATTAGAGATTTAAATGCAGTCAGTTGTTTTGTTTTTTCCCCTAGTATTTCATTTCTGGAAAACCCTGTGCTATAGCTATAATGAAAGGACTGCCATACTGTAATGCTATAAACTTGCTGTTGAATTCAGTAGTTACAATGGAAGAGAAGATAGGATTGCACTCTGGAGTCCTTGGATTGTAGTACATTTCAGGAAAGGAGAAGTTAATAGTCACACAAAGGTGTAGATGATATAAGCATGAATATTAATAATCAGAAAATCTCAAATTACTTCCTCACCCATCTACTTCTATCCTCAAGAAAGAGTTATTGTCTTAATAAAAAGAGCCTTGGTGGTGCAGGCTGTTAAATGCCTAGCACTTAAGTTCCAGCTGCCTGCAATTACTGCAGGCTCGAATCCCACCAGGCTCAAGGTTGACTCAGCCTTCCATCCTCTCAGGGTAGGTAAATTGAGGACCCAAGATTGTTGGGGGCAATAAGCTGACTTTGTAAAAATGCCGCTTAGTAATAAGCAGGCATATACAATGGAATGAAGGCTATTGCTGAGCATTGGGTTGTATCCCAAAAATTGTAAGCAGCCCTGAGTCTTGGAGAAGGTCGGCATATAAATGTAATTAAAAAAAAAAGAAATAGTTGCATTGCCGTAGCAGTTTTGATAACTGCATTCCTTCTATGTTTCTATCTTGCTAACATGCCCCCACTCCTCCAAGAACTTGTTTTCTTCATAGTTCTTCCCTTTTGACCTTTTGGAGGGCAAATATGTGTCTGCCTTACTCTTCTGGAAACAATTACTGAAAAGACCTAATGCCAGCCAGAAGAATAGGCAATCTACAGCCACATTTTGAAACTGGCCTGTCCCAGGTAACAAGATAAACCAATTTTGCCAACAGTTGTTCTGTATCTCCTTTTGTCAGATACCTTACATCTTGCACAGTGAGTTTTTACTTGTAAGGAATTGTCAGGTTAAAGCCATACAAAGCTGGAAATACCTCACAGCCATGGGTCATTTTGAATAACAAAGCCAATGAATAGTATAAAGCCAATTTGTAGGATTGCTGTTCTCAGCTATCCCTGTTTCTCATTTAGGAGAACTATAGTGTTTGAAGTCTTTATATATTTTGTAACTACACAAGCAGGTTTTTTGGTATCAAAGTAATTGGCTGGTGTACCAATTATGGTAATAGCAGTTGGGGAGCCCTTGAGGTCCTGTTTTTTGTGAATTTACTTGGGCTTGTGTAGTTATAGGCAACTGGTATTGCATGAAATGGAGTCAAATGCCCAATTGTATAAGGTTGTCCTGAGGTATAAGGAAAGGAAAGTATGGAATAATTTCTTTCAACAAATAGTATATCTTTGGTAAGTATAGGGGAGTTTGAACATAATCAAGCTGTATTGCTTGCATGGCATTTTCAATTGCTGATAGAAACATTCATGTCTTAACAATCTAACATGCACATTATGCTCTTGCAAATTTGCCCTTTGTTTTCACTATGTATAAACCTTGATGGATATAGGCTCAATATAGAAAATAATTAGCCTTAGTGATTGAGGCTGGGTGCCTTATGGAAACCCTTCAAAAACTGCTCTTCTAAAGCATATTTTTAACCCAGAATCTCTGTTACCCAGAATCTCTGTAGCATCCCTTTCTATGCTACCAAAAGAAAAAATAGATTCTGGGTTAAAAATGTGCTTTAGAAGAGCAGTTTTTGTAGGGCTTCCATAAGGTACCCTCAAGGCATAAACCACTCAATCACTAAGGCCAGTTCTCTTCTATATTGAGCCTATACCCATCAAGGTTTATACAGCATGGAAACAAACTCCATATTTGCAAAGCTCCAGATGGAATTATGAAATAGGCTTAAGGCAATTATTTAAAAGTTGGTGGACAGCCAGTTCAATGACTGTTGCATGCTACTTGGCAATTGTAAATACATCATACAACAGAAACCCAATTTTTAGCAACAACATTGCTTCTGCTGCAGAAAAGCGAAGGAAAGAAGATAAAGTAAAAGATAAAAAGTAAAACAAGCTCATTATTCCAACAAAATTAAACTGCCATGAGAACTATTGGCTTAAAATCCATTAAAACTTGTCTTCATGGCTGTCATAGTCAGAACTTTGCTTTTTCTTCTTCTTTTACTTGCTTCCCAAGAGATTGGAATGTCTAGTAGGATTTGCTTCTGAGGTTTCTGGAATTGGAGCAGGCCTCAAATGACTTTAGTGAACCTGTGAAGTTAGACCTTGAAACTTGGTATTGCTTTGCCTTTTCACAGTTATTTCTTCGATGCACTTTGTGAAACACCAAATTTCCTGCTTGCAGGAGGGTTATACTTCGTTGTAGCCCACTCAGGTCACAGTGTAGTCTGACTTGCCATTGGCACTGCTCCTATTGAAAAAAAAACGTATAGCATATCAGTAATTTGACCATGGTCAAAATAAACATCTTGAATAGGAATTAACTCAAAGTCTAAAGGCATTGGTTGCCCATATACAATTTCATAGAGAGACATCATTAAACTTTTAAAAGTTGGACTTTTGATAGCCAGGAATACCATGGGAAGTATAGGGGCATGTCCAAAATCCATCTGTATCATCTGGAAAGGGTACTGCACACTAGGCAGTTGGGAAGGATGTAATCTTACTCTTCTTCCCTTAAAATACTCTTAATACTGCATAATTGCCAAACACCTCATCTGCCTTTATATGAATTTCTTTGTTCAAGTTTACTTAAACTTCTGGGCTGATTATTTTCTTCATTATCTTGGTCATATAGTTATGCTACTTGGACAGTGTTCGGTGCGGAATGCATATCCTGTCTTATGCTTTGCACTCTTTCTTCTCCCCCACTTATTGTGATGAAACTGGTATCACAGTAAAATTTAAATACTTCATTGAAATTGGATATACCTTTTTTTTAAAAAAATTACATTTATATGCCGCCCTTCTCCGGAGACTCAGAGCGGCGTACAAGTTTTTTTGGGGATACAACCCAGTGTGCTCAGCAATAGCCTTCATTCCATTGTATATGCCTGCTTATTACTAAGCAGCATTTTTACAAAGTCAGCTAATTGCCCCCAACAATCTTGGGTCCTCAATTTACCTACCCGGAGAGGGTGGAAGGCTGAGTCAACCTTGAGCCTGGTGGGATTCGAGCCTATAGTAATTGTAGACAGCTGGATCTTAAGTGCAGGCAATTAACAGCCTGAGCCACCAAGGTCCTTTTCAATTCTCCATTAGCTTTTTTTCTACTATTGTAAAAAAATAAAAGGCGTAACATATCAGAGTTTTTGTAAGTCATTGAAAAGCAGGTTGAGCTTAAAGCTGAACCTTCTGGGGCATGCAAATATGTGTATTGAAGGCCCCCAAACCAAAAGCTAGTACTGTAGATAGTAAAAACTCACATAGGTGAAGAAAGAATGGACATTTGCTAATAAACCAGCATGTGAAAAAAATTTCTCTGGTCTTAAAGCTGTACCTTGTGGGGCATGCAGATATCTGTAGTAACCACCCCACACCACCCCCAAATATAAAAGCTAGTAGATAGTAAAAACTCACATTTATTTATTTATTTATTTATTTATTTATTTATTTATTTATTTATTTATTTTTTGGACTTGTATGCGCCCCATCTCGAAGACTCGAGGCACAACTGAAAACAGCAACAATAAATACTTAAAAAGAAATTAAACTAATTTCACAAGCCCAAAAATACAAAAACTAAAATTTACAGTGGTTAAAATAATTAAGAAACCCATCCCCCCCAAGGAGGGGACACAGCCCGGATTGGTCGAACAACAAGGTCTTCAAATCATGGCGGAAGGTGCGGAGGTCAGGGGCAGAGGCGAGCCCCAGGGCAGTTGGTTCCAGAGGTCAGGGGCCGCGACAGAATAGGCTCGTTGCCAGGGGACCGCCAGCCGACATTGGCTAATCTGAGAGAAAAGGATATTTTCCAAGATCAACGTGTAGAAAAAGAATCTCTCCAACTTATCAAAATAAACCAAAATAAATTGCGTTAGCAGCTTCTATCTTCACCCCATTTTATGTGCTTTTATGTTAACTGCCAAAAAGATTTCTTCTCAGGTTAGCCTTAGATAAAGAGTTTATAATCAGTCCAAACTCTGGAATGCAATTGGCAGTAAGTGAGGGCAGGGAAGTAGAAGCTATCCTGAAAAATATTTGGGTAGCAACTGTCTTTGTGTTGGAAAAAGTTGAAAGCTCAGTTATCTCAGTTGTCTCTTGAGTAGTCTGACATTTTCCATAGTACTCAGTATGCAGCTTCTCCTAATAAAAAGGAGCATGCTCTGTATTTTTACATGTTCAGAAGTTATCAGCAGAGGACAATGGATCAACATACTGAATTACTATTCACAAACCATCTTCTCTTGGCTTTTAGGAGCCAAAAATAAATAAAAATCTTTTAAATCAAGAGCTGTAAGACAACAAGAGCCAGTAGTCCATGTTCTTTAAAAACTTAATTATAACTACAAGGTTTAATTTCATCAATTTGTTCAATTTAACTAGAACTTCATTTTGTGCCAGGTTAAAAGTGCATGCTTTCAGTTCAAAATACTTTTTCACTTCCATTTTAATCAGGATTCAGAGAGGGAAGCCGATCCTCTTCCCACCTGACCACCCTTTGTGAAATACTTGTATCCATTTGTCTTTTTTCTTAAGAACACTTTGAACGTCCTTTTTGTCCATCAGATATTTCATGGAGTCTCCCTTATCAATGCTAGATCAGAACCTAGATCAGAATAGCATATATATATATGCTATTTTCATTGAGCACTCAGTCCCATAGAAGTTATTTTAAAAAAAAGTTTCCCAAAAAGCTATGCCATTGAAAACAATTGATCTTGCATGCTTTGCACTATGTATATATAGAGATACTGAGTGAAACCTTGGTGCAAAGAAATTAACGTTATGTATGTAACATTAAAAAAAGGTGTGTTGGAATCTGCTCCCAGTGATTTTCTGTAGAAACATTGTATTGTGTCTCCCCCCCCCACTTCCATATCTTCTCTGTGACCTTCAATTAACTAGAAGAGACAGAAGAAGCAGATATCAAAGAGGCAGATACCTTAATTAGCAAATCTTACAAAATCTGGAGCAGAGAACTTTGAGCCTGGGAAAGGCTAAATCAAATAGAAAAGGAAGGGGAACCTCAGACATTTCAAACAATAACAAAGAAGCAACAGAAACAACTCAACTTCCTGGACTTATCACCAAATTAATATAAAACATACATATGGGGGGAGGTTAATATAGGCATGGCCAGTGCCCACATTCACTACAGAAAAAGATTCAGCTTTTTTAAAGGTACAAACAAATTCCAAACTTTTTCACTCACAGGTTTCAAACACATTTTGCTTTATACACATGCACAAAGAAATGTATACAAACAGCCATTGGTGCCTTAACATTGACAGTATAACAAAAACATCTCCCTGTTTGCATGGAATCTATCAAATATCAGAACATATCCTTTGCAGAAACCAATACATTCTGCTTTGCAGAAACGGATTAACACCAGACAAACTAGTAACTAACAAGGAGAACCATATTCCCACCAATACTAGCAGAGCAAGCTACTATACATACATAAACAAGGATCAAACCCCATGCTCACCAGCACTGGTGATATTACCTAGTCTGGTAGTTAAACATTTGTAATCAAATGCAAGAGCTCAGAACTCCATTGAATTCAGTATTTTTGACTGGCTGCAATGTAAGAATTAATTCCAAAAGCAAAGAAATAGAAAGTGTCCAAAAATTGTAATAAGTACTAGAAATATATATGGGTACAAAGTATACTACTTTTACCTTTTTTTCACAAACACATTTAAACTTTAATTTAAATCCAAATACAGCATGTTTTATTGATATAACTTCTAGAATGCTATTTTTATGACTAAGGAAGGTAAAAAATATTTAAATCTTAACCGCAAGCATCCCACAAGATTTCTATTTTTGAACTTTATTTGCTGAAAAGAAAGTTTCAAGTTCTTTTGCAATTATGTACTTGATTTACTGTTTTAAATTAGGTAGCTCTTTTCCTCTTTCACTGCTACCTACAGTTTATTCTGTTTAAGTCCTCTTACTTGTCCCTACCATCCAGACCAGCCCATATAAATGTCAAAAGTGAAAGAGGAGTTATAACAACCTATAGAGCCTTAAAGCACTTACAATATATGTATACTGTTACAGTATGTCTCATCTATACAAGGACAAATATTTTGTTACCTTTAAGGTGGGTGAAAATTCTAAAAGAAGTTGTGTTCAGTCTCTTGCAACAAATTAAACCAAAAACTTAAATGTGCTGTAAACTACACTTCTGCCAAAATATATTATCCAAGTGCTCTTCTGCATCATTTGAGAGAATAAGTTGAATTGCAATCTTCATATAATTATGTTCTAACTTCCCTTGGAGAATTTTACTGTTCTGTATTTTTGCACCTCAGGTATAATATTCTCAGTGTATTATCATTTCAAATGAAAAACACATCAGAATTACAGATATATTACAGATGAATTGAAATCCACAGCACATGCGTACTTAAAAACATAAAGATACCTCATGGATTTCTCTGCATGTATATGTTTATTTTTATTTGTATCCTACCTTTATTATTTTTAGAAATAATTCAAGGTAGCAAACATATCCAGCATACTTTCCTTCCCCTATTTTCCCCATAACAACAACTAAATTTCATAATTTAGTCAGATTAAACATGGAGATTGCTGAAGTTGACCTGTCTAGCAAGGATGGGAACACTGAAGACTATATGTGATATGATGATATGCTATGTGCAGAAGCATGTTTTGATAATCATTTCTCACAAAAAACACTTATTCCATGCAACATACATACCATGCACTGTAATTCTACTATGTGCATATTGTAAGTGATCAGTTTTTTTCAGTAAATATTCTGACATTAATTCACTTGTTCTAGTTTTTTCCACAATTTTTATTAAATGGCAAACATTAGTTTTATTTGTAACTTTCCATGGCCTGAAGTTGCTCAGCATGTGGGCTTCAACGGAAGAGGTCTGCCATTTTGTTTACTCCCCATGCACTTCTTGCCTGAAGAAGACCTACAACAGGCCATCTCAATCCATGCTTGGATTGGATATAGTGATACAGTTTTGTCTAATGTATTCTGGTGCTGTGTTGTAGAAGACTTTGTAAGTGACAAACGGCTACCATGTAGGAATCTAACATAAGCAGGAAATATAGGCTTTTCGGTCATAAACCTTGATCCTCAATATGTTTATTTATTTAAATTATTTATAAAATTTGTTGGCTGCCCATCTTACCATAGAATAACTTGGGGGGATTTAAAACACAAAAAGACATTAAAACCAAACATGTGGGGGCGGAGGTGGGATCTGTTACTACTCAATCAACCACCTCCATCATGCTGTTCCCCACTGGGGCCCCAAGCCAACTGGCACAGCCATGACTTTAGGCCTATATGAAAACATGTCAAATTCATACTCCTTGTTGCACCATTCAGTCTAACTCACTGCTAATCAATTGTGTTAAATCAACAAACATACAATTAAGCTTCTCATATTTTTCAATGACTTGGTAGAGAGTAAAAGTATGTTGAACCCTCTTGCCAGGGGTTCAGCATGCCACTATTATTCTTATATAAATCTTTATAAAGGACTTCTAGCATTTCATCACTTTCATTTCAAATAATTACATCCTATTTATTTTCAATATTATTCATTCTGCTGATGATCCTCTCCATCTTTTATTTTCATCAAAATCTCTGCAAGTTCTCTGTCTTTTTTCTCTATCCACAATACATCTTTTTCTTAAATGCATTTTTGCAGCAAGTCATTGTTCTTTGCATTTATCTTCATCCACAATGATAAAGCTTGCTTCAGTTTATCAAAGACCTGTATTTCCCATTAGCAGGACCCCACAAAATGGTGTAGCACTCTGTAACATAATTTTTAGTCTGCTACAGACATATATCAATCTTCTTTCATTACATCTACTCTTGAAAATACTGTGGACTGCCACAAACAAACAAAAGGATCATTGAACAAATTGATCCAGAGTTCTCTCTAGTTACATTAGACTCTTGCCCCCAACAATCTGAGTCCTCATTTTACCGACCTTGGAAAGATGGAAGGCTGAGTCAACCTGGAGCCAATGAGAATCAAACTGCCGGCAGTTAGCACAATTAGCCTGCAATACAGCATTATGACCACTCTGCTGGGATGTATCAAGCCCAGAATGGCTTGCATTGGGATAGGTCCTCACCTAATATCTAATGACTGGTGGAATTTGCTTAACTATGGCAATGGGAAATTCTGGGTTTGCCTTTGTTAAGGGATTTGGTTATATGACATCAGACTTTATAAACACATCACTTAGTGATGGAAATTTCAGAGCCAATTGGGGTTTAGGTTGAGATCTACTTGTATAAATTTTGATTCTAGTCCATTTGAACATAATCAGGAGTGGGATCCCACCAGCATAACAACTGGCTCGGGGAGCACCTGCATGTATGTCTGCATGCATGCATGCATGCGCGCCAAATGCGCATGTGTGCTACCGGCTCCGACGAGCATTTATCTTCTCTAGCTGATGAGCGGCACTCAGCTGTGCTGTGCAAAGCAGCTGAGGAGGTAAAAGCATAGGATAAAGGACAATCTAAAGCCCGGGCAGGTGGGTGGGCCAAACAGATAACCAGACGGTCACTGCAGTGTCAGCTGCTCTTTGGAGCTACCGGTTCTACAGAATCAGGTCGAACTGGTAGCATCCCACCCCTGAACATAATCCAGAAAGGGATGTAAAATTGTTCATTCTTTACCCTAGAATTACCAGGTTATAGCTTTATTCCCTGACTCATTAACATTTGTTTGTTCCTGAATACTAGTCTGTTGCGTTAAATATTTTGTGTTTAAAATTTATTATGAGATAAATATTTGCTGTTGTTAGGTTTAGCCATGGTTTTAGCTTATTTTATCCAGCTTTTTAATATAAGATGTTTACTTCAATAATAACTTATGGAAAAGAAATACTGTAGGAAGGCAATCTTTAAAACCGTTGTATATTATCTATTGGAAATTAATCTCTTCAAACTTGAAATGTTAATGTATCTAGAACAAAATATACAATTTTATTTTAGACAGCATGAATGTCATTCTGTTGTTGACATTAACCAAAGCAGAAAAAAAAAATTTTTTTTTCAGAGATATTGAGAAAGCTGGACAGGGAACGGAAGAAAGTGAAACAAAAAATTTTAAAAAATAGTGGACAAGTCAGATGATAGCTTATCTCATAAATGGCAACTTTGCGCAGGTGAAAAGGCATTCAGAAAGAAGTGTTTCAAATCATTCAAAGGCATCTTTATAATTCACTATGAATAAGTGAGCAGCCTTAGTTTCCAAGACTCTATATTTCAGATTAGCATTAAAGGTACTATGCTGAAATATGTATAGTTTTTGTTTCTTTAATCTTGCCTAGGTATGTGAGGCTTGAGATGTAACCATGACTGGTGCAAAAGCAGCAGTTAAATAGTATATACTTCTAAGTTACATTTTCTTATTATAGTGATTGTTTACAAGAAATCTTCAGCCCACAGTATTTTTTTCTTTGCTTCTCTTTACATAGCCCTGTGTATTCTGATTACTAGTGAAAATATGTGCAAAACTGTCAATTTTTGTAAACAAAAACAAATAACTGCTTTCTTGATATTCTTTCCAACCACAATAGAATGCTATGAAGACATTATATAAATAAGCTTGACACATTGATAGTACACCTGCCATCAACATGTTAAATCTCTATACAAATAGAACAGAACTAGACCAGATCTGATGTGGAGAGAAGCCAGAAAAATAAAGACTGACTTCACAAAAAGGTTGGCTGGAATTGACTGGAGACTGTGGAGAAAAATATTCTGCAAAACTTTCTCCTATGCATCCATATGGAAGAAGCAGTTAGTGATATTACCTTAAATTGTAGGCTTTATTGCCATCATTTTAAAAAGCACATGAAGTGAGCCCACTCCAATGTTCCCATGGCATCACCAATGGGCAGGAGCAATCTCACTATATTCCAGTTTCCTTCTGCTTCAGTTCCTTGATTTTGGTCGATCAAAGTTCCTTTGTTGTTTCAACCTTTTAGCAAGCTAATTCTGGTAGAATTAGGATTGGATGGAATAAAAATTGGTTTAAGAGGAGAATTTCAATTAGCAGAATCAACTTGCACCTTTTTCAAGAACGGAGGAGTGGAGCCGGCTGCCGGAGCGTGCTGCAGAAGCTCCTCTTGGTTTTATTTTATCAATTTTTAGTACTCCCACTGGATCCTTTTTATTTAAATAACATTTTCCGGAGAAGATTTCCAGAGAAGATAACAGCATAGACCACAACACAGACAAAAGTTTTTGTTTGGCTGAGGATTATCACGGCATGGGGAAAAGAAAGAAGCGCCATGGCACTAGCCCTGGATCTCTCCCACCAGTGAAGACTGCAAAACAACCAAGGATTGAGGAGCACTTTGCTGGCAAGAGATCTGTAAGTAAAACTACCCCCCCTCCATTTCCAACAATTTTGAGAAGTTAGAACGGGACCTACAAAGAGATCTGACAAAACAACAGATATTAGACTTTCCCGATCTAGGGGGGGAGGAGCAAAATGACTGTCAGATTTCTTCACAAACAACTAAGCCAGTTACAGCTGATATGGAGACTGTGATAGAGACTAAAAGATTAACAATAATCTAATTCAAAGTGAGGAGAGCTTACCCTGGGAGAATACAACAGAGTTTATGGCAAAACAATGCCTTCTCACAGCACAAACAGTTGTCTCAATATTTGAACAATTAATAACCATCCAACACGATGTAGAGACATTAAGAAAAGATATCGTTTTTCTGCAAGCACAGCATCGGGCTACAGACCCCACCTCTAACGTGCTTACAGCAGACCTGGGTAAATCCCATACTCAGGATATGGAAGAAGGAAAGAGCAAAGACCCAGGGAAACAGTTAAAAAACCTGTTAAAAAGAGGCAGCCCTCTCAGAAAAACAGCCCCTCCCCAGACAAGGCAACAAGAGGAGGAGGTATCGATAGAGAAGTTTCATTAGAAGCCAGGAAAGCATCTCCCCTACAATCACATCGCTCATTGCAATCACAACAAATTGCTTTGAGAATCCATATGAACAGACTTAATTACGGACGCTGGAGTACTAAGAGTGCTATACTAAATTCCCTAAGTCAGCTTCTTCACTGCCATCGGGGGCAGATTGATCTTCATGCTGCTGAGTGGCTTCCTGAGTTCCCAAGTTGGAAGCGGATACTCCTGTCTTTCAAGCAGCCCACCATACCACTGATGCTGTTCAAGATGAAGGCATATTTAGCCTCCTTCCAAATTTTTCCCATCAGAGTTTTCTGTGAGGAAAAGGTTAAACCTTTAATTGTTAACATGCGAGCTCCCACAGCTGCATTCTCAACCTTGAAAAAAAGAGAGAAAGAAAGTGGGAGTCAACCAGCCTTGGTCGATGAAGATCTACTTAACAGCACAGAAACAGGCCTCATTAATGCTTTTGGAGCTTTGCCGAGAAAAGAACAAGATAACATATTATTCAAGTTAGAAAATTTAAAGAAATCCTTGTTGGTCACAATGGACACTGCTGAACCGCTTATAGATCTGGTCTCCCCAATAATTGAACCTCTTACTTCTCCCCCAGAGGGCAAGGGACCACACGAATATGGGAGGGAAAACAGAAGCCAAGACACACAGGGACCACTGGAGGCTCCAGTAGAGATGGAGATACTATCATCCTTATGTGAATATCCTATGACACCATCAGCACCACAACAAGAGATGGGGAGAGGTCCCATGACAGTACCATCATCTCAAAGTCAAATGAAGTATGACCTAATAACCCCTCGCCTTGTATTTAGAGAAGAAGCACAGGAATGGCAAGTTCTGCTAGCTGGTGCTAAAACCCCTTATCCGAACAATTTTCTCAGAAGTCTACACAGGATTTAGATGGGTCTCCCCTCCTTTTAGAGAAAGCCAATTTGGTGTGAGATGACACTTCAGTCCATTGCAACAACCCTACAACTTCCCTTTGTATAAATCAAGTTTCCTGATGAGCTGCAAAAGATGATCCCTCTCCATTATAACCTGGAATATAGCAGGCTGGACTGTTCCATCAAAAGACCAACTCTTTTTGACTATATATCACAATTTGACATCCTCTTCTTACAGGAAACCTGGGCCCTCGCAGAGATACAGCTAGATGGTTATTGGACCAATTCTATCCCGGCTGTACCAAGTAAGGTGGGTGGGAGAGCTAAAGGGGTATTGTGACATTAGTTAATACAGCCCTGCAATTTAAATGTGTATCACTGCCACCTTTTCAGCCATGGGTGGTGACTACCTTACTTTTATACAAACAGGTGGAGATTTTGCTTTTAATATCTATATTCCTCCACTCAATAAGAAGGATTTGATTAACAAGATTTGGGATGACATAGAAGATTTTATCCTTGGCTGTACAGACAAATACCCCACAGCAGCAATAATCATTGAGGGGACTTAAATGCTAGGATGGGTCCAAACGATCAAGCATTATTTAATCAATTTAAGATCTATTATGATGAGAATGTACCAGAAGAACCCCTGCATTCCAGACAATTTAAAGACCCTAAAGCAAATCGGGCAGGTTTATGTGTAAGACAGATGACTTTACGTTTGGACCTTTGTATCCTTAACGGTTCCACAAAAGGTGACTACCCAGGGAATATACTTATCAGGGAGCAGGAAGAAAATCCATAGTTGATTATTGGATAATATCATATGACCTCCAGAAGTTCTTGCAAAAGATGGAGGTAGACTCATGACTAGAAAGCGATCATAATTCAGTAATCCTTACTCTCACATTACACCATAAATCTCTGAGGACTGGTTCAATTTACCTTCCCAGGTTAGAGAGTCAAAATACCCAGGTAAAAATTAAATGGATGGAGAAAAATGCAAAGGAAGTTGCTAAATGGATGTTAGTGCCAGAAACAATAGAACTTCGTACATCTTTATTAAAAAATAAGTTTGAAGGATCATACTTAGAGGGGTTTGAAACTTTAATTTCAAATTTGAAATCGGTTCTCATTAACAGAATACTAGCTCAATCCAAAAAGCCGATTTTAAAGAATAAAAACTGGTTTGATAGAGATTGTGTACAACTGAAAAGGACATATAACAAAGAGTATAGGAAAAGCAAAAACGCCCTTCTGAGGATCACTCTACTTAAAGCAGTTGAAGGCTCAATATAAGACCCTGCTAAAAGAAAAGAAAAGTGCGGCTCTGAAGGAGTCTTGGCAGAGATTAATTGCAGCAGTCAAGACAAAAATACATCCCTTTTCTGGCATATCACTAGAGGATTGGGGAAATCCCCTTACCCCTATTAATCAGGTACCAATACATGCCTGGGAAGAATATTTTAGAGAGCTATATACAGACCCTGACTATGTAACTAAGGAAAGTCAAATTAGCTTGGACCAAACTCTTACTGGTCCCGTTACACCAGGAGAGATATCCGGTTGATCGGAACCCTCAAGGCTAATAAGGCACCAGGTGCTGATAATGTCCTACCAGAAATAATCAAAAAGAATGCCAGTTGGTGGGCTCCACTTTTAGCATCTCTGTTTACATTTATAGATAAAACTGGCCATATGCCAAGAGATGGGGATTAGCAATTATCATACCAATCTATAAAAAAGGTAATAGAAATGACCCAGGTAATTATAGACCTATTAGCCTTCTGAGTGTTATTAGCAAATTGTATGCCAAACACTTAAACTATAAACTCCAGGATTGGCTAATTTCTGGGGATAATTCAAGATGAGCAAGCTGGTTTTAGAGAAGGGAGATCTACGGTAGATCATATCTTGTTACTCCACCATCTGGTTCAAAAATACCGAATAAAAAAAAATCTCTTTTGTGGCCTTTCTTGATTTTAAGCAGGCCTTCGATTCATATCTAGGAATATTCTCTGGGAGAAATTAAAACGCACTACCATCGATAAACGCCTCCTTTTCCTCATACAAAAATTGTATGATAATTCCACCCTGAAAGTGAGGTGTAATCCTCAAGGGACTTAACCGCCCAGTAAGGGTACAAAAGGTAGGCAGGGTTGCATCCTATCCCCCTCCCTTTTTAATTTCTACATTAACCCTCTGATTAACCTCTTACAGAACCCTGATTTACATTCCCCAAACGTAGCACAACGTAAAATCCCAATTCTCCTATATGCCGATGCTGCTGCTATAATCTCACAGACTCCAATAGGTCTGAAGAGAGCAATTATGGCAACACTTGAATTTTGTAAACAGAATAACCTGGTCCTTAACTTTGATAAATCAAAAGTTTTAGTTTTTGCTAAAAGACCTAGACAATACTCCTGGAAAATAGAAGGGTATAGTCTAGAACAGGTCAGGACATTCAGATATCTTGGGGTAGTTTTCCACTCACATGGGACATGGAGGGCACACCTGGATCACACACTGCAAGCAGCCTATAGGTCCTCAAATGCAATTAAACACTTTTTTTACACCGGTGGTGGGCAATTAGTACCTGCGGCCTTTTTGAGGCCATAACATTGGCTCAAATCCTATATGGGGCACAAACAGGAACCCTTGCAAAAAAAGACTTGCTAGAACCTATTCAAACCAAATTCCTGAGAGCCATCTTATCTGCACCCAAAGGAACTCCAAATGCCCAAGTAAGAATCGAGACAGGCATGCCTCAAATTCAGGTAAGAGCCTGGAAGATGATGATCATGCATTGGCTAAAATGCATTTCTTCCCAGAGGACTGACCCCTCTAATACTGATTGATAACTACCCTCCCCTGGAAGCAGGCAATAGACCACAAACTGGGTTCTTATGGACTCTCACCAGTATTCTTAATGTCCCTAGGCTTTGACCAAGCAAAGCAAGTAATAATCAATAGAATGAAGGACATGGAGTTCCAAGAAGAATTAAATAGGTTGGCTTGCCACAGCAGGGACAGAATCAAACAGGGAGTGTGGGAATCGGCAAGATATCTGAATGATCTGACCTTCCCAAAACAAAGAATAGCTTTCTTTAGAGCCAGATTCAATATTCTCCCATCAGCACTTCTTCAGGGCAGGTATAAGAAAACACCAATAGCAGAACGGGTATGTATATGTGGTAAAGGAGAAGTTGAAGATATCTCACATGTTTTATTGTACTGTGAGCTATACAGAGTTTATAGGTCATTGTATATTCTCCCTTACTAGAGATTGCCAGGGAGGGCAGACAATTTTATGTAGACTTTCTCCTCCAGGATTCAAACCCAGGTATTACCTGTAGTAGCAAAATTCTGTGTTGCTGCAATGTCTACAAGGAAAAACTGGTTACAGAATTATAGCGGTCAGTTTATGACAATTTTGTAGATAGAACAATCTTTGGAAAATGATATTTACACACATACTTATTGGATCTCCACTAATATAAACTAGGAGTGACCTAATTGTTTGAGAACACGTATTTTCTTAATAGGGATGTTATTATCTACTAGTAATGTATTATAATGACAATATTTTTATGTATATGTAAATAGTGGTGTCTATTGCTGGTCTAAGACCGTAATAAAGTTTTATTCATTCATTCATTCATA
>CM019155.1:41756208-41877142 GCA_009733165.1 Naja naja | reverse complement strand
AATGTGGGAGGGAAAACAGAAGCCAAGACACACAGGGACCACTGGGCTCCAGTAGAGATGGAGATACTATCATTCTTATGTGAATATCCTTGACACCATCAGCACCACAACAAGAGATGGGGACAGGTCCCATGACAGTACCATCATCTCAAAGTCAAATGAAGTATGACCTAATAACCCCTAGCCCTGTATTTAGAGAAGAAGCACAGGAATGGCAAGTTCTGCTAGCTGGTGCTAAAACCCCTTATCCGAACAATTTTCTCAGAAGTCTACACAGGATTTAGATGGGTCTCCCCTCCTTTTAGAAAGCCAATTTGGTGCGAGATGACACTTCAGTCCATTGCAACAACCCTACAACTTCCCTTTGTATAAATCAAGTTTCCTGATGAGCGCAAAAGATGATCCCTCTCCATTATAACCTGGAATATAGCAGGCTGGACTGTTCCATCAAAGACCAACTCTTTTTGACTATATATCACAATTTGACATCCTCTTCTTACAGGAAACCTGGGCCCTCGCAGAGATACAGCTAGATGGTTATTGGACCAATTCTATCCCGGCTGTACCAAGTAAGGTGGGTGGGAGAGCTAAAGGGGGTATTGTGACATTAGTTAATACAGCCCTGCAATTTAAATGTGTATCACTGCCACCTTTTCAGCCATGGGTGGTGACTACCTTACTTTTATACAAACAGGTGGAGATTTTGCTTTTTAATATCTATATTCCTCCACTCAATAAGAAGGATTTGATTAACAAGATTTGGGATGACATAGAAGATTTTATCCTTGGCTGTACAGACAAATACCCCACAGCAGCAATAATCATTGGAGGGGACCTAAATGCTAGGATGGGTCCAAACGATCAAGCATTATTTAATCAATTTAAGATCTATTACGATGAGAATGTACCAGAAGAACCCCTGCATTCCAGACAATTTAAAGACCCTAAAGCGAATCGGGCAGGTTTATGTGTAAGACAGATGACTTTACGTTTGGACCTTTGTATCCTTAACGGTTCCATAAAAGGTGACTACCAGGGGAATATACTTATCAGGGAGCAGGAAGAAAATCCATAGTTGATTATTGGATAATATCATATGACCTCCAGAAGTTCTTGCAAAAGATGGAGGTAGACTCATGACTAGAAAGTGATCATAATTCAGTAACCCTTACTCTCACATTACACCATAAATCTCTGAGGACTGGTTCAATTTACCTTCCCAGGTTAGAGAGTCAAAATACCCAGGTAAAAATTAAATGGATGGAGAAAAATGCAAAGGAAGTTGCTAAATGGATGTTAGTGCCAGAAACAATAGAACTTCCTACATCTTTATTAAAAAATAAGTTTGAAGGATCATACTTAGAGGGGTTTGAAACTTTAATTTCAAATTTGAAATCGGTTCTCATTAACAGAATACTAGCTCAATCCAAAAAGCCGATTTTAAAGAATAAAAACTGGTTTGATTATTGTGTACAACTGAAAAGGACATATAACAAAGAGTATAGGAAAAGCAAAAGCCCTTCTGAGGATCACTCTCTACTTAAAGCAGTTGAAGGCTCAATATAAGGCCCTGCTAAAAGAAAAGAAAAGTGCGGCTCTGAAGGAGTCTTGGCAGAGATTAATTGCAGCAGTCAAGACAAAAATACATCCCTTTTCTGGCATATCACTAGAGGATTGGGGAAATCCCTCTACCCCTATTAATCAGGTACCAATACATGCCTGGGAAGAATATTTTAGAGAGCTATAT
This sequence comes from Naja naja, assembly GCA_009733165.1. Classification (NCBI taxonomy): domain Eukaryota; kingdom Metazoa; phylum Chordata; class Lepidosauria; order Squamata; family Elapidae; genus Naja; species Naja naja. Next base: position 41,875,395 of record CM019155.1, on the reverse strand, counting down.
ACAGACCCGGACTATGTAACTAAGGAAAGTCAAATTAGCTTGGACCAAACTCCTTACTGGTCCCCGGTTACACCAGGAGAGATATCCCGGTTGATTGGAACCCTCAAGGCTAATAAGGCACCAAGTGCCGATAATGTCCTACCAGAAATAATCAAAAAGAATGCCAGTTGGTGGGCTCCACTTTTAGCATCTCTGTTTACATTTATAGATAAAACTGGCCATATGCCAAGAGATTGGGGATTAGCAATTATCATACCAATCTATTAAAAAGGTAATAGAAATGACCCAGGTAATTATAGACCTATTAGCCTTCTGAGTGTTATTAGCAAATTGTATGCCAAACACTTAAACTATAAACTCCAGGATTGGCTAATTTCTGGGGGGATAATTCAAGATGAGCAAGCTGGTTTTAGAGAAGGGAGATCTACGGTAGATCATATCTTGTTACTCCACCATCTGGTTCAAAATACACAATAAAAAAAATCCTCTTTTTGTGGCCTTTCTTGATTTTAAGCAGGCCTTGATTCATATCTAGGAATATTCTCTGGGAGAAATTAAACGCACTACCATCGATAAATGCCTCCTTTTCCTCATACAAAAATTGTATGATAATCCACCCTGAAAGTGAGGTGTAATCCTCAAGGGACTTAACCAGCCCAGTAAGGGTACAAAAGGGGTACGGCAGGGTTGCATCCTATCCCCTCCCTTTTAATTTCTACATTAACCCTCTGATTAACCTCTTACAGAACCCTGATTTACATTCCCCAAACGTAGCACAACGTAAAATCCCAATTCTCCTATATGCCGATGCTGCTGCTATAATCTCACAGACTCCAATAGGTCTGAAGAGAGCAATTATGGCAACACTTGAATTTTGTAAACAGAATAACCTGGTCCTTAACTTTGATAAATCAAAAGTTTTAGTTTTTGCTAAAAGACCTAGACAATACTCCTGGAAAATAGAAGGGTATAGTCTAGAACAGGTCAGGACATTCAGATATCTTGGGGTAGTTTTCCACTCACAAGGGACATGGAGGCACACCTGGATCACACACTGCAAGCAGCCTATAGGTCCTCAAATGCAATTAAACACTTTTTACACCGGTGGTGGGCAATTAGTACCTCGGCCTTTTTGAGGCCAAAACATTGGCTCAAATCCTATATGGGGCACAAACAGGAACCCTTGCAAAAAAGACTTGCTAGAACCTATTCAAACCAAATTCCTGAGAGCCATCTTATCTGCACCCAAAGGAACTCCAAATGCCCAAGTAAGAATCGAGACAGGCATGCCTCAAATTCAGGTAAGAGCCTGGAAGATGATGATCATGCATTGGCTAAAAATGCATTTCTTCCCAGAGGGACTGACCCCTCTAATACTGATTGATAACTACCCTCCCCTGGAAGCAGGCAATAGACCACAAACTGGGTTCTTATGGACTCTCACCAGTATTCTTAATGTCCCTAGGCTTTGACCAAGCAAAGCAAGTAATAATCAATAGAATGAAGGACATGGAGTTCCAAGAAGAATTAAATAGGTTGGCTTGCCACAGCAGGGACAGAATCAAACAGGGAGTGTGGGAATCGGCAAGATATCTGAATGATCTGACCTTCCCAAAACAAAGAATAGCTTTCTTTAGAGCCAGATTCAATATTCTCCCATCAGCACTTCTTCAGGGCAGGTATAAGAAAACACCAATAGCAGAAAGGGTATGTATATGTGGTAAAGGAGAAGTTGAAGATATCTCACATGTTTTATTGTATTGTGAGCTATACAGAGTTTATAGGTCATTGTATATTCTCCCCTTACTAGAGAGATTGCCAGGGAGGGCAGACAATTTTTATGTAGACTTTCTCCTCCAGGATTCAAACCCAGGTATTACCATGTAGTAGCAAAATTCTGTGTTGCTGTGATGTCTACAAGGAAAAAACTGGTTACAGATTTATAGCGGTCAGTTTATGACAATTTTTGTAAATAGAACAATCTTTGGAAAATGATATTTACACACATACTTATTGGATCTCCACTAATATAAACTAGGGAGTGACCCTAATTGTTTGAGAACACGTACTTTCTTAATAGGGATGTTATTATATACTAGTAATGTATTATAATGACAATATTTTTATGTATATGTAAATAGTGGTGTCTATTGCTGGTCTAAGACCGTAATAAAGTTTTATTCATTCATTCATTCATTCATTCATTCATCATTTTAATAAAAGTTATATTTTAGCATGGCTTCCATTCTTTTGAAGTTTAGGGAACCATGTTTTTCCTTAGAGCCACAGCCATTTCCTTTGAGGTCCAAAAATTGGCCCTTTCAGGGATTGTGAATCAAACATTAGGGTTGTATTCTGACGTCCTTGAGTGTGATTATAAGTGGTAACAAAACAAACTGGGGCAAGAAAGGAGAAGATCAGAGGTGGTATTCAGCAGGTTCTGACCAGTTCTGGAGAACCTGTAGCAGAAATTTTGAGTAGTTCGGCGAACCGGTAAATCCCACCTCTGACTGGAGATTTTACAGTAATCTTCCCCTGCCACGCGCACCAAGCCATGCCCACAGAACCAGGAGAAAAAATATTTGAATCCCACCACTGGAGAAGATGCAACACATATTTTAAGGGTCACACCTAATCAATGTCTTTTCTTGTTTGATTTATTGTTTTTTGACAATCACATCTATTAAATGTTGTTTCTGTGCCCCATAAAATATCTGATATCCCCACCCCCCTTTTGGCTGAAGAACCTATAGCTTGCATTAGATGGGGAGAAGACACTTTGCAAAAGTATTGGGTATCTTTCATATTCAGGGACTAGACTCTTTCCAGCTACAAGCCAACTCAGATGCTTGATTTTTGTTGGCAACAGTGGTATCTCAGGAACTGTTTCCTCCATCCTAAACCCCTATCCAGATCTCCTTATTCAGAGCTGGGCCTCAGTGTGTACTTCCTATTTCACAGAATATACAAGATGAAAGCATAAGCATATGTACATCAAAATGGAATGTAGATGCATCTGCTCCCAAGACACATAGACAAGATGTGCACACCCTTAGGCCGCAAAGAGAAAGTTCATGCCTACATACAAAGGTATAGATGTAATGTGTCTTCATCACATGGAAGAAAATAAAAATGTTTTCTATGGCCACAGCTGATAATTGGAAAAAATTCCAGAAGCCATTCTTGGCATGCTGTCCCCAACTTGCTTTTAATGCAACTAATATGATCATTTAGTGGCAAAAACATTTCCTGCTTGTGCGTTATACTGCTGTGCTGACCAGCCCGTCCCTCTCCCAACATCAACATCTGCCAAATCTCTGATAATCCATGTGATTTCAGGGACATTCAAGGCTTTTGTCTAGAGCTGGATGTGCAAGCGTCTGTCCTTGCAACTATTCACTGTGTCGGACACTAAAGAGAGGGACTAGTTCACAACCCAACACAGGAGAAAGGATTTGAAGAAGCATACAGACAATTCTAAATTTGATGACATACCTCCTTTCATAAAATGTGATGCTTCCTCAGAGGAAGCTATGTGAAAAGAAAGTTTGAGAAAATGTACAGGTAGTCCTTGGCTTATAACCACAACTGCCCCAAATTCCCACGACTAAGCAACACAGTTGTTAAGTGAGTTTGCCCTACTTTATGACAGTTCTTGCCACAGTTAAATGGATCACTGTGGTTGTTAAGTTAGTAACACAGTTGTTAAGTGAATCTGGCTTCACCCTTGACTTTGCTTGCCAGAAGGTCACAAAAGGTGATCACATGACTCATGGGACACTGCCACTATCATAAATACATTCCAGTTCCCGAGTATCTGAATTTTGATCATGTGACCACAGGGATGCTGCTATGGTCATGTGAAAAAAATGGTCATACGTTACTTTTTTTAGTGGTGTTGTAACTTCCAATGGACTCTAAACTAATGGTTTTAAGTTGAGGACTACCTGTAGTCGTAATAGATTGATACTCTTCTATTAAGCCTTTTCATTAATGCCATTAATTGACAGGTAGTTTACTACCTTGAAGTCACCAAACCTTCAAGCCTCCAAATTTCAGTTGCTGCCATCGGTTAAACAGTAATATGGCAATGAAGTATTGTATACCTTCATTTTATCCTTTTCCAAAATAAAACTCCCAGTTCATCAAGTAGAAATCTGAATATCTCTGACCAGCCCGCCTGAAGAGTTTGAAGCTGAGGTCCCCTTTGTTTTGGCCCTTTGCACCTTCTGTATCCCCACTAAAATTTTTATGTAATGATGTTTAAACAACTTATAGGGTTAATATCATGCTAGTCGCATTATAAAGCTTATCTTAAGTGTCCTCTTCTTTTTACTTTTACAAATTTGTAGCACAGCTATTGTTGTGGGCAGTACTTTTTTTCTCCACTCAGCATTCTGCTTGCAGTAACAATGAGAGAGATAGAGAATAAATCCTTTTAAAAAAAACCTTTCTTCTGAAAACAAAGGGATTGAGTTTGATATGTTCCAATAACTAAACTAACTGAAAGCAAGACAGAAAAAAGGAGGAACAAGAAGTTTCAATGGTGGCAAACTATTTATGGTTCTGAATGTTACCAAAAGACCCAGCAGCTGAATGAGAAAATCTTTCCATGTTAGGTTGAAAGGACTTATATAGGTTCTAACAACTTCTTGGTACATTAATGTTTTTTCTTAAAGAAAAATTACTCACTAATTGGATTTGCCAACAAATATGTGATTTACACTTAGTAAATCCACTGCTTTTGCATTTATATACTTTTGTAGGTTCCATTACCAAATGAGTATAATTATCAGAATTCATAGTTGTGTGCTCCATGACACCTAGCAGTAGCAACTTCTACATAATTACTTGTTTCAAAGGTATTTTAGATACTGGCACCAGAAATATAGCCATAACGCAACAACATCTTTTTTTAAAACAAGTTTTATTCAATTTTTCCAAGACAAAGAAAAAAAAAGCTCTTTTCAGTATACAACATAATTCCGGGTCATCACTTTTACATGCAAATATGACAATAATTATATATTCATTTTCTACATTCAACTTCCTATCTTATCCATTTTTAACTTAATTCTATTATTACCTCTCCATTCCAACTTTTACATAAGAAAAGGAACAAACAAATTAATCCTGTTCACTGATATTACTTTCATTCTAAACATCTTGTGGAAGAAATCGATGAATCGTGCCAATGTAATTATAGCCAAAGGATTTGCCAGACCATTTTAAAGTAACAACAAATTCTTTTATTCAACAAACGTATTTACATTTCACTGATCAATCCCTGACTTAGCTAACAGAGCAGCACTTACTTCACTCTCTGTCCTTTTTCTAAGCAACCATGTGATTTGGTGGGAGGGGCTTATATATGCTCACAGAGTCAGTTACAAAAAAGGCTCCAATCTTGCAGCTCTCCTGATTGGCCAAAATATATTTGAAATATTTACACACAAATAATAATTTAAAAATATCTCCCACAATCCCCTTCTTCTGTAAATTCTTTCAAAAATATTTTACAATTATACATTACAATATTTACAAGACATAAACAAATCATACATTAAAAATCATGCCTATTTTCTCAGACAGATAGTAGTGTTGGTCGCTGGGCAAAGGCTTTGTCAACGTATCAGCAATTTGTTCCCTGGTATTGCAATGAATTATTCTTATGAATTCCATTTTTGCCATTTGCCTGGCATGTTTATATTTTATATCGATATGTCTCGACCTGTGTCCCACTGCGTTTCAGATGGATATATCCACAGCAGCCTTATTATCTCCCGGTATTTTAACTGGATAAAAGGTATATCCCACAAGTATTCAATCAAGTCATTGAACCACACCAAGTTGTTTGCAGCCTTAGATAGACAAACGTATTCTGCTTCAGTAGTAGAGTTGGCTATTAGCTTTTGCTTCCCTGTATACCAGTGCACTGGACCCCCATTCAGAAACACAATGTACCCTGATGTGCTTTTTCTGGATTTTGGGTCTCCAGCCCAGTCAGAATCCGCAAAGCAGCTTAAGATAGGTTCCTCCGATAGGAAGGGCTCCAATACTAATATTGAGTCTGCGGTATGAGACAAATACCTCAATAATCTCTTAATTGCCTCCCAATTATATCTTTTAGGGTTCTTTACATGCCTGGCTAATAAGTTGACCGGCAGGGCTATATCCGGTCTACTCCAGTTCGTGATGTAAAGAAGCGATCCAATCACTGACCTATACAAAGTGTTGTCAGGGAACTCCTCACTTTCACAATACATGTTCCTGAGGAAATCAATTTGCATAGGTGTCCCTACAGGTTTTGATTTTTCCATGGAGCACTTTTCCACAAGTTCCAAAATCTTTTCTCTTTGGGAGAGACCAAACCCCTTCTTAGTTTTGATGATCTGTACACCCAAATACTTATCAATTTTGCCCAGGGTTTTTAAACTGAAGTGCTTCTTCAAGTCTTCCGCAAATTGCTTACATTTAGAATCAGATTTCCCTACATACAAAATATCGTCAACGTAAATGAGCACTTTCTCCCTGGACCCCTGACTGCCCTTTGTGAAAACACATTCATCAGCTGGAGTGGTGGTAAAACCTATCTGTCTCAAAACTTTTGTTAGGCACTCGAACCATCATCTATCAGATTGTTTGAGACTTTTCCTTAAAACCAAATTGGTTTACCTTTACTATCAATTCCTGGAGGGGCCCTTACATATATTTCCTTATCTAATTCAGCATGCAGATACGGTGTGGATGTCAAACTGGTGTACATTTTCACCCAAAATAGCTGCCATCATCAATGCTATTTTCACACTCTCCGGCCTGACCATGGGGACATATGTGTCATCATAGTCGTCCGGATATCTTTGGGCGTAGCCTTGTGCAACTAATCTGGCTTTGTATAAATCTTTCCCATTCTCCAGCGGCTTCCTTTTATACACCCACCTTGTGCCAATTAACTTTTTCCCATCTGGGAGATTCCTTGGTTCATACACTTCCATTTCGTTCAGACTATTTAACTCTAATTCCATAGCCTCTTTCCACTTTACTTGCTCCACTGCAGGATCTTCATAACTCTTGGGAGTTGACACTATACTATTAACCGAGGCAATGTATTCCTCATATCCCTTTGGAGGCTTTCCTTTGTTATCCCTTTTAGATCTCCTGACTACCACCCAGTTGCTATCATCGCTGCTGTCATCGCTACTTTCCTCATTTCTGTCCTCTCCTGAACTCTCTTTTAATATTCCTTTAGTCACACCTTCAATTAAGTTTCGTTCATCTGAATCTGAATCATCCGAATTGTTAGGAGGTGATGGGCTCCTATTCCTCTATTTCCCCTTGCCCCTTCTGATTCTCTAGTTATTATTTCATTTGTGTGGATCTTCGTCCAATTCACATTTTTTGTTGAAAACAGCTGATCTAGACACTGTTAATTTCCCTTCCTCACTTACAAACCTGTATGCTTTACTTCCGGTTTCGTATCCGGTGAAAACTAGCCTTTTGGAAACCCTGTCTCTCTTCCTCCTGATCTGTTTTGGAATGTGAACCTCAGCAGTTACTCCAAATATTCTGAGGTGATCTAACCTTGGCTTTACCCCATAAATTTTTCATATGGAGTAGTGCCTATCACACTAGACCACGTCCTGTTGAGTGTGTAATTGGCATAATTGACACCCTCACCCCAATATTTTTCTGACAGGCCTGCATCCTCCAGGATGCATCGCACCATGGTTTGCAGTATACCATTTCTGCATTCTGCAATGCCATTCTGAAATGCTGAGAATGGTGCTGTTCGTAAATGCACTATCCCTTTTCTTTTTAGACAATTCTGGAATTCCTTTGAATGGAATTCCATCCCCCTATCTGTCAAGATCTTTTTGATTCTGGTTTGGTACTGATTCTCAACTAGCTTGTGAAATTCCTTGAACTTCATGTCTGTCGAACACTTCATGTTTGTGTTCAACACTAAATACAAAACCAAATCTACTGTGATCATCTACTATGGTTAGAAAATATCTGTTGTTACCAAATGAGGGCTTCAATGGGCCCACTAGATCCATATGCATCAGCTCAAAAATGTGTTTTGTGCTCCTTTGTGAAGTTTTGGGGTGGGCTTGGTTTTTTGACTTTGAGGCCCTACATACTGCACACTCAAGATAGGTATCGCAGTCCTTCACCCATAGCCCTCTGGAGTACCTGGGCATTTTCTCTACCACCAGAAGACTGATGTGTCCCATCCTATGGTGCAAAAGGTGGGCACACTCATTGTGGGTGGGCTTTCCTGTAGTTATAAGACATTTATCACATTTAGTTTCTCTCACAAATTTAACATTTCTTTTACTCTCAGTAAGAGTTTCTTTTTCTTTTTTTTTCAATTCTGTCCGCAGTGATCCCTTTGACCTTTTGTTCCCTTATACGTGTTATTTCATCTTTCACCCTCTCACAGCTGGCTATGGAAGTGATAGGTACGTAGTAGGGTAGACCATCCTTTTCAACTACTTCACCAGCTTTCTCACCATCATAGGTCACAGAGACCTTCCCCTTGCTAAATATGTCTATATGTCCATCTTTTGACAACTTTAGAGTGGCCAACAGATTGTAGTCTATTCCTGGATCATACAGTATGTCTTTTATAAGTCCCAGCCCTGGTATGTAGGTGTCTCCTTCCCTTTTACTCTTTCACCTATACCATTGGCCACCTTGACCCCTGAATCCATTTCTTCAAAGTCAGTAAACAGCCTTTTACAGTTATAACGTGATTACTGGCACCTGAATCAATTAACCATTGTTGGCTTAGCTGCATCTTGGTCAATCTTGGTTTGTCACCCTCTATCACATTTGTAGAATTACTTTTGCATTTGGGGTTCTGTCTGTAGTTCCCATCCTTATTATTGTTCTTGTTGTAACTTGGTGAGGGGGACCTTGATATACTGGCTTTTCTTTCTCTACCCCTTCTTAATCTGTATTCTTCCCTTGAGGAGGGATTGTTCCTCTGGTCATCGTTTGACTGGCTATGTGACCGGCCCCTGCGTTTTTTAAATTGTAATAGTTTCTTCCCTTTTGAAGTGCCTGCTGCACCACATAGAAAACACTCTTGCACTTTGACCCTGTCCAAGGGTGCTCTCCTCTTAATCCTTTGTGCCTGCTGGCCCACATAGAAAACACTCTTGCACCTTGACCCTGTCCTGCTCTCCTGTCCTCTTTGTCATTCTGTCTTAAGTTAAATTCTGCTATAAATTTCCCTGACAGTACCTCAAGGGAAATATTGTCTTCACCATTGTAATCTAGCTGGGATACGAAATTGCTCCAGCTATTATCGAGGGAGTTAATGATAATGCTAACAAAGCTTTGATCAGTAATTATCTCTTCTCTTTGTCCCAAATCCACCCTCATTTCATTAAGTTTGCATAGGTACTCAGAGGTACTCCCTCTTTAAATTTTACTCCTCTTTAAATTTTGCAGCATGAAATTCCCTTGAGATCCTGCTTTGTGTGGACATGTGCTTACTATGAAACAACTTGAATATTTTCTCATACACCTCCAATGTAGTCAGATTATGGGGAATCATTGGATAAATGGTGGACTCTATAGTGGACAGTAAAGTACAAAATGACTTATAGTGGATGCAATCCTCCTCCATACTCCATGGCCTTTCCAGGGGATCTAGTAACATGAAGAGAGTATTTTCTCTCATTAACAACATTTGAACATCTTTAGACCAACTTAAAAGATTATTCCCACTAACTCGTAATTTAATAAAACCAGCAGGTAAATTCACCAAAGGCCTTGAATTATTGTTCCCTTGTGGCTGCTGGCCATGATTTTTAACGTGCCTGTATTCACAATAAGGCATGGGTACAGAAGCTTCTGTTTTAAAACTTGTAGCTTCTGCATAAGTTTGTTTCACGGGCAGGCTTTTTCGTGTATGCGCAATGCTCATTTCTCTCTGGACTCCATCATGTGAAGACCTCTTCCACTCTCTCTCCCGCTGGCCGGCCTGGCTCTCTGCTGGGGGTGCTGCTCCACTGCGAACTCTGCTATTACGCTCTGTGAACGCTGGTGAGCTTCTCCGATCGCTCTGGGACTCCCTCTGCATTGGTGTAAGTGGCACTGTACTTTCCGCTCCTCTTCTTTCCCTCTGAGGCTTGGGGCTCGTTGTCTGGGGGTGATTTTCCGCTCTGGATAGATGCCCTTCTGAGTTTGATGTTGGTGATCTCTCTGGTTCCCCTAGGTCTTCTTGGTTTTGGAAAATGCCGGTAATTGTATTTGTGAACCAAATCCTGCCGTTAAAGTCTCTATGGCTGAGCTTACTTCTTCCTCACTTGGTAAATTGGGCCTTCTCTCTTGTGCTTTGTGTGGGTCCCCATCCCTATCCAGTAGATATGGCAAGGGAGTTATTTCTCTGGGAATCATTGCTTCTGGGCTGCTTTCCATAAGGGGTAATAATGGGGGAGCCCATACTGGCTGGAAGGCTTCAAAATGGCACCTATAATTTTCATGCACTTTTCTCTGGGCTCGACTAGATAATTCGGGGCAAGATTGAATGTCTCTTACCGTCCCCGCATCTGGGATTCCTTGTCTGACTTCTGATTGTTCTTCCAGCTTCAGTATTTGCTTCAATTCTTTTATCACATTTTCGGTCTCTGCTGGCAGCCCCAGGAATTTGCAGAAGCCCCTTTTAAAATCAGCTGCTTTCTCCGCTCTGGCCTGCTCGTTCCGAATCTCTTTTCTGTCTGTTGATTCGGCCTCATCTCCCCTTGTTGTTGGCGATTGTGCTCAGGATGTCTCTGGGGTTCTGATTTCCTGCATAGTCTGTTCTATCGCCCTGCTCTCAGCTTCTATCTCCTGTTCTAAGATTCTTCTTTGGGCTTCCAAAGCCCTTGCCACCACTCTGGTGACTGTATAAGATCTCTTAGGCCCTGGCATAATTAAAATATTTTTAACTGGCTGAATATTGGCATTTATAGCAACCAAAATCTGCTGCCATTTGTGGAAGAAATCGATGAATCGTGCCAATGTAATTATAGCCAAAAGATTTGCCAGACCATTTTAAAGTAACAACAAATTCTTTTATTCAACAAACCTATTTACATTTCACTGATCAATCCCTGACTTAGCTAACAGAGCAGCACTTGCTTCTCTCTCTGTCCTTTTTCTAAGCAAGCATGTGAGTTGGTGGGAGGAGCTTATATACGCTCACAGTTACAAAAAAGGCTCCAATCTTGCAGCTCTCCTGATTGGCCAAAGTATATTTGAAATATTTACACACAAATAATAATTTAAAAATATCTCCCACACATCTTCTCAGTTCATTTCAATTTGCAATTCCATCGCATATTCTTTCCATAGATTCTAGATTAATACAAGCTTTTACACACAAAATAGAACATAAATCCCCCCCCCTTTTACTAATTTGGGAGTGTCACCTCAGTGGTTTAGATATAGCTTAATTCCCTCATCTTAATTCCCAATAAAGATTTATTTTAATTAGTTATAGTAATAATCATTCCCTAAAAAAAGAACTACATAACATGGTACTTTTCAGTCAGATTCCGCAGTGCATTTTCCCCCTTTACTTCCACAGAGTTTTATTTATAATACCAAAAGAAGAAAAAGAAACAATTAATCCATTTAGCTAGTCCTGGTCACTGATACTAATCTCATTTTTAAACATCCTTACAATTCATTTCAATCATTTCAATATATATAATAAACATTGACCTTTCTTGTAGCAATAATAATAAGAACATACATTCATCTACTAAAAAATATCAATGCCCCTCCCTCCTCTCAATGGTGTATATTCCCCTATTTTCTAGATAATTTGAACACAACAACATCTTAAAGACCTAACATTGTGAAGTATACTGTTTCTAAATTTTGGGATACAGTGGTAGTTAATGGTATAATGTATACATTATTCAAATGTTTAATCATTTTACATTTCATTCCAGTGCCAGTCCTTAGAATAATCCTATTATTTTCCATTTGGGGGTTGTTTGATAAATTCATGGGAGAAAGAACTACTGAACTAAGAATCTACTTATTTCATAGTTCATACTGAGTTCAGGGGTACTAAATACAGCAGTTCACAATATACTTGCCCTAGAAAGAGTCAAGGAATGTCCTTTAACATGCCACAAGCCAGTTTTGTCCCATCACATTTTCACATTGTATAGGCTATTTTTGTTGGTTGCCAGGTTTATCTGCCTAAATAGTAGAGCCATCCCTGATTCTGTGCCGTTAAGAAAACAATTGCAGAAGTTCAGCAGCAAGAGCTCTGTTATAAGATACACATAATCCTCAATTTATGTCTGTTGCTTAGCAAGTATTTGAAGTTATGATGGATTTCCCAAAAGATACTTAACAATCAGTTCTGACAGCCCCCTCCCCCAATTATGTGACTACATTTTGAACAGTTAGCATCTCACTTGCATTTACAGTCATTTGCATGTCCCATGGTCATGTGATTGTGATTTACATTTTTGCCAAAAAAAAAACCCTTGACATTTACTTGACATAAGGCCTTGGTGGTGCATGCTGCTAAATGCCTAGCACTTAAATTCCAGCTGCCTGCAATTATTGCAGGCTCAAATCCCACCAGGCTCAAGGTTGACTCAGCCTTCCATCCTCTCCAGGTAGGGAAAGTGAGGACCCAAGATTGTTGGGGGCAATAAGCTGACTTTGTAAAATTGCCGCTTAGTAATAAGCAGGCATATACAGTGGAATGAAGGCTATTGCTGAGCACATTGGGTTGTATCCCAAAAATTGTAAGCCGCCCTGAGTCTTTGAAGAAGGGCAGCATATAAATGTAATTAAAAAAAAAACTTCTGGTTTTTGGCAGCAGTACCTCATAGTGAATAATAAGTTAACTTAACAGCTACTGCATTCACTTAATGACCACAATTACTACTTAATGACCACAATTAACAACTATAGTGATTCACTTAACGACCACAATGAAAAAGTCTGTAAAATTGGATCAGTCATGGGATGACCTGCCTGATGACCATCATGACTATTTACCATAATGGGCATTATGATTGTAAGTCAAGGACTGCCCATATATACATTTATACAAACCCAAACAAGGTTGGTGTGCTAGGAAAAGTAGACCATAGATCAACCACATTAGGTGGAAAGGGTTAAGATCAGTGTTTGGCTTGGTTCTGGCATACCAGTATTGCCGAAGAGCAGTGGAGATCGAACTGGTTCTCTAAGACGCTCTGCTGTTGGGTCCACCCGGGCTCCCATACTGACCTTTGTTTGCTGCTTTTGAAGTACAGCTGCTTTGCCCAGCACAGCAGATTGCACATGTCAGCTGCTGAAGCAACAGGGAGAGTGCAGGATTGCAGAAGGTGAGTCGGAAAGCCTCTGCGCCAATGGTGGGATTCAAATATTTTTTTCTACCGGTTCTGTGGGCGTGACTTGGTGGGTGTGGCAGGGGAAGGATACTGTAAAATCTCCAGTCAAAGGTGGGATTTGCCAGTTCTCCGAACTACTCAAAATTTCCGCTACCGGTTCTCCAGAACCTGCTGAATACCACCTCTGCTCTGCACCTGCGTAAAGTGCACATTTGGCGCACACGTGCACGCAAAGCACACCCACCAAGCCATGCCCACCCAACCGGTGGTAAACATTTTTGAAATGCACCACTGGTTAGGATCTGGACTGAGAAGTTCTGGGAGTTGGTCCATATATTTTATAGGTGCTGTTCGAGCAAGTGGGCCTATAGGCTGGGAACCCCATCACCAAGTTTCTTCTCTTCCAATATGAACAGGTACATTGACTTCACAAAAGAAAAAAAAGGATTGATGTGTATGTTTTAATAAAAGAAGCATTGCTTCTATTTCTGCTCTAGAATAATTTAGAATGGATTCTATTTTATAGTGATAGATAATCCATCCTCGATATTATCTATTCCAGTACTTAAGTTGAGAGTACTATACTCCAGTTACAGTACTAAGCTGGGAGGGATATGTATTAGAGAGCATGAGAGTGTGTTATATTTACCTTTACCAGTTTTTTTCCCCAGAGTTCCTTTCACCAGCTTTGGGCCTCTGGGATAATTAAGCTTTGTCATGTTTTTTTGTTGTGGGCTCCTATCCATGAACTGTCAAATCAGCAAGAACACATTTGTTTTTAAATAAATTCCTTGGATTTTGAGTTGTCTGAACTAATATTCTGATTTTTCACAACAGTTTCTGTACCTTAAGTAGAACAAATATAGGAAAACTTTCTATGTGGAGCAGGAGATAAATCAATCTGGAGAGCAAAACAAGGCAGCACATATGAAAGACCATCAGACTTTGATCTTCTGGAATTTCAGAAGACCATCAAGACCTTATGGTTCCAGAAAGGTTTAAAAGTAACTCCCTGCAGATTGTGACTGCTTATATTGGAATAATTTCCTGGAACGTTAGGAATCCTGAGTATTAGTATTAGTGGTTCGTATTGATCAGGTTTACAGAGATGGTATGTTTGTGTCTTAAAATTGGATATGATTGAAGCACTCTATAAGCTTGAATAACACATATGTAAACAAATATATACATATATACATACATTCAGTACTGGAGCAACTACCATTAGGTCTAATAATCCTATAGCAGGTCTTTTCAGATACTATCACAAGATATCATTTGAATGCTTTCAGGCTTCTGAAGGAGCTGGCAGATATGATATCGGAACTACTGAACAAAATCACAGTTCCTGGAGCCTGGGCGAAGTGCCAGAAGCCTGAAAAGACCTAATATGGTTCCAACTTTCAAAAAAAGGAGGGGGAAGCGGAACTAGGAAACTACAGACCAATCAGATAGCCATCAGTACCTGGGAAAATCCTAGAAAATATAATTAAGTAGTGGATTTGTGAGCATCTAGAAATGAACAAAGTGATTAACAGAAGCCAGCAACAGATTGTGCCATACCACCTTATTGCTTTCTTTGACTAAATTAGTGAATCAAGGAAATGCTGTGGATGTAGTACAGTTACAGCTTATTTCTTCGTAAGATAGAATGTGAGACAGACAGTATCACTACCAAATGGCTGATCAACCACATTCATTACATAGACCTCAACAAAAATACATCAACAATGAGAAAAGCATATAGTGGAGTACCTCAAGGTTGTTTTGGGCCCAGTGTTCTTCAATAACTTTATAAATGATATAGATGAGGGGATACAAGGAGAATGCATCAAATTTTCAGGCGATATCAAGCTAAGCTGGGGATTGTTAACATTTTGGAGGATAGACTCAAGATTCAGAAAGATGTTAGCAGACTTCAGCAAAGGACCCATCCAATAAGATACAGTTAGGTGGTGAGAAAAATGAAGTCCTGCACTTAGACAGGAAAAATCCAATGCATAAGTTTAGAATAGGCAGTAGTTGGCTTAACAGCAGTAATTTTGAGGGATCTAGGAATCCTAGTGAACCACCTCTTAGGTATGAGTCAGCAATGTGCTTCAGCTGCCAAAAAAAGGCAATGCAATCCTAGGCCGCATCATCATGATCATAAGACTCAACAGTATCATTCCATACTGCACTAGTGAGGCCACACTTGGAATACTGGATCCAGCTCTGGTTGCCTCAATACAAAAAAGATGCTGAAACCAGTGGTGGGATTCAAATTTTTTTACTACCAGTTCTGTGGGCTTGGTGGGTGTGGCTATGTGGTCATGTGACTGGGTGGACATGGCTAAGTTGCTTCTATTTCAATTTCTCGTATATTAGAAAATAATTCTCCTGATATCCATATCATATCTATTCTAGACCATGATGCATGCCTATCTGAATAAAAAGTATATATTCCTTATTTTTCACATTTCTCTCTCCATGCATCTTTTAAATTTATTTTCCCTATCATTCAAAAAAAGGATTTTCGTGGTGTCTTTCTAATATTCTTTGTTGTTTCTGTGTTTTATAATCCAATTGCTCATTAATTATTCCATTGAAATCTCCCATCATACAAATATGAACATAATCCAGTTCTATTATTTTCATATGTAATTTCCTGTAAAATTCTTCTTGATTATCATTGGCAGCATAAATTGCTATTACAAAATTACATTATTGTCCATTATTTCCACCATCAAAATCCTTCCATCATCATCTGTATAGATTGGTTCTGCCAGAATTGTATCTCTAATCTATAAGACCACACCTCTTTTTTTACATTGTGTCAATGACGTAAATAATTTCCCTAATTTTTTTTGTTTCAATATATATTCATGTTGTTTTTTAATATGTACTTCTTGTAGGCAGATTATATCAAACTTTAATTTCTCTAATTTATGAAATACTTTCCTTCTTTTAGTAGCTAAGTTAAGTCCATTTATGTTAATTGTAATCAATTTTCCTCATCCATTTTAGACTTTATAAGGTTTTGTTGCTCTAGTAGATCTTGGTTCTCATTGCTCTCTACTGTACCTTCTTCTTTTTCTTTTTCAATTACTGCTACACTTCTTCTTACTTTTTTTCTTGGACTCTCAAAAATTAATTCTAGATCTTGTATCTTCCTCCTTTCCTCTCAAATATTCTAGATAGAATAGCTCCACTTTTTCAACTGTGTCAGTTCTGTGTCTTTGTTCCTGCCAGGTGAACAAGAGACCTTCTGGTATCAACCATCTGTAATTTACTCCTCTTTTAAGTAACTCTTTGATCAAAAAAAGGTATTGTCTTCTCATCTCTCTTACTCTTCTTGGTACTTGTTTCAGCATCACAATTTATTTATCTTTATACTTTAATGTCTTCTTTCTTGCCACCTGCAGTATCTGTGTTTTAATAATTTTCTTAGTAAATCTAATGTGAACTTCTCTTGGTAATTTATTTCTCATTGCATATCTTGTATGGACACGGAACACTTCATCCATTCCATCCATCATCTTCTCTTCAGTTACCTCTAATGCTTCTGCCAGTATTTCTGTCATTATTTCAGCAAGGTTTTCACCCTTTTCTTCTACATTTTGGAATCTCAGATAAAATTCTGACCTGTCAATTTCCCATCCCTAGTCCAGTCCTGCCGTTTTCGACTTCACTCAATTTAGTATTAATATCTCCAATTTTCTTACCTCTTTATTCATCTTGTTCTTCAATTTTCTTAAGTCTGTCCTCATATTTCATCATCATCTGTTGGATATTCTCAACTTTCTCATCTGTCTTTTCTGTTCTTTTCTCAATATTCTCTGTTCTCTTTTCAATATTATCTGTTTTTTCTTGTATCTTTTGAGGTCCTTGCATAATCATCTGCAGTGTCACTTCCTTCTCCTTCTCCTTCTCCTGTTGCAATATCATCTGTATTGATCATTGTCCTCCAGATGGTGAAGAGGAAGCAGTTGGTGTTTGAGAAGCTGGAGCTGTTGTCTTTCTACTCATTTTGTAATTATTAACAATTAAAAAAGAAAAAAGAAGAGAGAGAAAAAAGAGACAGGAGCTAACAACTGCTACCCCAATAAAAAATATGGAAGAAAAAATAAAAAGAGGAGGGAAAAAATCTTCAGGCACTTGTGTACCTTAATCCAATTGGTTCCAGTTATGTGCAAAATAAAAGGGAAAGTAAAAAGTAAAAAGAAGAGAGGGTGAAAAAATATGAAAATTTTTAAAAAGGAATTAAGAAGAAAATTAAAAGAAAATAACTGTCTATGTAATTCCCTTAATATAAAAACAAAAACAAAAAGAAAGGAGTAAGTAAAAATATAATCTAGTTCCTGGATTAAAAGGCTAAAATCCAAACATAAAAATCCAGCTAGCAGGGAAGTGAAAAAAAAAAGCAAATAATTCTTCTGACAAAAAGCGAGTCACTGCCACTAAATATCCAAGGCTCTGTAGTAAATCAAATCAAACTTTCCAGTTCCAGTCTTTTCAAGGTCACTTTAATCTTCTTTCTTTCAACTTCAACTCCAGACTCTGGCTATCAGTAGTTTCACAGAAGAGCACCTGTATAAACAGTCTGCCATGCTCATCCCACTATCTTTTCAGTAAAGAGCTCAGCGTCCTTGAATGTAACTCCAATACACAAACAAGTAAGAAAGAAAAGAAAACAAAGTATCCAAGCCTCTAGATGGTAGTGCTACTTGTTTTCCATCACTTTCACTTCCCCTCATAAATCCAAAGCCAGGAATAGATTTAAAAAAAAAATAGAATCTTTTCTTTTTAAAAAAGAAAAAAGTAAATCTCAAATAAAATAGAAGTGTCTTAATCAAAACCAATTTCCAAAAAAGTTATTAAAGAAAATAAAAAGTTAAAAAAGCCCAGTCCAGTTAAAGATTGAGAAGCCTTGCCAAATTCCAAATTCCAATAAAAAGGAAAAAAAACCCTTCAATTTAAAACTAGCTTAATCTCACCACTTAGCCACTTTTATCTTCACTTTTAAATTCACTTTCAGTCTTTTAGGGTGTTCTCTCCAAAAAATAATAAGTAAAAATTCATCTCACCAAACCGACACACTTTCTTCTGATCTCTTCCATTCTGGAGCTGTCACAGCTTCAGCAGCTTGAATGGCTGCCTCTCCACTGCCAGCAAAAAGGGCTTCTCCTGGATCCCTGGGATCAGCAGGATGTGCCCTTATCAATCACTGTCTCTACGGGATGGTTTAGGTCCGGTGGGACTGACCAACAGTGGAAATATTGACAGCAATCTTGGAGCATCAAGATCGCATGTCATACCGCCGTGACACTAGCTCCGCCCTCTCCTGAGAACGCCCTTTCTATCTACGCTGCAAGAGAGTCCCGGATGGTATGACTCCTCCCTCTGATGTCATAGAGCTGAGTCTGCCACTATATAAAAAGCCTGCCCCTAGCTAGCTCCCCAGCTTTTAGGCAAAGATGCAGACAAAGGTGTCTCTGGAAGATAAATCACAACAATTAATTTACCCCTCTCCCACCAGGACCAGATGCCTAGGGGTGGGGCTGAACTCTCTTGCAGCATAGATAGAAAAGGCATTATCAGGTAATTATACAATGCCCATTCTCACCCATGCTGCGACAAGAGTCCAGGATGGGACATACCAAAGCCTGCATGTCCACAGGAGGGTCATTGTCTGGTCCACTCACTCCAACTGTGGGACAACCTTCTGTAGTACCCTTCATCCAAATGCCACCTCAACAGAGGCATAAGAATCCAAGCGACAGTGCCATATATATGGCGAAGGAGATGCCCAGGTAGCTGCCCTGCAGATTTCTTCAAGTGATGCCTTGGAATTCCAGGTAGCGGAAGTAGCCGCACTTCTAGTGGAGTGGGCTGTAATATTCTTGGGCACCGGCAGGGTACCCAAGAACTAATGGTAGGTGAGGAAGCCTTGCTCCCCAAGGATGAAGGTTGGAAAGAGACAAACATGACTTCGGATTTCCTAAAGATCGCAGTATGTTTGATGTAGATACAGAGAGCTCGCCTTACATCCAATGCATGCCATTTGTGCTCCAAGTCATGGAGTAGCATGGGGCAGAAATCTGGCAACACAATGTCTTGTGCCCAACGAAACCACGAATTCACTTTAGGGATGAACATAGAGTCTAGCCTTAGAACCACACTGTTCTCATGGAAATTGCACAGGTCCTGTCTAACTGCTCCGACACTCTCCTGGCTAAAGTAATGGCCACTAGAAAAACTACCTTGATGGTCATAAATTGAAGAGACACAGATCTAAGAGGTTCAAACAGGCTTCCTGTAAGTGCCTGCAACACTTTGGGGAGGTCCCATGTGGGATACTTATGAACCACTGGGGCAGCAGAGATTAGAAGTCCCCTTCAAAAACCTGGGAACTGAAGGATGGTGGGATAAGATCAAGTAATTTTCCCAGGACAACACTGATGACAGAGCTGCCACCAGATGGCGAAGAGTGTTAGGTGCTAGCCCCTGATTTAGCCCATCTTGAAAAAACTTTAACACATCTGCAACAGATGCCAAAGAGGTGTTTTGGGCTGACTTAGAACACCAAATACAGAAGATCTTCCAGGTAGCATCATATATGTGGGTAGTGCAAGGTTTACAGGAAGCCTGGATAGTCTCTATCAGGGAGGTTAGAGTCCCTCAGAGATTGCCGCTCAAGCACCAAACGGCTAAGTGAAACCACTGAGGGTCCGGGTGGAGTAAAGCTCCTTGATGAAGATCCTGTTGGCCGGAATCCTCCATGGCTGGGCTACAGACAGATTCACCAGGTTGGCGAACCAGGGTCTCCTGGGCCAATGGGGCGCCAGAAGTAGTAGCTCTGCCTTCCTCCAACATCTTCCAAATGACTGCCGGAATGATCAGAAGAGGGGGAATGACATAAAGGAGGCTTGGAGGCTATTTGCTCCAAAGAGAATTGGTCCCCTCTGCTCCCTGGGTCGGAAACCTGGTGAAGAATCTGCTTACCTGAGCATTTTGAGGAGAGGCAAAGAGATCTACTGCTGAAGTTCTGAACCTGCAGGACAAATCCCAGAACAAGGAAGGGTGGAGACTCCACTCCGATTGGTCGACTCTGGACCGACACAACCAGTTGGCCTGGGTGTTGTCGACCCTTGAAATATGGTCCACCCTGATGGAAAGAAGGTGAGTCTCGGCCCACCACCCCGGGCATTCTGCTTTCCTCATCAATGCCCTGGACCTGGTCCCCCACTGCCTGTTAACATGTGCCTTTGTGGCCACATTGTCGGTCATGACCAGTATGTGACAACCTGCCACCCTGCTCTGGAAATGCTTCAGGGCTAGGAAGATGGCTCTGAGCTCTAGCCAATTGATGGGACAGGCCCTGTCTACCTGAGACCAAGTCCCCTGGGCTATTTCGCTGGCTAGATGGGCCCCCCAGTTCTGGAGGCTGGCATCTGGGGTGAGCAGGATTCTGTCTGGTTCCTTGAATGGAAATCCTTTCCTGACTGCCAAAGATTGCCACCACCTGAGGGAGCGAAGGATCTGTGGCAGACCCTGAACCCTGGTGGAAGTGTGGCTGGTTCCTGCCCATTGAAAAGGCAGCAGGAACCATTGAAGAGCCTGGGCATGGAGATGGGCCCACGGTACAATGCCAATGCAAGAAATCATTTTTTTTTTAATTACATTTATATGCCGCCCTTCTCCAAAGACTCAGGGCGGCTTACAATTTTTGGGATACAACCCAGTGTGCTCAGCAATAGCCTTCATTCCATTGTATATGCCTGCTTATTACTAAGCGGCATTTTTACAAGGTCAGCTAATTGCCCCCAACAATCTTGGGTCCTCAATTTACCTACCCCGAGAGGATGGAAGGCTGAGTCAACCTTGAGCCTGGTGGGATTCGAGCCTACAGTAATTGTAGACAGCTGGATCTTAAGGGCAGGCATTTACAGCCTGAGCCACCAAGGCTCTAAGAGCTCTAAGAGCTTGGACAGGTGGGACAAGGGAACTGTGCACTGCCATTGGATCTGAATGAGGAAGTCGTTGAGGCTCTCCCAGTGCTCCGGGGAGAGAAAGACCTCACAGAGCAATGAATTGATTGCCCCAAGATGAAGTAATCTGGTCATTGGAAAAAGATGGCTTTTCTTGAAGTTGATAGAAAACCCATGGTCTTGCAGGATCTGCAGCGTGATGTGGAAGTCGCTATGGGCAGATTGAAGCAGTGTCGACTAGATCAAGATGTCATCCAGGTAACACTGGACCCTCACCGGAATTGCTTGAAGCGAAGCTGCCAATGCTGCCAAGATCTTGGTGAAGACTCTGGGGGCCGATGAAAGCCTGAAAGGCAGGGCCCGGTACTGGAAATGCTTGTTCTGGTAACAAAAATTAAGAAACTGGCGGTGATGAGGCCAGATAGGGATATGGAGATATGCCTCCATAAGATCTATGGAAGAGAGGAGATTGCCCTCCCGAATGCTCTTTAGAATAGTATGCAAAGTCTGCATCTTAAAACATCTATAAGGGATGAATCTGTTCAAAAACTTGAGGTTGAGAATGCCTTGCCATCCCCCCCACGGGGCCTTTTGGATCACAAGAAGGTGAAAGTAAAAACCTAGCCTTTGTTGATCCACTGGAACCGGCTGAATGGTTCTGATGTCCATGAGGTGTTGAATAGCTGATTCCATCAAGGCCCATTTCGAACTGTCCCTAGAAGTTGGGCAGCAGACAAAAAAACTTGGGGGTTGAAAGAGAAACTCCAGCCGGAGACCTGACCTCACCATCCTGAGCACCCAGGCACCTAATGTGGACTCTTCCCATTTGGAGGCGAAGAATGACAAATGGCCTCCGATTGATGGGGAGAAAGGGCATTCACTTAGAGCGTTGGAAAGAATGACCTCCTTTTCCTCGAAAGGGCTGTTTACCTGTGGTCTGGTGCTGCCTGCCTGCAGCCTCAGGTTGTTGTTCCTGATGAGGAGGGAACATTCTCTGGCCCCTAGAGAAATGAGTGGAAGACTCAGGATGGAAAAAACAAGGTCGGTAGTACAGTGCAGGACAATACTCTGACTTCTTCCCTGCTGAGGAGAGAACTTTTCTCTTGTGCCTGGTTTCCACCAAGTATGGCTCCAGGGGTGTCGCTGAACAGCTTTTCTCCAGCACATGGAGCAGAGGCCAGCTTCCATTTCTGGCAAGAATCAGACTGCCAATTTCACAGCCAGAGGAGCCTCCTAGCTGCCACCGATGATACAGTGCCTCTTGATGCAAATTTGGCTGAATTCAGTGCAGCATCTGCCGTGAATTCTGCCACCGCAATGATTTTATTAAGGTCTTGATGAGACCTAAAATTGGTGGTAGGAAGCTGATCTCGCAGTTGGCATAGCCATCTCAGAGATGCCCTCATAAAAAATGAGGCTGCTGTGGAGGCCCAGACCGCCCAAGCCTCAGCCTGGTGGGTGCGCTTGAGAGTTTGCTCTGATCTCTTGTCCTCCACCTTGAGCACATCCTCTGGCTCAGTGGGGGTGCCTGAAGTTGAAAACGAGGCAACCACCAGGGAATCCACAGCTGGAACCAGGAGACTGTTGGCCAAGGAAGGGCCCACATTGTAAAAATGCCCATCGTGTGATGAAGGCTGAGGCCCTGTCCCCGGGGAGGCACACTGCTCCTTGACCAAATCCAGAAACAACAGAGGGGATGGAAGTACCTCTGTATGGACCACTGGCTTTGAGAAAAGAGAGTCACTGTGACTAGAGGAAGCCACTTGGGGTTCAGGAGCCACCTCCTCAGGACTTAATTGGGCAGTGACTAGGGTCTTGTGCAGGAGCGGCTTGAACAGAGAAGGTTTAAAGACCACTGCTGAGGGGCATTGATCAGATCTAAGTCCCTCTTCTTCAGATAAATTGGAATCCCTGATCTCCCCTTCCTCCTTCTCTGACATGGAGGAATGACTGTGATCAGAGGGGTTGGAGTAATCCGTCTCCTCATCCTCACCCCAATCTGATTGGGTAGATGGGTAACTGAACTGTTGTTGTCTGGGAAAACCCCTCTGAGCTGGAGGGACCCCTTGGGAGTAACCAGAAACCAAAGACTGACCTCCCTGATGGGCGGAATAATTGCTGAAACTCCTCAGCGAGACCCTGTCTGATGGCCACTGAGACCATGTCTCTGACATCATCAGGTCTGCTCCCTGTGGGATACACTGGACGCCTGCAGCAGAGGGGGTGTAAGTCACCTCAGGTTTAGGCCTAAGGCCTCTTTCAATAACCTGGCCTAGGGAGTAAGAGGGACCAGGGCCCCAGGCAGCCTGTCTGAAGTTGGGCCCAGACCTGCTTAAATCCTGGGGTAAAACTTCTTCTTCCACCCTCTCTGGAGACCAAGCTAAAAGATGGCTGGCAGAGCTAGATTCAGCCTCCCCCACCCTAGTCGTAATCCCTGGGCAAACCTGTACTTCCCCTGACTGGGAAGTCTGTTGGATCTGGTTTCTCATCTGTTTCAGTGTCTTAGCAAACTGTTTTTCCAAAGCAGCATGTCTTCTCTTCTCAACCCTGAATTCGGATTTGGATGTCTTTTTTGGGGGAAGGGACTTGGCCTTGATCTTTGCTGCAGCCTTTCTTTTTGCTGAATGGCCTCTTTGTCTTCTCCTCTTCCTCATTGGGACTTGAGAACCTTGAGCTTCTTCCAGGCCAGTGAGTTCTGACTGGGCCATTCTGCTAACAGAACCGATACAAGAGGTGCTGGGAGCTTCCCCTGTGAGAGTGCTGCCTGTTGCGTGGGCTGGGTGAGCAGTGAAAGCTGTGAGGCCCTGGTAATGGCCGCTCCACAAAACAAAATGGCCACCTGGCTCCCAAAATGGCCACCTGCCATGTGCACTGGCCCTGGGATGGCCTGGTTACCTCCTCGCTCCCTAGGCTCTTACCAACCTGGAACTAAGAGGAAATTTCCTAACAGTGAGAGGAATTACCTCTGGAACAACTTGTTTCTAAGTTGTGGATGCTCCATCTCTGGAGGTTTTAAAGAAAAGATTGGACATCCATTTGTCTGATATGGTATATAAGGATTCCTGCCTCGGACAGGGGATTGGACTAGAAGACTAAGGTCCCTTCCAGCCTTATGATTCTATGTTTCTTTTCATTACAAAAGCATGGCAATTCAGGAGTAGCTATTAGTTCTGAGGTTTAAAATATAGAATTTAAAAAGAAAAGTCACAGCAAGCATTTGACTTCCACCAAAAGGAATGTACCTCTGTAACAGAGTACAATCAGGATTCCCACAATTTTTAAGCTATAAAAATGTACAACTCCACTTTTGGGATACCCTGTATATTAAGGTGACCAACTTTTATACAATGAAAAGGAGGACACAAATAAATTGAAAAAAAAAACAAAGCCACTTGCGCATGGCACACTCTTGCGTGCGGTGCACTCTTACGCACGGTGCACTCTTGCGTGTGGCACACTCTCTCAAAACAATTTTCCTATGTGGAGTGCATGCATCTCATGATTGCATCTCGCTGCACTGTACCGAGCCTTGACGAATTGTCATGTCAAATACAAATTTATCATATCACACACAACGGATCAGATTGGCATCGATCAAATGCGTAGATTTACAGATTAGTCTTCAAATATCAAAAAGGAGGACATGTAGGACACTTTTCGAGAGAGGACAGAACTTACAAAAGGAGGACAGTTGGTCACCTTATGTATATTATATTGATGACATAATTCTAGTTACAAGTAGGTCCATGATGGAAAAACATCCAACCAAATTTTAGGCAGCTTCCAATTATCCCATAGGAAGAAGAACAGGCAAAGGTAACTACTGTAGATCTGGCTATGGGAAGCAAACCCTAGGAAATTAAGTGACAGACAGGCAGACAAAACATGGATAAGCAAAGTCAGTTTTTATTAAGCAAATTTTATTTTTATCCATTTACTTTGTGCACATTGTTTCCTAGCTCCAGGGTTAAGGTCAATGCTAGTAAACAAGTTAGTGAAAATGAGCAATCAGCAAGTGGTCACTTTATATACCCAATTAAATTGGCAAACCCCTACAGCTAATAAACCCTTGGAACATGTTGGTTAAATAGCTCATTAGGGCAATTAAACCTGAATTAATTTGATTCTATAAACTAGTTGGCAAGCAAGCATTTATCATATTTAAGTATTTCTGAAATTTCCAAGGAGAGGGAATGTCATATGTTTCTGCCAAAGCTAAATATAAAGATACCATGTTCTCTTCAAGCACACACAGGGGTAATGAAATACAATGTCATTTTAACATAGCACAACTCAGAACGTATGGAATTGTGAACTTGTTTGCTTCTTTAATATATTTCTTGTTTTTTTACTGCAACCAAAATACTTAGATGGGGCCAAACTAAAAAGAAAACATACAAATATGTATTCATCAAAACACCCCATTAAATTTTCTGTACCTAAAGCCTACAGAAATAAAAATATGTTCAATAAGTAATGTAAGTAACCCAAATTTCCAACTGCCTTTAGATTACCTATACAATTGGCTTTAAAACATGGAACCTGTTTCATAGACTTCCCAATGTCATTAAATGTGCTGAATTTTAGCATTACGTGTAGTTTTAATTCAGCTTCCATTCAAGGGTGAGCAATTTAAATCTCGAATGGCAGAATTGCAGTTTTATAGATCACACAAGACATTGTGGTTACTATTTTTAATGGTTAGGAATTTATCACCATACTTATATTACAGAGAAAGCCACAGCTGTTTCATATAGCATCTAACTTCAAAACATGCTACCCATTAAGCATGCTAAATTCTCTAAAACAGAGGACAGCCAATCAACTCCTCAGGCACAAAACTGACTTTGATTTTAGTCTTATCAATATACTATCTGCATGTTTTTGCTATAGACTAGAAAGAGAAGAATTAATCTGTTTCAGAGAATTGTACAGGTAGTCCTCAACTTATGAAGATAACTGCGCCCACAATTTTTGTTACTAAGTAAGACATTGTAAACTGAATTTTGCCCCATTTTATGATATTTTTTGCCACAGTTGTTAAGTGAGTCATTGCATTTATTAAATTAATAACATGGTTATTAGGTCATAAAAGGTGGACACATGTTCCTGGTATATTGCAATCATCATAAATATGAACCAATTACCAAGCATCTGAATTTTGATCACGTGACCACGGAGTTGCTACAATGGTCTTAAATGTTTAAAAAATGGTCATAAATCACTTTTTTAGTGATGTCACTTTGAATAGTCACTAAATGAACTGTTGTAAATTGAGGACTGCTATAATGAGGCAGAAGATTTCAAATATTAAGCATTTCCTTTGGAAAGAATAACTTTATATTTCAATACTGGTAAACTGAGTAGTAGAGATGCAGATTTATAAAATTACTTGCAATAAATAAATTAAACCTTCATGCATTTGCCATGATCTCTCTGGTGAAACTATTGAAAACAAGCATGCTGTTTGATTGTTTGAGCAAGACTAAGATTTTAATTCTTATTTTTGTTAATTATTTTATTCATTTTTTATTTTTTACATGTTTTATTTGTAGGGTTTTCAGGAGTTTTAAATTTGTTCTGCATTAAACTATTATCATTCGTGATTGCAATTATTCGTTACTGACACTAACATGTGAGAGATGCCTCAAATGTCTTTGTCCCACTACCACACAGCTGATCTGCAACAGATTGATTGTAGTTTCATTATTTCAATTTATATAGCTGTCCATCTCACTGTCATCTCTAGGCAGCCAACAGTTAAAAACACTATGTAACAAAAAAAGGCCCACAAAATTGGCAGCTGAGATAAAACCAAAACCAATCACTAATATAATGATCTTCCATACATTGCAACCCAATGTTGCCTGGTTTCATAGCCAACTCCATAAAAGACTAAATATTTTTGAGACCAATGTAATCTCCAGGGGTATGGTGTTCTAAGCTAGGGGTGTCAAACTCAATTTCATTGAGGGCTGCATCGGGGTTGTGTTTGACCTTGGGAGCCAGGGTGGATGTGGCCAGGATAGGTGTGGCCAGCTCAACGTCACTTGTGTTGGGGTGCCTGTGGTGGTCCGAACTCTCTGCCAGCGAAAACGGGCTCCCAAGCTCAAGTTTTGGCTGCAACAACCTCCTGTAACCTGCCAGTAAAAACATAGCTTGGGAAGGCAGTCCATGGCTGTTGTATGCCCCATTTTCAGATTAAATGACCTCCTGCAACCCTCTGCCAGCGAAAATGGAGCTCTGAGGGCCAGTCCTTTGCTGTTTCCAGGGCAGTCCCATGGGCCAGATCTAAGATCCTGCGGGCCGGTTCCAGCCCCCGGGCCTTGAGTTTGACACTTGAGTTCTAAGCTAATGAATAGGCACTATAACAGAAAAGGTTCTCTTTTTCAGTTTAACCCTAACAGGAGCAATTTTAAATTCCTGGAATCAACTTGAAAATACCTTTTTATAGTTGCTGATTTCTGACTGGAAATAAGTAAAACAGTAATGTCTAGTTCATTAATGTTTTAATTTAAACCTTCTTTAGGGAAAACAGAAAATATGCAGCAAAATGGTAATATGATCATCGAAAGATCCAGTGCATCTATGTGCAGCTATACAATTCTGGAGGAACGCAGACAATCCAGTTCTATGTCGTTTTAATTTTTCCAAAATGACTACATGAATCCTATGAATCCTTATGAATCCTATCTTTCTGAATTGTAGAAACTAACCTAATTTAAATTATTGCAAATATTTATATGTTGATATTATTTTATTAGAATTATAGACAGCTTACCAATAGGAATAGAACAAAAAGAAAAGCGTATTTAAATTCAATTATATGAAACTCCTTCTACAAAGAGTGTTTGAGTCACATTTGTGAAGCATCAGCCTTTGAAGACACTGCACACATTCTCATCAACTGCAAATTGTACAAATCTCCAGAAAGGGTTGCTTATTTAGAACCTTATTTAAAAACTAAAAAATATTGGGGCATTTGGGAGAAACAATCTTACTTATAGTAAGGAACTAACCTGCACCTCATCACTAAGATTGCAGTGTCCATTTCAAAAGCCAGAACCATAACAGAAAATCCAGATTAGATTGAAGTTAATTGTAGGCAATCTGTTATGAAGTTTTCTTTTCTTTTTATCTATTTGTACTTTTGTATCAGTTTTATATATTTGACACAATTGACTTGAATAAGTCTTCTACTTTACCTGATATTATTTTCTTTTTCTTTATCTTACTTACTATATTTTATTCTATCTTATGTCATCATAGTTATTGTATCTCACCTAACTCTATCTCTTCTCATTTTATTGTATTTTACTGTGGCTGATGCTCATTTTTGATATGGTCAATTGATTAATCAATGAAGTATATTGTATCATATCATGTTAATGAAGGTATTTCTTATCTTTTGTAATATAAACAATTTCATCTGAACTCCCCAGGGGTTAGTACTGCTTTTAAATCTGGGTAATGTATTTTCCTTGCTCAGCAATAAAATTTCAACAGAGCTAGAGAACTTACAGATGGAGAAAGAATGGAAGCATTCTCTCAGTTTTAAGTTCCAAAATTATATTTTTATGTTTTGTTGTGTGATCCAATTGTTTTAAGGTTGGTATTTTGAATAATAAATGGTGAAATCAATATATGTTTACAGCAGCATAAACAAAATACTTTCATTTATTTTCATTTAGTGAAAATAAACAATGTTGTTTGGGATTAAAATTAGTAAAGCAGTTGCCTCCAAAGAATATTGAACATTTTTTCTATACATCTATATCTAGGTTTATTCCACTACTAAACGATTTTAATTTCAATGGCCTTAACAGCTTGATGATCTTTAAAGCCTCAGACTTTATATATAAGAAGAAATGAAGGCAATGAGAATGATTTTACCATTTTTTAGTTTAAAGTTTGATATAAAATGTATAAATTGAACAGGTATGATTCCTCCTTGCTTATTCATACTGAGGAAACAGTTAAAACTTTTGTTAGTGTTTAAGAGAAAAAACTTTTTCTAGTATTTAAGTGAAAATTTCAAGAGTTTTCTAGAAGTTGAATCATGACAACTGAAACATTTCGTTGCTTATCCAAGTAGCTTCTTCAGTCTAAAGAAGTGACTTGGAGGAGCAGCGAAATGTTTCCAACAAAAAAAAAAGAAATCCAGTTGCCATGATGCACCTGCCACAGTTCTACCTGGATGACTGATAGTCTTCATCAGCACAAGAATATTGTCAAAGAAAAAAGTAGTTACTCACATGAGAAGATTACAATAATATAAAGAAACTATTTTTGAGTCCCATTTAAAAAAAAATTCTACTGGGAGCATAGAGGAATAGAATTTTTATATTAACTAAACTGCTTATTTAAAGGAATCAGGTTTTCTAATATATTATTCATGTATATACCAATTCATTCTATTCATTAAATTAGATTTGGTTAAAAACTTTATACTGATATCCCTTAAATAGCATGTTAATGAAAAGAGGAAAGTTGGGTTTTTTTCCTTTGCAATATTATAAATCTGCTGAAACAAAACAGAATTTCCTGTGGCCCCTTATGATACTATTTTAACTTGCATTCTGAGAAATCACTATCTATAACTGTTTATAACTGTTCAGCTAAATCAAAAATTCATTTACTGTATCCCAATCTATATACAATTTTACCTTTAAAATAGTTTTATAATTAATAAAAGAAATTCCTACTTATATAAAAAAATTACAACATTTAGATTATGTAGATTGGGAGGAAGGGAATTCAGAATTTTAGAATTAAAAAAAATCATTTAAGTGTAACGAAGTGCTAGAAAATGCTAGCCAAACATGTACACTGGGAAATTTCAGAGTGCAAAACCTATCATCTGAAATGTGGACAAGTATTGTTTTCAGGAAATTCTAGTTACAAGGGTTCATCTATCTGTCAACAAATTTGAATTACAAGCTGTACTGTTTTACATTTTAGAACCTAAGTAAATCAATAGTATTTAGCTTTTAATACTTATATTGCTGAGATCACAATTAACAAATGTGTTGTAATCTTACTGCTTTTTAGTTTTTTCTAGCTAAATTCATCCTATTTGCAACTTAACACATGAGAATAAATTAAAAAGAAACCTAAATTAAACGAATTAAAGATTTTTAGAGAGTTGTATTTGAAACTGATAAAAATAAAAAGCTTGCTATTTGCTAATTCAGTTTCAAATAATCAAGCTAAGAATTATCTTATTATACACTCTCAAATGTAAACTTCAGCTGGTAACAAAGACAGAATTCATTTGAAAGGCATTTATTATGCCTTTTTACTAAAGTACACAGAAAATTATTCCTTGAATACAAACTACATAACCAAAAGTCCTAATTGCATTGCAATTTCAAGTTCCAGATAAGTGGCTATTCTGAAAGAAAGAGAAAAACCACATTCCCATTCAAAATGGTTCAGGTGTTTCTTAAATAAACCTGCAAAACACTGTATTGATAGTCTTACTTTTCCTGGAAATAAATTGGGAAAACACGTAACTGTTCTTAAATCCATGCAAGTAACTTGATCAGAGACAGATCCACTTTCTGTCTTAAAATTGCAACTCTACAGGTATATGCTCTACTGAACTCAATGGATTTTGTTTCTAACTAAATGTGGTTAGAACTTCAGTACTTTGCAACTAACATTAGTAAATTATGCAACAATACATTATTGTACCTCAATTTATCTGTCTCTTTATTAAATAATGCAACAATATCTTAAAATGTTAGTGATTTGGTATGTTGAGCTATTCTTGACCTAATTGCATGTTTTGAAAAAGCATTAAAATATCATATAATGTATTCCCAAAAGTATTAAAATATTTTCTGAAACTTGTCACTTACCCACCAAGTCAAAAATAATTTCTAATAACTTAATTCCAGTCAGCTATTAAGCATTCAAATTGTGAAGTTCTGACCTTCTTTTGACAGCACATTTCACTGAATAGGATATACTTTTAAACAAATCTTCACAGGGTTCTTCCACATGACTATAATCCTAAACATATTTAAAGTTTAATGAAATTTACTCATTATATCTGAAATGACAAAGTGATTCTTAAGGATAGTGAGGAGCAGATTCATTTCAAAAGGATTATCAATTAAATATCCTCATTTTCAAATGGAATAATTAACACACAAAACAGGCTAACATTGTCTTTATTCAAGTACAAAACAAAATTATGTTTAATTTCCAGACATTTGTGTTGTCTGCACCAACCCAAAACAATGTTATTTTACAAACTTCCATGTAAGCCCCACACATTTCAACAGATAATCAAAATGAAATGCTAGGTAAATATTTATGATTTCACAATAATCTTATTCATTACAAATAAAAATTATGTTTTCATTTCTTCTGCAGCTTCATAACATGAGTTTGTTTTTATTGTGATCACTTGTTTCCAATATTTCCAATATTTTTTTGATGTGTTTTTTTTGCTTAGATTCTTCCCATAATAGCCTCTTTATATAGCCCAAAATAAAAATTAGACAAATATTCATAATGCAAGTGAACATGTTATGGCTAGAGAATAGATTATACAATTAGCTAATGCTCTATGTTCGTACTGATCCAACATTAAGAATTGCCCAGGTTCTGTCTTTTTTTCCCCTTCTCAACTTAAATAAAATGTTCAAAAGTTAACAACCTACTTTAAATTCTTGAAGATTTTGCTATGAACTTTTTTTAAAAAAACTCTGGCACATTTTTAGACTCACAGTTCTAAAAAACTGTCCCAAATTCTAGACTCATGGAACATTTCTCGTCTTTGCTTACGAAGTATTCTTGATGACAAACGCATTAACAGGCGATTCGTCTCTTTGACGTTCGCGATCCAAGTAAATCGCACTGAATGGTAGAGAGGACATTTCTTAAGTAGACCATTTTAGCGAGGTACAAGCTCCATTCTACTTAGTATTAAAGTCCTTCTCTAAGAAAAAGCCGAGCAGACACAACTATATGTTCGTGTAACACTGCAATCAACCTTAAGCCCCGACAGAACCGCTCCTTCATCAGAAGTGCAAAAACGACATTACAGGAAAAACTCATAGGCTACAAACGTTTCCATCTTTCTTCCATCAATTCGTTCACTCCCCTACCTGCTTTATTTAAAAGGAGGACGGGATAGATTTTGCCTTTATCAGTATAAACGGGGTAAGCCTCTAAACCACCCTACAAACCATTACCCTATCAAACAAAAGAAGTCCCAAGAATACAAAAGCACGACCGCGCGAGGCGAGAAAAGCGATTTTCGCGCCACAGCCAGAAGAGCACCAAAGACTGCCCCAAAAGCCCGTGAATGGAGAGAAGCGGGAGCGAATCAGAAAGCTGCTGTCGCCAGCGCTACTGTGATTGAGCACTGCGATAGGTAGACGCATCGACCAATAGGACGCGTCCCTGTTACACATAAGCAAGAATCCGATCCTAGAGCTAACACGCGGCTTACTACTATTACTACGGCCACTTCCCTGCAGTTCGCGTTGGCTGGTGAATTGCAACCGCGTGTTACGTGACGAGGTTGGCTGAGACGTTTTCCACCCCTTCATTTCCTTTTCTGGGGGTGGTGGGTGGTGTACTTCAGTATCAGTTAATGCTCAAACCAGAAAGTAAAACAATAAAACGGAAGGGAATTGTTTTTAATGTCTTTTTTCAACCTTGACAAATTGGGGGAGCACGAAGCCATACGTACTTCTGGTTTGCATTCAAGGCATTCTCTAGTTTCCTTATAGGTAAGCTACTTGGAACTCGGAGGCCCTTACTTTTAAATAGACTCGCGTGGGATTATGCTTTGTGATATCCACACCGAATAAAGAACGGATGTTCATATGTGAATCAGCAGCGGATACTTTTGAGCCGATTAAATGTATCCATGACCTGCTATGGGAAGTTATACTTATGCTAAATTCAGGCTGGAGGCGGAGAGGAAAATAAGGAAGGGGAGGGAAAGCAAAGCTGACCAATGACATTTTTTCCAACACTTGAGAGTTCTGCTTTAGGGTTATTCCCCCCTCCCCACTCCAGCCCCATCCCTGTAATTTCGGGAATCCATTTTCTCCTGTTTTCCTTGCTTATCTGAAATCTGGGGCTTTTACAAAAATTCTATCTTCGCCCCAAGAATTATCTATGAACAGATTAACTGGACTCCTAGAAGTAGCACGAACGATAGCTATATTAAAATATTCATCCAAGGAGCCGATTCTGTAAAAATATATCACAATTCATTATAAATCTCAGTTCTTCAAATAGAGACTTACCTTTTCCGATTGCAAGAACCGTTACTGTACTTCGTGTGCCTATACCTAATAGTAAATCTTAGTGTAACTCAAATTTTCAGAATATTTTTAAACATTTACCTCAGCTTTGTTACTGTTCTTTCAGAACTCAGATCCTTAAGAGAATTAAAAAATTTTAAATGTTAATTAAAATGTAATACAACTGCATCAGTTTTAACATCAAACTTCATTATTTTCAAGTATAAAAACAATATAAAAACTTGTAATTAGATTGTTAAAAAGTAAGAATGGAAAATTCTGGTATTGTTTTAAAGTAGTCATTCCATTGTAATTTCAGTAACCATGTATTTTTTATCAACTGAACCTTTTAAAAGCAACTGAACATCACATTGAAATGTTAATCTATAAACCAGCATTTTGATTGTAAATTATGTGAGCAAATGTTTGAGATGTACCTTGTAATTTGTCATTTGAAGGAGCTAAAAGAACAATACATTTTTTAGAAATAGGATCTTTCATAACAAATTTATACTCTTAACCATTTAATATGGTAAATTCATATTTTATATTTAAAAATATTGTCAATGAAAATATAAGGTACTTATTTGATAGAAATTAATTTGTGGGCCTTACCATGTTCATCAGTTCAAAACTCAATCAAATATTTCATAGAGTAGCTGATTTCATAAATGCCTGATTAAATCTAAATATGTCCTAAGTTTAGTTTCTTTTCAGTTAGGAAAATTTTAACAAAACACCTGAAACTATGTTAACTTTTGCATCACATTTATAGAAACATAATTGCATGTATATTGTATAAATTGTTTCTAAAATTACAACTTTAAAATATGATACATTCCTATTTTAACTTGCTTTCTTTTATTTAGAATGTTATAGAAAAATGTAGCATTCAAAAAAGACTTATGTTCACCAAATTTTTTATTGAAAGTTGATCTGACCTGCAAGTTTATCTGTTAAAATACTTTATACCTAAAAAAAAGTGTTCTAAAACAGAAAAAGAATTTTAATAGAAAGCTGTTTATTAATAACAGTGCTAAAAGATAGCAATTTATCCATACACATTTGCTTCTTAAGTATGTTCTGATACAAGTGTTATCAAAAGTATGATGTGGTATAAGTTTTCTTTGATTATTTTGACAAAAGCATAGACATAGCGAAAGTGTTAATTAAAAAGTATTTTTTCAAACTAAGTCATTTTGTTTACCTGCAAATATATGTATTATTATTTTCTGCATATTTACACAAAAAATAGTGCAGGGATTGTCATTGTAAAGTAAATCAAATACTGAACCGTTTTAATCTATCCATTATGACTACTTCCTCCATCTATGCAGAATAAATGAACCCTTTCAACTAAAGGGAATTCTTAAAACCTACTGGATTCCTAGCTATAAAATACAGTGCTGGCTTTCATTTCCATACTCTCCATCTTCAGGCTTCATTTTGTTTGCCCTGGAACCAGGCTCCACACATTCTACTCCCCCCACCACAAACCCACCATTGTACACTTACAAATGTTGAAAATTATGAATGGTTCCTTGAACCAAAGAGGGGAGGAGAATGGGGGTAGATAGATTCCTCTGTTCTATGGAAATTGCAGGGCTATGTGGTCCAATCACTCCCATTTTCTGAGCCAGAAATCACCATTACTAAATTTGAAATAATGGAGGAAGGAAACAGCTTGGGAAGGGGGAGACATCCAGAGGAGCACATTGTCCTCTCCCCTTGCACACTCCCACTTTTTAATCACCCTCCAACTGGCCTCCACCCCTTTGTCCTCCGATTCATAATGTTGAGCTCTAGAATCGATGCAACGAACGCTCATCAAACTGCCAGAAACATTATTATGCAGGAAGGAAAGGGGTGGGTGGGAGCTGTTTCAAGGAGACGTCGTTCCTCCTCCTCCCGCCCTCTGCGAGACCCCTTGGTTTTTCTCTGGCATGTAGCCAATTGCGAACAAGGCACTAGACAGAGCCACCAAACGTGAAATCCCGGGCAAAAGTGGCGGTAGCGCATCGTCCATGAATTCGTGAGGAAGGCGAGCTCCCAGTGTTTTGCCCTTGTTATCCCACGGAGGTTCCTTAGGAGCTACAATAACTAACTCAGCAGGCTCAGGCACACTTTGGGGAACCTCAGCGATTGCGGGGAAGGCGAACGGGTGGCCTTTGTGTTACATTTGGCCTCCTCTTCCCTGCTCTTCTGCCTTTTCCCTTAGATTAAAGGTAGGGAGGAATTTCGCCTCTCTTGACCCTTTGTAGCTATACAGTTGTCCCGATCCAGGCGAGGGAGCTTCTGAGCCTCGGAAGGCAGCGAAACTTGGCATACAGGAGATAGTTCGTATACACAACAACTAAATCCAAAGGAGAAAGTAGAAAACGGGGGAAAGAGCACGCGGTCAGGAGTCCTAGCCGATCAAATATCGCTCTTTAATAATAATTTTTTTAAAATGCTCTGAACGGCCAACACTAGCTCGCTTTCTACTCCTTTGTGACTCCCTGAGCTTAAATCTGCTGTTATCTAATTGAGGCGTTCGTATTCCTCATGTGAGAAGTTGATTGGTAGTATGAACACGTGGCTCATTCAAAAAGCCGGACTATTCAAGTGATTTTTTTCCCCTTTCCCCTCCTCCCTCTCTCTCTTTTTAGAAGAGGCGGTGCCTGCGTTCTCGTATTGTAACATTTTCATACTCCGCCTGCTGCTTGCAAGGGGGCTTGGGGGTAAGACAAAAAAAGTAGTTTCCCCCCCCCTTTCTCCTCCCTTTCCCTTTTTTAAAACCGCCATCGCAGTTCCGAACGCATCGTGATTTCTACTGTAGCTTCGGGTAGCGCAGCGAACGTTCAGGCTTTTTTAACTCTGAAGCGGGAGGGGTGGGTGGGTGAGTGGGAGACGACTGATAAAAGCTGCAGTTATAAGTCTTCTTTCTCCCTCTCTCTCTTTTTGAACCCGTCCTCTCTTATTTTGGTTGCAAGAATCATTTGAGGTTTTTTTTGTTGTTGTTGTTGCTTCAAGTCAGCCTGTGCATGTTTTCTTTAATTGTCGTTAAGCAAAGGTCTATTTTTCGCTAAGAAGATGAACAAGCTGTACATCGGGAATCTGGGCGAAAACGTGTGCCCTCTGGACCTGGAAAGTATCTTTAAAGAGTCCAAGATTCCTTTCACCGGTCAGTTTCTTGTGAAGACGGGATATGCTTTTGTGGACTGCCCCGACGAAAATTGGGCTATGAAGGCCATCGAGGCACTTTCAGGTGGGTGAAGTCCCCTCAGCCATCCCAGTCTTTAGCTTCCTATTACCCGTACGCTCAATTAAGGGCGCCATCCGCTGCCTTCCTCTACTCCAATAATCCCCTGGTAAGAATTCTCTCTGCCCCACCCCTCTGCGTATTGCCCTCGTCATTTTGATTTAAAATTCCTACTCCGGATTATAATCCCTCGATTTGGTCCGAAGACTCTTCCTGACGCATTTATTTCGGTGCGGGGTTCGGGTATATTAGGCTGCACTTATTCTGAAGGACTTCAGCCGCGCTGTTAGGGGACCCCCCGAGAGAAGCACTGCTTAGATTCGCTCGAGGAGACTGCTGCTTCTTCCTTGCAGCTTGTCAGGTAACGCGGTAATGGCTGGGGTTCAAGCCGTTTCTTTCGGGGTGGGGGGAAGGATTGCGACTAGAAATTACAAGACCGCTTGGCTCGAGAATTTACTGCTCTTTCTCTCCCACCTCTCTTTAAATGCTTAAAATAGCATTTCAAATGTTCGAGAAGACGGCATGTTGGAGAGGGAGAGAAGACGCGTTAAACGTCGCCCACAGTAGTAGAAAAGGGAGGCGCGCGCGCAGAAACGCACAAGCCAGGGCCCAACTAGCAGCCACCTATTTCGTGGCGCAGGGACTCCCTTCACGGTCTAAACGCTTGCATACGGAATACAGCGGCAGAGAGATGTAAGTTTCCAGTTGTCCGTGGGGCAGGTGGAAATGGAAACAAGAGCCTTTCCATGGAGGCAACGCGCGGCGCCTCAGGCTTTGCTGGAAGCGCAAAACGTGCGCGCCCGGAGATTCTTGCTGGCTTCTCTAAATTACGTCTCTCCGCCCCCATTTATTTCGAATTTGTGAAGTGAGAGTTGCTGAATGTGGGGCTGTTGATTCCTTCTCACATTAAAAGCCAAACTTTAGCTGTTTAAAACAAAAACAAAGGGGTCCTCCTCGTCGGCGTCCTGCCTCTTTCAGGAGAGGGGTCGAGGCCTGAAAGCCCAATTCGCCGCTGTTTCTGGGTGTCATTCAGTTTTCCTTTGGCTCTCAGACATTCACTGAGCATCTCGACCTCTGAGTTTCTACATCCTGTTTTTGTGTGAAAGACGACTTGGCGGGTTGAACGGGGGTGGGGGGAGGCTGGTTCAACTGAATGATTTCATTTGAGTCCTGTTTTCGCTCTCTTCCACCTCTGAGTTGGGGTGGGGAATCTTGTCTCAGCCGGTGACTGTGGGAGTAGGCATATGAAAGAAGACATGAGAGGGTGTATTTCCAGGAAAAAACGCGTGGGGAGCGCGCTCATTTTTCACTGAAACCAGCAGTTCCTGTTTCCTCGTGACAAGTTATTAGAGGCCTGTTCTTTTCATCAAGGGAGACATACATGTGTATATGTCTTTGTGCAGTTAACGTTTCCACCTATCATTTTGGAAAGCATAAGTTAAATAAGCATCCACTTTGAATTATGAAAGTCTCTTAGTACTAGTTTGAGCATTTATCTTGGAAA
This sequence comes from Naja naja, assembly GCA_009733165.1. NCBI lineage: Eukaryota > Metazoa > Chordata > Lepidosauria > Squamata > Elapidae > Naja > Naja naja. Next base: position 41,837,047 of record CM019155.1, on the reverse strand, counting down.
TTGGCCTCTTCTAAAGTTACTTTGTGACTTTCTCACTACCCAACAACATTTTCAAAACACATAAATAAGTTGTATTTGTGGTGTTTTGCATCATCACATATTCAGTTCAGGAGGGCATTAGAAGATTTGAAGGAATGGGAGAGCAGGTAATTCATTCTATAATGAGTTGTGTTACTGTTTGCAGGTAAAGTGGAGCTGCATGGTAAATTCCTAGAAGTTGAACATTCAGTTCCCAAAAGACAAAGGTATTTTATTACATACGCATAATAGTTTAATGTCTAAATTGAAAAGTTCATTATTTATAAGAAATTAAGAAAGTACTTTAATCTGAAATTAATACTTATATTTAATGGGAAGCTGTCAAGAGAGTTGTGATTGTAGAGAAATTTGTTACAATTTACAATAAAGTTTAAATATTAAAATATTTTGTAATGCAATTAACTTAAATAATTTAACATTAAGAATTAGCATGTTGAAATTTAAAAAGATAAATGAGGTCTGTCATCTTTCAAGGTTGGTGGTCTGAAATTGGAGAGGATACTGTTATTTTGTAATAGGACCACCTTGTTGAAGTATTTTCTCATCAAAAGATAGTCTTATATAGTAGACAGTGATTAAATTTTCTATGGCAATAAATGCTTATACATAATTAGCCTTTTCTGAACTTGGTGAAGGGAGTAGGTAGTGATACAATTTTTATGGAGCTGATACATTTGAATCTACCTATTAGAGCAACTTAACCCTGGGACAAGTATATCTGTTTTCAGTTCCTGAATGATCAGGGTTATAAAGTATTCCAGTTTTTAAAGAACATAAATGTAGCATGGTTGTTGTTATTCTTATTAGGATTCAAAACCTAGTTATGAATATTAACTAAATGAAAAATCTTTTTTAAAAAAATATTTAAAGAATCTTTTAAAAGACCTTTAGAAAAAGTTTGAGGCCTATAAATTAGATTATCTCATATTGAGAATTAAAATATATAAAACTTATTTAAAGAATTTTGGTTGGAAATGTAAGGGCTAGGTAGTTGGCAGAATACCAGTGTCATTTGCCATAGCTGTTGTACATTAAATCTACTATTTTTTTGCTATGTTTACTGAATACTTCTGCACTCATATTTCATTTGTAAACTCACTAGTGATATTCATTATATCTAAGCTTATTTAAAAGTTCATTAAAAAATAAGAATGTTCCCAAGTATACACTATAGATTTTGAAAATATACACCATAAATACATTTCTTAAGATACACATTTCAAATTGGTATCATGCAAAGTACAATAGCCAATATTAACATTATCATATGCTATAAAATGAGAAACTATAATGATTTTATAATACATTTTTATTACTATCAGTACCAAATATTAAAGGGTTGATAATTTATTTGATACATTTTCATTTTTTCTTCATTGTGTTAATTGCTTTGAACCTGAGTATGAAGAAAAAGTATACCAAGCATCTAGTTGAAAAATATCTGCAAATACATTTATTTTATTTGCAAATTCAATGGCTTTGCATGGGAAAGATTTTTGCTAAAATTATTTAAAATGCCATCAATGATTAAATATTTTTCAAAATATTGTTTAAATGCTTAAATGCTCAATGCATATGTATAATATCTGATATGAAGGCCAGATAAAAAAATATACCCTATAGCTCTATGCACATTTGGAAATAAAGTCTTGTTGAATTTAGGAAGACTTCCCAGTGAAATAATGTAAACAATTTACAACCATGTGTTTAGTTGTAAATAATATTTATTGTTACCACTTAAAAAGTGTACAGTCCTCTTTAAGTAAAACACTAACATTCTCTAAGAAGAAATATTTTTCATTGCTTGCTAATAACTTTTCTTTTATAATATCTTTTAAAAAGTTCCTTGTATAAAGATCTGTATAAATTGAATAACCTTATGGCAAAATATATGTTTAATTTGGTTGAATCGGGTTTAATAATCTTTTAATTCCTTTTAACTTTTGTATTGTTTGTTTTTTATGTCAGCTGCCCTGAGTCCCTAGGGAGATAGGGTGGCATATAAGACCAAATAAATAAATAAATAAATAAATAAATAAATAAATAGATATTTTAGAAATTTTAAGTTAGCTAAGTTTATTACTAAAAGAGTAATAAAAATGTATCATAAATTCTTCCTCCTTTTACCACTGCTAGAAAATATATATAGTTGGTATCAATTGATCTGGGATCTGATCTGATCTGATTGGTTAAATATTTCAAATGATCATTTGACAACTATATATATTAAGAGAAACAGAAACATACAAAAATTGTTTTAAAACTAGTATTTTTTGGTGAGGTAAAAATTCCAAACAATTTAGTGATAAGTCTATTTCCATTTAATTATTCTAGTTTATGTTCTCCTCTTCTGGGTATTTCTCTTCCACTTAGTTTGATGAGATCAGGGGTATATTATTAATCTATCCTCACATTAATGGTTTCAGTATTGTTAATATTGTTATAAATATAAATTACATTTGTAGGGCCAGTTATTGCAAGAAGTGCATCTTTTTCTATGAAAAAAGAGTTTTAAGAACTCATTGCATTCCACCAGTTTGAGCTCCTAAATTAAAAGATGTTGCATCAATATTTACAGAATTAACCTTTATATTTTTTATGAAAAGCAGTATAGAACTTCAGTGTTCTTGAATGCTCATTGAAGCCCTCAGACAGGAAAATGATAAATTTTGTGGGATGAGAGGAGTAGTGGTTGGCATATTCCAAATAGATTAAAAGAGGAAATGGAGAGGAACAAAGTATTTATAATATAGTTACATTAAGAAAGCGATTTCTGTCTTACTAGGAAACTTCAAGGGAACACAGGGATACAATATTTTGGTGTTCACAACTTTATAGAATAATAAAATACCTTACTATATTATGTAAGTTTACATAATATAGTAAGTTTAAAATACTTTACTATATTATGTAAGTTTAAATTAAAGTTCAGAACTTGGAAATGACATTGTAACAGTGCTGCTATTTAGCCACATGTTTGAAAAGAATGTGGAGTATTCTTAGCTATGATTTTCACTTCCCACAAAAGGGAAAAACTATAAAGCAAGTTCATACATGCATATTGGAAATCTTTGTATGCATGCCTTTTAGGTGGTATTTAGTTTGCTTCAGCAGCTGTTACTTTGTTGGGTGATATACATACCAGAGACTGATTGTTCAAATAACCTTAGTATCATCTGAATAGTATAGCTTTGGAGTGGAACCTGATTCTTGCGGGCTAGGACTACTTTATATTGAGTCAGTCCTTGAGGAGTATAAATATTATTTAATCCTTGCAAATTTCACAGATATGATATTTATCCATAAAATTAGAATCTTCTTGAAAGTACTACTCTTATTTTGAGGACAGATGCTAATCTACTTTACAGCATGTGTCATGGTGTGTGTTTTGGGGGGTGGGAATGTGTATCTGTGTTACTATCCTAACCATGTACCTTTAGTTTGTAATATATGATTAGAAGTGAAACAAATATGCTCAGCAATCTTTGTCTCCCAGCTCATGTATAGCAGTGCATATTATGAACTGTTCCTGCACATTAAAATAAACATACAAACAATCTTCTAATTCTTATAGTTCAAGTACTAAGGCTAAGCCTTCGTTTTCTTTGTCTCAACATTTTATAAACTTCTCTCCGCCACCCAAGTTTCCAATATTGGCTACTGTTCATAAAATGAAAAGCTTTGTAACTTAGGGAGTTGGAAAAGGGATATGACTCAAGAGGTGAGACTCTGCTTGTTGATCTCTTAATTTAATTTTTTTTCATAGTAATTATGTCAAGTGTTTTATGGACCAAGAACAGTTATAAGGAAAAAATTGCTGTCTTCATCTGCCATTCCATTTGGTAACATTTATATGACAGATATAAATTAGGTGATAAAAAACAAAGCAACTTTAGTATTTGTACAAACTACTTGAAGGATATACACAGACCACAGGTTGCCATATATATATATATATATACTGTATTCAGATCAAATTTCTGCACAAAATGTGGTATGTTCTGGTTTACTGAATAATTAAAAAGCCAATTTAAACTGTCTAATAATTTTTTTAAAAATATATGGGTGAGAAAAATACTGAAAATCTGATCCTTAAAAATGTTCTTAGGAAATTAGTTCTATGAAAGGGATTAAAGGTTTTGAGTAGTCTCCCCTTATTGACTTTCAAATTAGCAAAATATATCTAAAGGAATAGCACTGCCCAACTGACTGTGGATAATCCCAATAGATACATTTTGTTGGTTCTGATTAGTATGTGGAGGGAGATTGTCAGGGAATTCCAGGATGGTTAACTGGACTGGAATTGGAAGAAGATAACAGTACATTATTTTAATAACACAGCCAAGAAAACTGCCAAAATGCAGTTACTAGTGTCAAGAGCATCTTTATCTTTTACTTTATAACATACATAACCAGGGTTTATAAAATACAAGCCATTGAAAATACCGGTATCATGTTTTCATAGAAATACAGTAGAATAGCTTTTGACATAGATTATAAGATATGCAACATACTTACAAAATTAATCGGTAGTATCTGTGTATGCTAATACAGATTAAAGGTTGGCTTGTAAGTATACTTAGAAGGAAAAGGAAGTTAACATTCATCCCATACTTCCTATAATGAAACAGAGACAAATATAGCCAAACTAGTTCCATCATTAGTACAGTTGCTGCCCTTTTGACCTCTAAATTAGTTATATCCTGTAACACAGAATGATTTTCTATTTAAGTCAGTTATACCATACACTGTAAGCTTGCTGTTTTTACAGTAACTTTATCCTGTAGAATGTCATTCCTGAGCAAAGAAACAACAATATAACTATACACATAATTCCCTTAATCTTCTTGTTTTTCTAACATTTTGAAAAAAGTGAATCTAAAATAAAATCTGCTTTTAATGCAAATACTCCTTAGAATATGATGGTTTTACTGATATGAAAAATGGAAATTTAAATATTAACTCAATTTTGTAAATTAACCTTAAGAAGTGGTTATAGTGCACTGCCCTCTTTAATACTAGTAGATTACAGGGGTAATCCAGGAGGCGGTGTTTCTAGTAAACTTGCTTCTGCCTTGTAGCCATGAATAGAAATATGGAGAAAGAAGTTGGTCAGGCTTTGGTTGTATGTGTGTATTAATGTTGTAAAAGGATTTTGTGGCAGTCCCTGGTTGTGCATTTGTGTGTCTTCTAGTCTGAGGAAACAGACATAACAGTTCTCACATAATACTAAATTTCACTAGTGGGGTTAACTTAGCAGAATGGTCAGTTTTTATTTATTAAAATATTTTAAAAATATATTCAAATCATGTTACAAAACATTTCAAAACTCAGTGATATAATACAGCACCATAGGGACTGCCACAGAAAAATGACAATGTTGACAAAAATATCAATAGTAAAACTCTTTTATTATTGATAACTAATCATTGGGAAACAGATTTGGGGACTAGTCAGTATAATAGGATTGGTAAAATTATTATTTCTTCTGTAATGAATGATACTGTATATAAATAGTTTGAAATTGCTATTTTCAACTATAGACCTCTGATTAAAGGTTGAAGGAAAGAACAAGAATATTATGCAGGGAAAACTAAAATAAGGCAACCATTTTACGCACCTATTTTTCTCCATTGCCTAGCTCCCATAAGCTGCTCATTTGCTTGGCAGAGAAATTGAAGTAATAGCTGTCCAGTTTTTCTGAATGAAGGCTAAATGTATGAACTTCCCCTCTCTCCCCCCAGATTTAGCTTCAGAACCAGCATAGTGGTTCTTATTGGGAATTAAGGATACACACATCTATTGATGTAAGGGCATTCAAAAAGGATTCACTGGTTTCAACTTTGTCATATTCCTAGGGAAAGGAATGTAGTTTTGGGAATAAATGTAAAATAATTTTGGGAACCTTTTCTAGAATCAGTTTCTCTTTGTAAGTTGGAATTTCCCTCATCATTTGAAAGATTCTGAATGTAGGGACAAAAGAGTTTTATAAGTTTTATAAGGTGATAATTGGCATCTTGCTTTCCTCACCTGCACTTGGAGGCTAAGCAGGATCACAACAGGTTAATGCTTGGATGGGAACAACCAAGTAATACATATAGTTTTCAGCTTAAAGACAGTTCATGTAATGATGATTTGAATTATGATGGCCTTGGAAAGGGTACTTTGAAATATTATAAGCATTTCAGGCCATGGAAAAATAATTGTACCACCTCCACAGTCATGTGATTGTAATCTGGATGCTTTGCAACCTATTTTGCACTGATGATCAATTACCAAGCACCACAATATCATGTGATCACCATTTGCAATCTTTCCTGACACTTCTCCCAAAAATCAGATGGGAAATGGATAGAGAAGGTTGCAAGCTGTTGCTGCCTTTTCAGAGGACTGACTTGTCTCTAAGGTGGGGGTTAGGGGTGGGCATTAATTTTCCCAAGTGGTCACATGAAAAGCTAGGGTACTGCGAAGAGTTGAACCAATGTAATTTAATTTGATCCTCCGTTCTGTCACTTCAACTGCGCCAGGCGAAAGCGCGGCACAGGTGCAGAAAAGCACTTTCTGCAGCCACCAGCCAACTTGAAGGAGTGCACAGTGATTGCACAGAGCTGGATCACCCCAGGTTTCTTCTCTTGTCTCCTGCAGTGTGATTATTTACATTTAATTTCTAATTTCCTATTGCCCTCAAGTGAGCTGAATGTGGCCTGGGACTATAAAACGCCCAAGTCTGCTCTAGAGGCTAAATGAAAATCCTGCCAAAAGAGTTGACTTATGACCATAAGGTATATCTATTAAGTTTTATATTAGATTGAAAAAAATATAATGGTAATCTATTTATAAAACTGCTAAGACACTACATAGATGTTTCACTGTATTTACCAGGAATTGTATTTGATTTAATAATGTACTTTTACAGTCTGTGAAACCATTTCTTCCCTGAATTGGCAGAACACAAGAAATGGGCTGCCAATTTCAACAGACCTAAGCTCTGTGATTTCATGCAGGTATATGGAGACATTTATTTATTTCACTTTGGATATGGCTGTTATCTTTTCTTACTTCTGCTTGATATCCTATATCATATATAAATAGCCCCACTCCTTGATGGCCATACTAAAAATACAATTTACGCTTCTGCTTTCCCATCCTAAAAGAATAAATGTAGAAATTTTAATAAACTGTTTCCTTATAAAGAAATGCACATTGTTGAATCCTGACAGTGAATGGAAGTGGAGAATGGCACCATCTTTATAGAATAGGTTTCTTTTTGATTTAGATTTTTCCTTCTTGGTGCAGGTTTTTCAGAAAGCAAACAAGACATTTGTTTAACAGGGACTTGAGTGGTCTATTGTCATTTTGATGGAGGAGTTTCTTGATTTTGTTAGGACTTGCATTTATTGATTTGAGTTTACTGAAGATGTTTTTACTTGGATATTTTACCTATTAATGTTGATCGTTTCTACTTTTAGATGTTTCTTTCATTGTAAAATGGTAGGGTCCTCCTGGATTTGATAACATAATTTTAATACATAAATAATAAATAAAAAAATTATTGAAACTTGTATTAGGGATAGTAATAAATTAATGATAATAAACTGTCTCCACTATGAGTTTCCTATGATAACTTGCCTAGAAATCAGACTGGGCTGGATTGTTGTAGATCTGTTTTTCTCTCTTCTTGATTTGTGTCTGCACAAGTAATTTATAACTTTCCACTAGTAGATCTATGTTTCATGTTTGAAAATCATGTTTGAACCAAGATTCAAAAATGAAATAACAATTTTAATTGTAATTGGACTACTTAAGGTATGTTATGAAAAGCCATCAATTTTGTGATGCTTTAAACTCACTTTTATATCCAAGTTAGTGGATCCAAAGGCCCTCTTTGGATGAAAAAAAAATCATTTTACAGGTATCAACCTACAAGTTCCTATAAAATATATATGTGGGTTTCTCTTACGATTATTTGTTTAACAACCATTCAAAGTTATTTGGGTCCTCATTTTACCAACCTCGGAAGGATAGAAGGCTAAGTCAACCTTGAGCCTGGTGAGATTTGAACTGCCAAACTGCAGGCAGCTGGCAGTCAGCAGAAGTAGCCTGCAGTACTGCACTCTTAACAACCACTGCGCCACCAAGGCTCATTATATGATCATTGTAGCATTTCCATGGTCACGTGATCAAAATCTAGGCATTCGGCACTAGACATAGATATTTACTCTGAGTATGTAATCCCAATTTGTCTGCCTAGGAGCTTTCTGACAAGCAAAGCCAACGGAGGAAGCTTGATTCACTTAATGACTATGAAACAACTATGGCAAAGAAAGTAAATTGGTCGTAATTTACTTAACCAAAACATCATTTAGTGATGGAAATTCCAGTTCAGCTGTGGTTGTAAATCAAGGATTACATGTATCATACTAATTATATCACCTGTTTACTGATTTGAGATAAACACGATATAATTATATAAACAGGGTATAATCAATTTTCTATATGTTAAGTCTTTTATGCAGATGCATGTCTTTTAACTGAAGTAAACAGTATTAAATATGCTCAATGCATACTCTAGACTAGCCCATAGAATACAGTACCTTTTATCAGTGATTAAACAGATCAGTCCAGGAAATCAATTCCTTCCAATTAGAAGGCTAAAACTACTTTTATTGAGATTGGCTATTATAGTAGAATCTTGTAAATTTGATTATGCTGTACTTCCTGATCCTCCTTTTTATAGTTCAATGAATTAGGGGGACATCTGTCTGAGCTATTTCTGAATGTTACCTGCCTGTTTCAGACTTCAAAAACACTCCAGTCCTTTGGGTAAAGAGGGTTCATAGAACCTCTTACATGGTACTTGATCATGTAATCCTTTTGGAAGTGGTCAGAAGATTGGGGGTGGATTGAAGACAGTGTTGGTTCAACTCCTTTCTCCAGGATTGATTCCAGTCTTGTGTTAATTGGAGAGGAAAGATTCTATCCTAGGTCCCTATTATGTGGGTTGCTGCAGGATTCAGTGCTTTCTCCTTTTTAACATCTACATGACACCATTGTGTGTGCTCCTCCGTTGCTGCGGGGTGAGATATCAGTATCCTGATGATATCCTATTTTAAGACTCTGACCTGATGAATTAAGAAACGCCATGAATATCTTAAACCATTGCTTGCAGGCTGTTAGGGATTGGATGGGAAACATCAGGTTTCAGCTGAACTCTGACAAGCAGAGTGGCTCTTGGTTTGGGAGTTGAGTGATTCCAGGATTATGCCACCTTTGGTTTTTGATCAGGTTGCAATGTCCCAGGTAAACCCAGTGCACATTCTAGAATCTTCCTGACTCATGACTTTGCTTGAAGAAGAAGGGGCAGTTGCAGTTGGGAAGACTGTTCCTGGATCAGTAGATGCTGCTAACTATGATATAACCCCAAGTTAGCTCCATATTGGATTACTGAAATACTTTCTACACAGGGCTGCCCTTGAAGATCTTTAGAAGCTTCATCTGATGCAAAATGCTGTGACGTGAGCAGTTATGTGTGCTTCTAGAACATCACATGTCGAACTGGCTTTGATTGCCAGTTTGCTTTCAGGCTGAATTCAAATAGCTGGTTTTAATTTTTAAAGCCTTTCATGTCTAAGGGACTGCCTCTGCCTGATTATATGAGCCTGTCCCATTAGATCAAACACATGGCATGCTGCAATTACCATTTGCCAGGGACTTAAATTTGGTGATTTGAAGAGATGATCTTTACCATGCTTGCTGACTTGTGTAGCATTCTCTCCTCAAAGGTTTGGTTAACTCCTTTAACGAAACCTTTTTTTGGTCTTCTCTAGTTCCTTAAATCATCAGGTTTGTGGTCCAAGGGAACCAGGGAAATGGTCAGATGTTTATATTACTGAGATAGATATATTATCTTTCTCCATACTTTGGGTTTATATATTTTAATCTTTATTATTTTAGTCCTGATTTTTATATATTTATATGATAATTTTTATGTATGTTGCTTCATTAAATTATTGTACTCTGCTCAGTCACTTTTAATGAGATAAACATCCATATAAATCTAATAAATATCAAATAAACATCAGAGAAGAGAATTTCAGGTAGGAACATGAAAGCTCCCCTTTCATACTTTTTATATATTTTATTTCCAAATCATACCGTGTTTCCCCGAAAATAAGACACTGTCTTATATATTTTTGGCTCCCAACACACTAGAGTCTTATTTTCGGGTAGTCTTTTATTTATATATATATATATATATATATATATATATATATATATATATAAATATATATAAATGAAAAAACCACTTACCATATTCATGTAGAACAATGTACATTTATTCATGCATCAAACCACTTAACAAATCGCAGATGTTGTTTCTAACATAAGACAGTGTCTTATTTTTTGGCTCCCAAAAGCACACTAGGTCTTATTTTCGGGGTAGGTCTTATTTTTGGGGTAGGTCTTATTTTCGGGGTAGGTCTTATTTTCGGGGTAGGTCTTATTTTCGGGGAAACACGGTAGTTCATCCCTGCATCAGAATTCTCTCACTTGATATCTCTTGTTTTCTAGTCATCTTGGATGGGTGGTTTGTATATTGCTATGGATTTGGGTTATTGTCTGACATTTTTTAGCACTCCTTTCTCACTGACTCAGAGCTGTGGAGGAAGATGAAATTAAAAATTACTCATATTACAATTAGGAAAGAGAATAATGTTCTTTTCTAGTAGTCCAAATCACAGACTTTATTATCTGAAAAACATTTCCAGATCAGAAAATGGGTACCATTTTTCTATCTGGGACTAAAAATATGCTCGTTTTCAGGAGTCCATTACATCTGTTCGTTTTATGTTGATATTTTTTTAGGATTCTATTTTTGTTATCATATTCATGGATTGCATTGATTAGAGTCATGAGAAATATTTTGTAAAGATAACATTAGGCCTAGAAAGATGGTTGAAGATGATCCTTTGGAAATGAAGTTAATAATTTGAACTAATGACATTTTCAGTTACCTTATACTGTATATGATGCTCAGGATAATCCTTGCTTGAAACAAATGTAGCTATATGTTTTTTCACTCATCACAGTCATTTTGGCATTTTCTACTGATATTCCTAAAGATCCTGTATAAAACCATACCAAAAATTTAGCACTCTTGTTTTAATAATCACAATTCTTATGGACTTGGGTATGCAAACTATATGTTGAAACAGCCTGTATATCTTGCATAATGATATACTAAATGTTTTGGAGAATAAAACTTACATGTACTTTTCAGAAAATTAATCTTTTGTTCATGAAATTGGTGCTAGGATTATGTGTTTATTTTTAAGGACTAAATAAACCAAATAGCAAAAATATGATAAATAATCATGTAACAACATGTTTGGTTGTGAACCATAGTAATAAATAGATAACAGATCAATTTTTCTTCTTAGTAATTGCAAAGGGATTCACAGATTATACATGTAGATTTTGGAAGATGGATGATAGTTTTTCAATATTTATTTTTAAAAATATTACTGGGAATCTTGTGGCTTATGTGAGATTTATGCTGTAAGAAGAGATGGAAAGCTTGCTGGTCACGTTTAATTTTGTAGTAATTTTGAATGGGAAGGAAAACTCGTAATCAAAGAAGCATCAGGACCACTCTCATCAACATTGAGAAGGCAGGCCACTAGTATATAAAACAAGAGCAAACCCCACTCCCTTCTAGCATTGATTAAGTTACCTCGCTTGGTAATGAAATGTCTGCAAGAAAACAACCAAACTCAGAGGATACCAAGGAACCACACAATATATATGTCGTTTTTAATAGCGATAAGTGTTAATACTGTTCCGAAGTCATGGTACAATTGTGGTTCAATGCACATAGTTATTAAAAGTTTGAAAAAGAATATGGCAGAAGATCATTGTGAACAAAAATGGAGAAGTTAGCAAATCCTGAAGTTTCCTTTCTTACACTTTTTTTTCTATTCCTTCTGCCTTTTTCATCTTTAATTTTCATGACAGAAGATATGTTTTTGGTTACTACAGAATAGAAAGTGTGATTGGTAAATTTAGATTTAGGTCCCTGCCAGTATGTTTCAAAAGGCAGCGTAATTAATTCCGATGTATGTGCCTAAGAGGAATTGAGCTTCTGTTTCTCTAATAGCACTGCTCTGTGCACACTGGAAATCATTTTTGAAATTGAATCAAAAGCATCTGTGTTACAGCACAGTGAGAATTAAAAAAAAAATTAAGTGTGCGCCTTGGGCATGTCTAAAGAAACTATTTGGCTTCCATCCAAATTGTACTTATAATTGAGCAAAAAGACTTGCAAGTTTCTACTATAATGTTTTATTTTTATTTTTTATTTTTTTTAACCAAATTTTATTCAATTTTTAACAATTTTTTAAAACAGCTTTTTTCAGTAGACAGCATGTTCCGAAGTCATCACTTTACATGCAAATGTGACAGTAGATCTATATTCCTTTTAAACATTTGACTTCACTTCTATTCCATTTTAGCGGACAAAGGGTCAAAAAATTAATCCTAATCTCAAATCTTACTCTCATTCTGTATAGCCCCCCAGTTCATTTCAAGTTAATTGCAAATATACATATATATTTTAAAACTTCATGTATAAATCTTACAAATAACAATATATTTGCCCATCATATTAAAGATAAAGTTCATCCATGTCTAACCTTTAATTATCTTCACATTGTTAATACTTTATCATTTATTCTTTTGTCCGTCAGATTTGCCCTTTCATCACATATTCTCACCATAATTCTAAATCCATACCCATGTTAACACTAAAAAGAATGAAAAAAACCTAGACTTGCACCCTTTTTACTACTTTGAAAGTGACACCTCAGTGGTTAATATAATAACATAATCATAGTCATTCCTTCAAAACTAAAGATAGAGAAAAAGAAAAAGAAAATGGAGAAAAGCTTCCTTACAATATATCTCTAATCGGTTGGGTTCTGCAACACATATCCCCTAAAATTAATTTATGGTTCCAAAATAATAAAAAATAACTAATCTTGGTTACTGACAAATCCCATTTTTAAGCACTTTCTAAAATCATTTCAATTAATTCAATTCATCTAATCATCATTTATTTGTGGATAAGAAATGAAAAAATGTGACTTTTACCAGTGAAATTGTCAGTAACCCCTATTGTTTTACACTCTTATAATTACAATAGATTCCTATTATTTCTTCATGCAGAACCCCCTTTAAATACGCCAGCCATTGTCTCTATGCAAACAAGCTTTGTTATGTAATTTGTGATTCTCTATCTTTTTGTTCTTGTTTCTTTCTTCTCCTCTCTTATCCCGCTATCCCCTTTCTCTATCCAGTTTGAATCTCTCTTTACCTTTTCTGTTTCTATCCTTCTGACCTTTCTAACATGCCTAGTTTCATAAATGTTCCCTTTTAATTACTTTAAGTTTCTATTTTTGACTATCCTCCCTTTTATTTTAGATTGATTAATTGTCTCTTGTAATAGTTTTCTGCTTTAGTTGGTTCCTTCTCCTCCCTATTATCCTGATCTCCTTCTCTATCCAGTTTTAATCTCTTTCTTTACCTTTCTGTTCCTTTCCTTCTGAACCTTTCTGGCATGCTTAATTTCGAATGTTCCTCTTTTAGATACTTTCTAGGTTCCGCTTTTTAGCCACCCTTCCTTTCCCTTTTATTTTATTAATTTTACATTGTCTTTTAAAATGGCTTTCTCCCTGGCTTTCCACCTTTTCCACGGCTTTTCTTTATTCAGCACCGAATGCCCATATTTTCTGCAACATGCCAAGTTAGTTCAGTCACTTCCTGTAACAGTTCTTTCATACTTTAAACTCCATTTTAATTCTTTTGATGACCACCAAAATTTTAATTTTCCTTGTTTCTTCTTCTTTAAATTTTCTATGATCCTAACCCAGGTCCAGAATCTATATCAATATTACCAATTAGTCCAGCAATCCGCCTTTGTGTATTCAAGCTTTCACTTTATAATCCTGCGCTCTCTTTAAAATGTAGCAACCTAATCCACAAAGGAACAAGATAGTTTCTTACTTCTTTAGCTTCTTTTTTTCACAAAGTGGCACTTTCTGCACAGAGTCTTAACCCTTTCCTTTATTTTGATAATCAAAGTTTTCCGAGCCCCAAACTTAAGTTCTTACATTGGCTTTTTTTCCCGGTTCAAGTCTTATAGCTGGAAATATTTTACTTTTTTTTTTCTTCACTTGGAACTGCTTCGCTTCTGTTTCTTTTTCAAAACTCATCTTTATCTTAATCCCGTGCCTTGATCTTACCATCCGATACTCCCGGTTCCTCTGCTGTCGACTTCTCTTTCCTCCTGCACAATCTTAGTCCGTTGAGACCTTCTCTTCGAGGTGGCCATTTTGACCACCGCTTCTTGACGCCTTCGGAGGGAAGAGACCAGACCAAAGGGGGAGATGCGCCCCCTCACTCTGGCTGGCAGATTTCCTCCGCTTTCTACGAGCAGCTTCAGCCCCGAACCTTGCAGGATCGCTCTCCGACGAAGAGCCAGGCTGCGTGTGGACGATCACAAACCGCCGCTTGTTCTCTAGAAGGCTCAACCCGGAAGCTATAATGTTTTATTTTTAAAAAAAATGTAAAAAGTGAGGATAGTAGCTATCCAAAATTCAAATTAAAAGAGGTAAAGCATGTGAAATTTCAAAAATTATTATACAGAATTTATCTTCAGTGCTTTAAGAATAGTATGTCAACAAAGAATTGTACACACAGATACTTCAGAAAGGGCATTTCACAGCATCTTTGTCTTTACAAAAATATTTTAAGTGCTGAATATACTGTTCTGGGAAGTAGGTCTGCTCTTGTTCTTTCAGGTACATTTTTAATCTAAGGCAGAAAAATAATGATAACATATAAGAAATTTAAGTAAAATATCATTATGATAAAACAGAAACATTCACAAATGAGCAAAGACAATAGGAATTATATTGTGCAAATCAATAAATGAAAGCATGAGATACTTTAAACAAATGTTTCTACTGAAATATATTTATGCATTTGTAATAATTAATGCTCAGGATAAGGCTTTTTTATCAGATATAAGGACATGAGCAGACAAGTACACAAGGAAGTTATCCATAAGAAATACTGGGACCAGATTATTTAGGATGTGATGTGATAGTGTTATTGATAAATGCTTTGAATTCCTCCAAAATAAAAACTAAGTCGTCTGCAAACGTTTGTAATTTAAATGTTTCTTTCTTGATTTCTAGATCTTTTATATGTGTTTTTTTTCCTGATTATCCTTGTTAACACTTCCAGAGTTAGTATGAATAATAGTGGGGATAGAGGGCATCCTTGTCTTTGTTCCTTTCTGGATTTTATTTTTTTTGTCATCTGTTTATTATTATTTTGGCTTCTTGTCTGGAATATATTTTATTTTGAAGGGATCACAACAATTGGGGCCGAAACTTATAGAGATACTTGAAGATTATGGGGAAGTTGCGTGATTAAAAATAAAGAAAAAATCAAAATGATAGTCAAGAATATGACGAACAAACAGAAAGAAAACCTTGCCAAGGAAATAGATATTCAAATTGTTAAAAAATGAAATATTTAGGGATTAACATGTCTGCAAGATGCACAACAATTAAACAGGATAACTATGGTAAATTAGTGAAACAAATAAAAGAAGATCTGGAAAGATGGAGAAATCTGAGGCTTTTCCTAATGGGTAGTATAGCTGTAATCAAGATGAATGTATTTCCAAAACTACTTTTTCTATTCCAAAATATACCATAAAGCTAGATTAATTTTTTGGGGGGGGGGGAATTTGAATAAAATGACACTAAATTTCATATGGCAAGGAAAAAAACTTAGTATCAAATTAAAACTCCTACAAGAAGCTAAAGAAAGAGGAGGTTTTGGCTTACCAGATTGGGAAATATATTATCAAGCAGCAACACTCACCTGGGTGAAAAATTGGATAACCTTAAAAAATAGAAGATTACTATCACTAGGTTGGCATGCATTTTTGTTGGTATGGTAGACATGGTGCACATAAATATTTTCAAAGACATCAGATTAGATTAAGCATTGTTTATGGTATGGAATAAAGTCAAACAGCAAAATTATATGGAAATTCCAGCTTGGTTATCCACTTTAGAGGCGTTAATACAACCAAACCTTTTGAACCAGGAAAAAATTATCACATACAAGGATATTATAAATGAAAAAAGGGAACTGAAGTCCAGACAAGAGCTAAAAGAAGGGGTAGAATTGGAATGGTGGGCCTACTTACAAATTCAATCAAGATATGGGAAAGACCTGAAAGAATGGGGGATTAGTAGACAAGCAACAAGACTAGATGCAATTATATTGGGGATAGACAAAAAAATTGATAAGGAAAATTGATATAAATTGATAAGGAAAATTTATAAATTTTTATTGAATTATAAGATGGAGAAGGAAGAGATAAAATGGTGGTATGGGCCAAAAATTTTGGACATAATATAGATTTGGATAAATGGCAAGCACTATGGGAGCAAAATAAAAAGATAACATTGGTCACATCATATAAGGAAAACTTATATAAGATGTTTTCCAGCAAAATTGGCTAAAATGTATAAAAACCTGTCACCAAACTGTTGGAAATGTGCCCAAGAACATGAAACATACTACCATATATGGTGGTCTTGTAAAAAAACTCAGGAGTTTTGGCATAAGATCCAGATGTGGTTAGAGGAAATGATTGGACAGAAAGTAGATTATGAACCAGAATTACTTTTACTTGGAATTATGACAGAAAGATACAGTAAAGAGGAGATTATCTAATAGTACACATTATCACGGCAGCAAGAATGACTTTTGCCCAAAAATGGAAAGAGAGAGAAATTCTCGACGAAAGTAAGGTGATAAAGAAGATATTGATATGTGCTGAAATGGATAGATTGACTCTGGAATTAAAAAATAAGGATGAGACAGAATACTAAAAGATATGGAATAAATTTTATCAGTGGTGGGAAAAGAAAGGAAGAACCCAGAATAAAAAGCAGGATCTGTAGAATGGGTAATTACGGATAGAAACGAATTGCATAAATGTATATAAAGTATGTATTATATATTATAACATGTATGGCAAAAAGGAATGTCAGGAAGATCACACTGTGTCCAATGTTTTAATAATTTAATCAATAAAATATGTTAAAAAAGATAAATGCTTTGAATTGTGCTGAGAAGACATAAACATTTCAGAAAAACATGATTCCATGTACAGAAAAATATATAACTCCATTGTTACTGCCACACTCTGAACTAGTGGAAGTTTCAGACAATAGTTCAGTACTTGCTCAGTGTCACTCACATTGTCCATTTAAGTGTAACCAAGGCATGTGTTACCAAGTTACATTTGGCTTTTTGGAATATAGTGGTGTTTAAAACTTTGTGAAACCTTTTGAATTTTCAATATTTCTGCATGAAGGTGACTTAACATGTCCTCTCCCCTCAAATCCTAAAACTAGAAAAAGGTAATACAGTTAAACAAATATATCAAAAACAGTGTATTTGTTCATTGATTTTTTGAGGAAAATGATCCAAAGCTACATATTTGTGTGTTGCAATAGTATGTGACCCTCCAGGAATACAGAAAGTCCTTAATTCATATCAGTTCATTTAGTGATCATTCAAAGTTACAACTGCATTGAAAATGACTGTTTTCACACTTAATGACCATTGTAGCATCCCCATGGTCACATAATCAAAACTCAGACACTCAGCAACTGACTTATGATGTTGCAGTATCCCGGTGTCATGGAATCACATTTTGTGGCTTGACAAGCAAAGTCAATGATTCACTTGACAACTGTGTGACTAATTTAACAATTGCAGTGATTCAGTTAATTGTAGCAAGAAAAGTTGTAAATTGGGGCAAAACTCACTTAACTACCTTACTTAGCAACAGAAATTTTGGGCTTAGTTGTGGTCGTAAGTGAAATACTACCTGTATCAGGTCATTTAAAGGGGAAATTAGAGACAACTGTTTCAGTCACAGGGATGATAATCAGGTAGGAGTGTGGAAATCTTACATTATTTTAAAGAACAGAATTCTGGATATTCACTGTCCTAGTCTACTCTTCACAATCAAGGAATGTAGAAGCGGGTCATGGCTCAAACTAAGGAAATTTCTGAGAATCTCCAAAAAACAGTTGATGCTTACCAGAGTAGAAATGATTATAAAACTATTTCCAAAGATTCTACCATTCCATTGCCAGACAGATTGTGTACAAATAGAGGGAATTTAAACCATTGTAGCTCTTCCTCAGGAATGTCCACCAAGATCACAACAAAAGCAAGGCTTGTAATACTCAAGGAAGTTTCAAAAACCTCAAGAATAATGTCTAAGGAACTAAGGGCCTCTTTTGTATTGACAAATGTTAGTGTTCATAAGCCCAGCATTGGTGGGCATGTCAAGGAGAAAGACATCACTCTTCAGAATAGCATTGTTGTCCATCTGCAGTTTGTGAAAGACCAGAAGAATAAGCCACAAGGCTTTTGAAAAATTGTTCTATAGGCAAGAGAAGAGCTTTTTGGCTTGAATGAAAAGCATTATGTTTAGTGAAGGCAAATACAGAATTCTAACGTAAGAATTATCCATCTGTGAAATATGGTTGTAATATCATTTGGGCCTACTTTGCTATCTGTGGGCCAGAACCATTTGCCATTGTTGATGGACCTATACATTCTGAACTGTAGTGGCAAATTTTACAGGAAAATGTCAGAGGAATCTGTCTATAAACTGAAATTCAAAAGAAAGTGGGACATGAAGAAGATCCAAACCACACAAGTCTAAAGACTAAAGAATGATTAGGAGGGGGGATTAGTGTTTTGGAATGATCAGGTTAAAATCCTGATATTAATTGTATGGAAATGTGTTATGGAAAAACCTGAAGCCCATCATTGAGTTGAAGCTATTCTTTATGGAATAATGGGCTAAAACTTCTCAAAGCCAGTATGCAGAAATGATTGACAGTTATTGGAAACATGTAGTTGAAATTATTGCTCCCCAAGAGGTCACACTGCTTATAATACTGGAAACAAAGATTCACATAACTTTGCTATACAGAAATATGAAGCTTTGGAGCATTTTCCTCAGTAAATCACTGAACAACATTTTTGTTGTTGTTTTGATTCATTCATTGAATTTGTCTAGTTTTAAGACTTGTGTAGAGAATAGATTATGTTTTAGCAATAGCAGTAGCACTTAGACTTATATACCGCTTTATAGTGCTTTACAGCCCTCTCTAAGTAGTTTACAGAGTCAGCATATTGCCCCGAACAATCTGGGTCCTCATTTTACTCACCTTGGAAGGATAGAAGGCTGAGTGAACCTTGAGCCTGGTGGGATTTGAACTGCCAAATTGTAGGCAGCTGGCTACAGCAGAAGTAGCTTACAGTACTGCACTCTAACCACTGCGCCACAGAGGTTCCTTACATAATTTTATTTTTATATAATTTCTTTACATAATTATATGCAGAAATATTGAAAATGTAAACAGTTCATAAATTTTAAAAAACCATTGTAGATTCAGCCTTAAATGTCAAAAGTATACCTGCATAGAGTTATGCCTGAGCAATCTGATATTATCACAAACCAACAGAAATATATACTGCTAACTTCTTCCTTTTAATAAATTGCAAGAATCTTGAATTCCTATAACTTTATTTATCTTCTGATGCTGGCAATAACATCAGAACAAAAATACAGTCAGAGCATCCAAAAATCTTTTCAATCCAAATGTTTGGGAGGGACTGATTCAATTCTTCTATGGCCTGTTTACAATACAATAGAAAATAAAATCTACTGATAATAATCCACAGACTAATGAAAAGCCATTCCTAGATGAAGTCTCCTACAAATGTTATGAATGAAAGTATTGAAAAAACAACAAGAAACAAAGCAGAATTATGTGAAATCCTGTATATCAGAGTCCCCAACTTCCAGTCCATGAACCAGGATCAGCCCACAGCCTACCAGATCACACAAAAATGTGAAGCCCCATCTGTGAGATACAGGCAGCACATGAAACCACACCCCTTCTGGTCCACAGATAAATCTATCTCCACGGAACTGGTCCTTGATGCCCAAAAGGTTAGGGGCCACTGATCCCAAGAAGTTTTATAATGATACTTTTTTCAATCCTATTCACAAAGGAGGGCTTTGCTAAATTACCTCCCATAGGACAACTGATAAGATCAGCAATGTATATTAAGATTGACTGTACACCTGTCCTTTTAAGATTTAGTTTAAATGTGTTACTGGGTATAGTCCTATTAAAATATATTAATATTTGGACAATTTTTGATTTCTGTACTTATTTGGTACAAGCATTTAAGAGTGGTATAACTTAAGCTTCCCAAAAAACTCATTACACAACTGCATGGAGAAGACTTTTTTTTGCCAAGTTGTACATCTTTAAGACATTGTGAATTCAGAGAAGAAAGGAAAGAAAATATTTAGTGTTTTTCAATCATGAATTAATATTTCAATGTATAAAATCATGCCTAAACATTTATATGAAACCCTGCTGATGATAGGTGAATAATGTAATTGTAAGTGCATTATTGTAACAAAACATATATTGAATATTTATCAATTTACTATATCAATAGAAAAATTAATGGAGATAGTGAAACATTGCATGAAAAATCCTTCACTTCTCAAATTACAATGATTATAACTCAATCAGCATTAATTATTTTGGTGTCCTTATGTTTGAGCTGACTACTGGTGACTATACGGACAAATGCCTTCCATCTTGATTGGTCCTTGTCTTAATCCAGCCTTTCCTGGCTATTTCCACTGATATCATTGATCCCGTTTGTTTATCTTATTTATTGTCTTCATTCTCTACTTCCCTTACTAGCTTACCAAACACAGTTCTTTTTTGTACTCCATCCATTCACATTATATGCCCAAAAGAATGTGAGTTTTTGCTAATAATTTGTCTCAAAGGAGCAGTCAGTTTTTATTTCCTTCAGGACTGAAACATTGGCTGTTCTTGTGCAGGCTGTTCTTAGTAACCATCTCCAAACAATAATTCAAAGCTGTCTTTCTCTGTTTCTCAGTGTCAAGTTTTCACAGTCAGACATGACTGCAGGAAACTTGTTCAAACTATTCTGTTTTTGGTTACCATAGGAGAATCTTTATCCTTTATCAGCTTATCTAAGATCGTCACGTCCTCCCTTATACCAATCTCTTACTTCACTTCAGCATGTTATTCTGTTCCTAAACACAAGAAAACAAGTGCCTAGCCCTAAATTTCTTCTTCACCAACTGAATCCACTAAATAAGCATACTTTATACCAGTGGTCCCCAATGTTTCTGATACCAGAGACCAGTTTTATCGGGTGGGTGGGATTTTGCACGCAACCT
This sequence comes from Naja naja, assembly GCA_009733165.1. Classification (NCBI taxonomy): domain Eukaryota; kingdom Metazoa; phylum Chordata; class Lepidosauria; order Squamata; family Elapidae; genus Naja; species Naja naja. Next base: position 41,815,593 of record CM019155.1, on the reverse strand, counting down.
AGATTCTGCGCATGTGTAGTTTAAGCTTTGCTCAGTCACCTGCTGCTTATGCTGCTCTGTTCATAGCAGGCCTTGGACCAGTACTGGTCCATGGCCTGGAGGTTGCAGACCCCTGCTTTATACTGTTTATAGAATCAAATTTATTCTTCAGTTCTATTAAGAAAAAATGTCATTCTTTTGAAAGTCCAGTCTTTACTTTTCTTGGAAGTAACAACCAGCTTTTGTGAACCAGCTGAGTATTTGTATCTTTCTTCAAATACCTGTTAAGAGCAACAATATTGCAAAATCTGTACACACACACACACACACACACACACACACCAAACTCGCAAACAATAAATCACTCAAACAATACCAGGCTGCAGATTATAGAAGTGCTGTTTCAGAAATGCATAGTTCTTTGATGACAAAGCCTATGTAAAATGTACCGAGCCACTTTGGAATCGTGTAAGACTTTTAAATGTAACAGACTAATGAAGCTGTTCTACAAATTATTGTAAATGTTGCAAGTACTTAACATCAAGCAACTTTCCAGAGATAAATGAAGTTCTCTGAAGTGTTTTTTCTGCTTTAAAAATGACCATGAAGGAAAATAACACTTTCTTTCCAAGCTATACATTGTATTTAAGTCAAATGAGAATTGACAGTTCCCCAGGGCTGTACCTGTAGCAGATGCTTTTATCTTTCCTTCTGGACTATATGCCATCAGCTAAAGTATAGGAAGAAATCTAGAAGAGAGGGAGCAGCCAAGAAAATATTAGGATTCGTCTGCCTGTCCTATACAAAAGAGTTAGGTGATTTTTTATATTAAGAGCATTGTTTCAGTTTTCTCTTGTGCCATCACTTTGCTGAACACCTCATTTTCACAAGCCTGTCTTATGTCTAAGTATATTTACTCATATTGTATAGCTGTAGTATTATTATACTTCCCATCTTCTCTGTTGGTATCATGGTTATTATCGTTTGCATGTACACTGGGGCCTTTTGCATGGGAGATGAATTCCTTTTGTGTCTAATCACACTTGGCCAGTGAAGCTCTTCTGTACTCTACATTATTGTGATGTTGTATTGTGTCTAGAAGATACACATACATTTAATTTAATTGCTTTTTATAATCCAGAATAGATAGAACAGAAATTCAAACAAATACTGGGTTGATTGGTTGATTATTTTCAGAACTCTTAATGTAAGATGAGGTGTAATAAAAACTTAAGTTCCATGCAATTAATGCAGCTAGCTAGAATTTCTTAATTTGTTTTTGTCTTGAAATGCTGATGCTTTGTTACATTTATGTAAAAGAGCAGGCTGCCCAGAAAATAGCACACCTGTGCTGCTTTTGTCCTGTCTCTTTAATTTCTCTCCTGGCCAGCACTGCAACCTTGACTATAAAAGCTGTACTCAGAGACACTAGCTGGTTGTGGTGTGTAGGAGATAACAAGAAGAAAGTATGTCTTAGTAAAGTGGCCTGAAGCAGCTAGAAGGAGATATTTTTCTCTAGAATATTCAGGGGAGTAGCACAACTCACAAGGGATAATACCTGAAGTTGTAGGAATAGTAATAGCAGTGGGGAAGAATGGACTAGTGGTGAGTAGTGATCGATAGCTGTGAATGCTTCTTTGTGTGTGTTTGTTAGGAACTTGTCTTATTGGTCTTTTTTATGTTTGGAGCACAGTAAATTGGATATAGTTAGAAGAACTTATGACAATTTTGTCTAGTGACATGAGGAACAGCAGAACTCACTAGGGTAATAATTGGAGTTGTTGAAGGAGTAGAAGTAGCAGTGAGAAAGAATGGTGTAGTGGTGAGTAGCGAGTAATAGCTATGATTGCTTGTTTGTGTGTATTGCCTAGGGATCTATTTCTTGTTGGCTCTTTTGTGTTTGGAGCTCAGTAGATTGGGTATAGTTAAAATGGGTATAGTTAAAATGTGACAAATTAGAAATATCTTCAGCATTGTTGCTTTATCTCATCATTGTTGCTTTCTTTCTAAAGAAGAAAGAAAAGATTAGACAAGTAAAGATAATAGTACAGAATTTAATACTGGATATACCTTCTAAAAACTTACTGGATTTGTTACTGGATTTTTTGTAATAGATGTAATATGTAATAGAATATAAATTTCAAAACAATTTCTAGGACTGTTTTGTTTCAAAGCATTGAAACCTATTATATCCAGTATGTTCTACTCTTATGTGTGTTTATTTATGACTTTAAAATGCATTCATTTCTTGGATGGTGCTATAACATGATTCCATGTTCTGGTAGGTCCTTGAGGTTACACGGTACATTGTTTGAGAATAGATAATTTCATTTTTGGCAAAAGCAGCTATGAGATGAGTTAAAAAAATTGTAAGATCTTGCTGTACTGTTAGAGATAAAAAGCTTTCATATCTAGATGTGTGTTTAAGAACAGATGAGAATGTAATAGTTAATTAGAATATGAGAGACATGAAATCTTAAAAATTTAAGTGTTAATTAAATTGATGCCATTTTGGAAACTTTAATCTTGGCAATAACTTACAAATTATTGTTTGTAAGTGCCCAGAATCACCAAAAGTAAGTGGGCAGCCATACAAATCCTGTAACTAACTAAACAAACTTTTATAAGTGTAAAAAGCAGTTAATTGCATATCTAAACAATATGCACGGGGAAGTTATATTGAAAGAAATGCATTTCTAGAAATCAATATTAGTACATCAATAAAACAGTATGAAAAGCAGTATCTTAGATACAGTCCGTTCTGTTGGATATTTTTAAAGAAGCTTGAGATAGGACATACTTTCTGTCATAATATTTTCCCCATATATTGTTAGAAATATTCAGTAGTGCTTTAAATTTATAAATTGTCTTAAATAACAATATTTCTTTCCCCACCCCCAACTTCTATTACTAGGAGTCGAAAACTTCAAATCCGAAATATTCCACCACACTTGCAGTGGGAGGTAGGCATTCATCTTTAAATTTTAAATTTTCAACCTGTTTATAAGAGGATAAATTGATGGTATGCCTTTTGCCTACCAACTTGCCTCTTGTTCTCTCACTTTTTATCTTCTAACTCTTCGCATATGCGAAATTTGACAAGAACAGTTTTCTGTTCTTGAGATGTAAGTTTGCAACTTTGAACAACAGAAACATCCAAGTATTTATTTCAATTGCCCTCAATTGGACAGTTGAAGTTAAATGGAGGGCAATTGGAGTTAAATGTTTTCAGAGTTATACAGTGCAATCCTAGGTGATTCTGATTTATTCCCATTTTAAAGGCTCGTTAGTGCTTTCCTGATCTTTAGAAACATGAACATTGTGATGGAATTTGTGTAATTAATGTTCTGTCTCTAAATATTTTCAAAGCAACATGCTGGCTGAAGATTTTATAAAATCAGGATAGCAATTATCCCAAGAATATGAAGATATATTTCTATTTGTGCCTCTTTCTCATGCTGTAGTTCTCCCAGATATATTTTGTAAAATTTATATTTGTTTGCCTAAATAATTTATTTGATAGGTTTTGGATGCTGAAGAGCTGTTGAAGTCTTTGAATATTTGCATTTATCAAAAATAATATCTTATTATTCCTCATTTCCCCCAATTTTTAGGGAGACTGTACAGTGTAATAATAGTAGGATGTGTCAGTTGTGTCAGTAAAAATAAAATACTTAAAATATCTGGGGAAAAACAGAATTTTTCATATAATAGTAGTAACACATTGAAGCAGTTGCCATTAAAACATTTTTATAGAAAGGTAAAAATAATGTGACATAGTGGGAAAGGAATTTAATTGAGATGAAAGAAGGTTGATAAAGTTAGTGTATATACAGATTTATTGAAGATAGGCAGGTAAGTACCCACAGGTGGTGTCTCACCTATATATGCTAAAGCTTGCATGCAGAAATGTGATTTTTACTGACAAATTACTTTTAGAATGCATGAAATTGTAAGAGATTGTTCATATACATTCCATACACATACCATTTAAATAACTGGCATTAATGCTATTAATTGAAATCTCTACTAAGCTTTACAGATCTGAAATAAATATACCATATATCACAATTCGTACATAATATACATTAAATATGATGTGTTGAACAAATCAGGGATCATAAAGAGCAACCAAGTTTGTATGCTTTGTGATTTGTTTACTTGACAACATTTCAACAATCCTCAATTCGATCATGAGTACTCAGTGTCTATATTGAGACAATTAGCTCTGGGGCAGGAATGCTTCCTGCTTCATGATGTTTATATGTAAGATGTTGCTTAAAAGTTCATAAATTCTTTCAAATTTTAAATATTTTTGCATAAACGTAACCTCAAACATCTATTCTCCATATGAATTCTGAAAGTAGATAAAAAGAAACAAACAAATTTGGGATACACATTCTTAATCAGCTACCTGAGAAACTAGTCTCTGACTACAAGAAGCATTTGACTACAATTACTGAGCAAAAAGCTAGAGATGGTGCAACTAATTCCTGAATCAAAAGGGTGATTATTATTATTTGTTAAATGTGGGCAGTAATTTAACAAGCATGTTAAATTACTTGTTTATAAAATAAATGGACAATGCATAAAACTTTGCTGTTATTTGTTCATTCATTTTCTTTATGTAGAACTCACATGAAGAACATACAGATGCTCAAAAACTGAGGAAATCTAAAAGGACTATTACATTTTCACAGAACTATACGTTTGATTTCAGTACTTAAAATATTAATACAGTATTTGTTTAGGTGGCTCTTTGTTAAAGATAATTGTGGCTTTTGAGTGGGTATAGGGTAACACTGTTTATAATGTATGACTTGGCTTTCAGTATCTGATGAATGCAAGCCTATGGTATAAAAACTGCAGCTTCTTGTGTGCAAGAAAGGCATCTGTGTTATAACAAGAGAAGGAGACCCCAATTGGACAAATGCTAGAGTTCGTACATAAAAAAGGAATACATTATTTTCTAGCTAGAATAAATACTCACACAAACAAACTTTGCTGTTCAGTTGCTCATCAAGATTAGTATCTCACTACCAGCTTGGCTAGAAATTCTGTTATTGCCCAACAAGGCTGCTGCATGTGAAGATTGAGAGGCAGTTGAACAATTTAGCCCAAATTTGTTTTTGGAGTTAAGTTAGAGGGCTTGGTTTTTTAGGAATAAAAGTAAAATGTATTGCACTTGATAAAATCAAATAGGAATTGGGAGTAGTTATAAAACATAAGAAAGGTCTAGCTAGTAAATAAGGAAGCTAGAATACCAATACAAATATTTCTCATACTTTTCTTGGATTCATTTATGTATATTGATTTAAGATGTGAATTTATTTTTAGAGTGTGAGGCCAAAATTATTAAGATTGTGATTTGAGATTTAGACTAGAGTATAAATTCCTTGGTTATTTTGTTTTTGCATTCAATCTTTAGTAGTTTTGTCTTTATAGAATGCTGCTTATATTGGAAATGGTTTTCACATTTACTGATGAAAAGTATGTCTGTTTATAAACTGATTGCACTTAATTTTTCCCCACCCTTCCAGAAAGACAGAATGTAAGAATTATGATGGATTAAGCCAATATTAAACAAAGATTAGTATTAAAAGGAAGGCATATTTTATTGTGTTAATACTGATTCAAAAATAATGGCTGGATTCAGGTTTAAATTCGTATCCCATTGACTTTGGGTGTTTATTGTAGACATGAATTAAGTGTTAATCTAACCAACTGTTTTCTTCCTTTGAAGGAGTAAGTAACCTGTAGGCATATGATTTTTCATTTCCTCAGCTCAAAAACAATTTAACTTAAAACTATGCTTATTATATTTCATGTTTTAGTAATCAGCTTCAAGGCATTAGGAAAGATGCTTTTGATGGGTTAAAAAAGATTGTAAATATATCCAATAAAGTCCCTTCAAGAGCTTTCCTTCTACATAATAAACCTTATTTGTTGCTTGACCAGACTAGGTTGCACTTGTAAAAGGGAGTAAGGTGAATCCTTATTTAAAATGAACAAAGAGAACCCAATCTTGCCTCAGAAGGCTATTCTTTCTGTCTCTCTCTGTAAAGTATTTAAGTCATGGTAAAATTGCTAGCTATTGTAAAATTTAAAAATAATTATTATGACTACTGATTAAGTGCTGCCTGACTTGAAAGGTTACATTCCAGAATATTTAAGCAATTTTTCAGCCTAATGAAGTTAAAAAATAATCATTTGCTTGTTGCTTTCCCCTCCCCCCTTTAAGCACACTAACTTAATTCAGCTTACTTTTCAATAAATATTCCTGTAAATATTGTAATTAATTGTAAACACCTATATTTATCAAAATATATTATCTATTATCTATTAAATTCTTGACTATAATAAGCAGTTGAAATATTTTAATACCATTTTAATACAATTTTAAAAACCATTTTTCTAAATAAGCATGGTTTTATTTTGATTTTGAAGAAAATTATAGTAATTAGAAAGCCTGTTTCAATATGCGCTGATTTAAGACTCAAGCCTACTTTTTCCTGTGTTAATCCTGTGTGAAGAAATGTAACTTAAATGGTCTGTGGTCAATTGTATGTAATGTATTAGAGTTTATTCTGACATCTTTGCAGTCCCTTTAATTTTGTTTAAATCTTGAATAGGATAAAGTTTTATTTAGTATGCATTTAAAATAAAATCAGTATGATAAACTGTTATGGATGTAATCTAATTCTATATTTATCTATTCGGAAGTAACTCCATACAATTAATGGATTCATTTAATTCCTGGGGATCAAATTGAATGTGGAAGCTTCATATTCAGAAATAAAGGTTATTAAATTTAAGAAAAACACGGAAAAATCTATGTCACTAACTTTGTAAAACCCAAACATAATGGGATTTATATATATTATGCTGAAAGATTATTATATAACTTTGTATAACTTGTGTAAAGTTTACATTGTACTTTGTTTCTTTTTAATAGGTCTTGGATGGTTTGCTGGCACAGTATGGAACTGTGGAAAACTGTGAACAAGGTGGTATAATATTCTAACAGTTTGTTTAAAGGAAATGATCAAAGGAAGTTTTAATTTATTTTTTTTCAATACATCCTTTTTTGTTCTAGTGAATACTGACACAGAGACTGCAGTAGTAAATGTAACATACGCCAATAAGGACCAGGCCAGGCAGTAAGTTCTCATTTATTTATTTTTAGTTTTTTTTCCGACATTTAAAATAATTTTTCTCTAACATTTGATACAGTCTCTTTATTTGTCATTTATTTGATATTTACTTTTTAAAATCAAAATACTAAGGTTACGCTCTTCATCCAACTGCTTATATGTAACCCTGCATGTTGAGCTTAGCTGGATTACCTTTTGAATAGAAACATATCTAGTTGCACAGGAGAATTGCACTTGTAAACTTTTATGAGGGAGTAAGGTGATTTAACATCAAACAGCTCCCTTGTTAATTGATGTATTCAGTTTCCTGATGTCTCTGACCAGATGTCCTCTTGAGAAGACTTGATCCGTGCAAGTGAAAAATGCTCAGATTGAAGACAACTATAGAAGGATTTGAGTTTTGTGGAACACTCATAGAATTTCTTTTTAATAGTAAGAAAATCAAACTTTGGGAAGATTATAATGTCTTAAAGCAATTGAAAGCTGTTGGCATTTGTCTAAAACGGAGGTTTTTCTTCTGGTTTATATAATATACCCCTGTGTACCCCCACACTTTCCAGTTTGACCCTTATTTAACCCTGGGTTTACTGTAATTTTTTTATTATTTTAGAAGCAAGCCTTTTTCACTTTCTAATTAAATATTTCAATATTGTTGAATTGGAAGCAATAAAACCTTCATCTGAATATTTGCTGACACTTTATTAGATTTATAAGGCCACCTGATAAAAAAAGACTCAATGTGGCATGTAAAATTAAAAACACTGTAAAACCAAACCAAAGAAGTAAATGCAGAAATACCAACATTACCGTAGAGAGGTATAGAAGTTAGATAACCCATTCATCCTTTATCAGTGGATATTTTATGTCTGTAGTGGTTTATTGAATGTTTGGTGGAATTTGTATTTTAAAATCTCTTCTGCCACAGATGCACACATTAACATAGAAAACTGGGCTTCTAGTTGGTATAGCTGGTTGTACAGTCTTATATAAAATGACCACAGTTCAGAATTGGCTATCACTCTTAATAGAAGTGAATTCTACAGCAGTAGGCACCAGTAAAAGTTGTTAGTTGTCTACATGCTCTGCCCTACTTTTGTTAAGTCAAGAATACTTTCTTAAAATCATAGTGAGGAGTCACATTGTATGGTCTACGGATAGTTCTCAACCTACAAGTGTTTGTTCAGTGACCATTTGAAATTATGATGGTACTGAACAAAAAGGGACTTGTGATCCCTGCCCAGAGTTATGGGTGAAATAAAACACGATCCGATGACTGAAATGTTGCAAATGAATATAAATGCAGCCATGTTGCTGAGTATCCATAGTGCAGTCATGTGAACTGGGTGGGGAAAAGAACTGTTGGAACTTTAGATCCATGTCATAAGTTCCCCAATTTCTGAACTGAAAAAGCTTCTTTGATGAGAAGTGAAATGTTTTTAAAGAAAACACCCAAGACTGCCCAGTAATCTTTTGGGAAAAACATCTTTGGGACAACCACGACCTGGATGATTGAGAATATCTGTAGACAAGTCCCTTTTTTCTTAAAATACTGACTGGTTATAAATCAAGAATTACCTGTACAGCCTTTATAATATAAAAGTATTATTGGTGATAAACAGTTGTAGAAAGGATACATTAACTTTTCAAAAAGTTTGATACAGACCCAAAGCTGCATCAAAGAAAACCATAAAATTACAAATGTAGATGTGTAGAGATACCTACATGTGTATAACAATTTTAGTACTTGGGTATATTTTTTTCAATTTTATGACTTGTAATATTTTAATGTCTACATTTGCTTGGTAAATCTAGTGTCATTCCACTACAAAATGAAATATTAAAATGGAACTATGTGCCACCTAGTGGCTAACTGAAATTAATAATTAGGGTTTTTTTCTGTATGGTTCCCTACACATTTACACTTGCTTTTCGCAATAATTTAGTGCTATGGACAATTTTCGAAGAGCCTTTATAGAAATAAGGTTCCTAGAATTGTGTGTTGTAAGAGTTGGATGAAAAATGTAGTATCAGATCATTTTCCTACAAGGAACAGTTTACCTGTTAAAGTTAGAAGATTCTTTAGTAGACCTTGCTTTCAGTACATATGTCTCTCACAAGGGTGCAATTTTGAAGTAAGCTGCTGTTCACATTGGGTTCTGTCTCTTGTCTCTGGGAAATACATATATGGGTACATGCACGTGCATGTGGATTAAAGCTTTAATGCTGAGTCATAGATATTTAATGATTTTTTTGTAGTGTACTATGATTTCAAAGTCATAACCATTTTCCTAAATTCACTTTTCATATAAGAAAGGTGAGCTAGTTGTTTGGGTAGGTTTCAAATATACCATGACTTTTAAAAAAAGTTACAAATTGGCCAGTACTAACCAATTGATAATTTCAATTAATTTATACATTATTGTAATTAGATATTTGCCTAAGTGAGTAACACTTGCCTCCAGGCTGCCAGGTGCAGTTCATAAACAGCTGCATATAAGCAGAAAAAGGGGGAAATAGCAAGTTTGCCAAGACAGATTGGCTGCTTGCCCTTCAAAAGAAACAAAATAAGGATGCTTTCACTACTTGTATTAGCCCTCTTGTCTGAAATGAGCTTGGTATGAGTAAAGGATTAATGTTATAATATGTGGCTATACTGATTCAAAAATGAGTTATGGAGGAAGCAGGAATTGTTCGGTTAGGAAGACAAATGGTTTAAATAGACCCATGATAATATAAATGGGGAACTCTGAGAAACTCATGTTTGAGTTGAGAGATGTTGTATATCGGTTTTTCTAAAGCTTGGTGATTTGGAAAAGGCAGAGAAGGAAAAAAAAAACCTCTTTCCCTTCCTGTTCATGCAGGATTTGTAGTTCAGATTAAAAGGCAAATTCTTCACTTAAGAAGCGCAATAAAACCTTACTTTCAGATTTGTTGTCTAAACAGTCATATAATGTGAAGGAAAAAGCAGAAAGGAAGATGAAAGAATGACAATTCAAATTTAGATAACTAACCCAGAATTATCTTTGAATGATCACAGCTAAGATTGGCAACTCTGCTGTGTTGTTGTTTCTAAGTAAAATGTGAACTTGTGCAACTTCCAACTTGAGTTCTATCGTTGTTAAGTAAATCACCCATGGTTGCTAAGCATGGTCACATAACCACAATTTGTGACTTACTGCTGGTTTTCCCAATGACTTTGCTTGTTGGAAGCCAGCTGTGAAAGTCACAAAAGGTGTGATTACGTAACAACAGGACATTTCAAATGTCAGAAATGTGCAACAATTGCCAAGTGCCTGAATCAAGACCAGGGGGATGTTTCAGCCATTGTAAATTCAAGTACCAGTTGTAAACCTGCTTTTTAAACTCTGTAGTAAATTCAAATGATTATTAAACAGGACAGTCATTAACTGAGGATTACCTATTTTTAGAATTTGAATTTCTTGAGCATGCTGGAGAATAGGATCCAGACCAAAGTCCAGTTCTTTTCCTTCTACTTGTAGTGTCATAAATTAGGACCAGAGTCCTTTCCTCTTATCTTATTGCCTATCTGCCAATGATAAGCAGTTTTAAGATTCCAGCCAATCACATCTTCATTTGCCAAAGGGCTCTTTTTTTGCCAACTTATGCCTATCTGTAAAGAGAAAGGAGTTAAATGTGGCTCTTCAAAAGCCAGCACTCAAAACACTTTAGAACAGGGAACACTTTCAAGTGCTGGCTCCCAAAGTACTTTTTGCTCTAAGGAAATAAGAAAAAGGCAGAACTTCAGAGAAATTCTGCTTCAAGTTGCTATTTATGCTCCTTTTTTAAAGGCATTTCCCCATGAGGAAGGAAGGAGATAATATTTAGGAATAAAGAGAAGGGTTATTTATGATCTCACAAGTCAGATGGGACAGCTTACCATTCCCAATGAAATGTTATACCATAATTGATTGGCTTTCTGTTCTGCTTCATCTGCAACAACTTACTTTCTTTGTAAACTTATACAGAGCAATAGAAAAATTGAACGGATTCCAGCTTGAAAACTATTCATTAAAAGTTGCATATATCCCTGATGAAATGGCAGCCCAACCACCTCCTCAGCAGCATCCTCAAGGTAGACGTGGATTTGGGCAGAGAGGTCCCCCTAGACAAGGTTCACCAGGTGCAGCAACAAGACAGAAGCCACAGTCTGATGTTCCATTACGGATACTTGTTCCAACCCAGTTTGTAGGAGCTATTATTGGAAAAGAAGGGGGTACAATCAGAAATATTACAAAGCAGACACAATCCAAGTAAGTCACTATATGAAGTATTTATTATTTTTATTATAATTTAAAGTTTTACATTGTTGCATTTAAGTTATTGAAATACTTACAGTTTTTAATTGGAAAAGAAGACTGACTTCATATGATCTTGCTTCATGAGTATTCAGTTCAACAGAGATGTGCTAACTGGATTGTAGTGCTATTAAGAATTCTTACATTTAAGGATCCTGATAAACATTAGAATGTGTCACATTTCATTATATTGTCTTGCATCTATATTTCCCCAATCTAGATATTAAGGAGTCAGGTATTCAAGAAGATGGAAAGGAAGAAAACATTAGGGTTATTCAACAGCTCATTCTTCGATCAGCACAACATGGTTAGAAAGACTGTGTTATTACTGATTAGGCCATATCTGACATTTTTGCCCAGTTGTTCTATTATTTAAATTTAATAATATTTAACTTACTTGTTTGGTAGATCATTGTTAATTATTGTTAAAGCTTGAATGGGTATTTTAATAAATTTCATTGAGGTAGAATTTTTAAAACTTTTTTTAAAAAGTGCATTCGGTACAATATTTTAATACATACTTTCACTTCTTTTAAGAATAATTAAAAAATAGACTTCTGTAAGTTGAAATGGTAGAATACTGAAAGCATAATCAATTTGTGAACTGAAAATTGGAGAGATGAATTTTTATGAATGAGAGAAACATGGATGTCTGTAAGATGTTTCCACAATTATCAAAACCATAATCTAGCAGAATGAAATTGGCCAATATGGAGATGTAGTATTTTTGCATTGAAGAATGTCCAGTGAAGACTATGCATTTCATTTTACTTTTCCTGTACTGTCTTTTTTGAAGCAAATAAAATGAAGGGTTTTTTTTAGCTGTATTCACTGTATTCAGGTTTTTGTATTTTATTGCTTATTTTGATATCCATTTTTGAGTGAATTTTTAGGATTGTTTGAAAGCCAGGCATAATGTCCTGTTCTTCACTGAACCAAAATGTGTTCTTTAGTCACACATAGTTGTAGGTCTGAAAATGGCACTGAATTAAAGTAGTTCTAGAGGTGCAGTACTATAAGTATTGAGATGGACGGTAAGCATTTGATCAAGGTTTGATTTTCTATGTTGGCACTACAATGAGAGCAGAATTTGAAATTTTGCAAATCCCAAAGTAGGGAAAATATAGCAAATCATTGATATTTCTTTATATGTTAGATGACTGGTCAAATCACTTCAAAACTTTAATTCTGATAAGCAGATCTTATAACAGTGGATGAATATGAGTTATTGTGGCTTTAAAAAGGTAAGTATAATAGGTCATTTGAAAGTTACAGGACTTCTGGGGGAAAAAAAATCCCAAAATAAGATAGTGGCAAATCATTTCCATGGATCCAAGCTCAATTTCAGAGGGATTTTGTCTAAAATTTGATTGGATTAAAATATATACAAATTACACTCTTGAGAATTTTGGTTTAATCCCTCAAAGGAGTTTTTGGATGAGAAACATCTTCTATATGCATATTCATCTTATGGCAGATGCAAACTAAATGAGGTTAGACAACAAGACCAAATGGATTGAGCTGAATGTATCATGGTATTAATGAAAATGCATTAATCTGACAGTATGACATTTGAATTTGGTTCTATTGGTTTATTTTCAAGGACTCAGATTTTGAAAATCACAAATACTTGTAGACTTTTTTCCTCTTTTCAGGATTGATATTCATCGTAAAGAAAATGCAGGAGCTGCTGAAAAACCAATTACAATCCATTCTACTCCAGAAGGATGCTCAACTGCTTGTAAAATTATCATGGAAATAATGGAAAAGGAAGCTCAAGACACTAAATAGTGAGTAAAGGTGTTTTAGTAAATCTACCTGCTTGTCTGTGTGTCTCAAATACAGGTAACCCTCGAGTTATGACCATCATTGAGCCCAAAATTTATGTTGCTAAGTGAAACATTTGTTTATTGAGTTTGCCCCATTTTACAACTCTCCTTGGCACAGTTGTTAAGTGAATCACTTCAGTTGTTAAGTTAATCACACTGTTGTTAAGTGACTCTGGTTTCCTCTTTGACTTTGGTTGTCAAAAGGTCGCAAAGGGATCCCATGACCACAGGACACTGGAACTGTCATGAATATGAGTTGCCAGCCTCCTGAATTTTGATCATGTGTCCATGGGGATGCTACAACAGTTGTAAATGTGATAAAGGGTAATAAGTCACTTTTTTCAGAGCCTAAATGAACTGTTGTAAGTTCATTTACTTACTAAAGGTGACTTTAGTCACTAAATGAACTGTTGTAAGTTGAGGACCACCTATACTTAACTATGGCACACATATTATATACAAAGGAATATTAGGTCTTAATCCTGTGTTGAAGAAAAGAGATAAAAGAGGGATATAGGTTAGCTATTTCAAGCACATTTTGTACAATTAAAATATATCCATAGAGATAGATGTAAATACTAATGTGGGAAAATGAGGCCAGAATTTCAAGTAAATTTGTAACATTTCAAACTAGCAACTGAAATACATATAAGCAAAGAGTGCTTCTCAATATTTTTAGCAATCACAATTTAAATAGTATCCATAGTATCATCCTAACTGTTGTATAAATTGAACAGTAACAATTGAAACATGATGGAAGTGTTAATAATAGTTGAAGTTACTGCAAATTTTAAAAAAGAAAGCAATTTTAAATGTTCTAGTTTTATTATGTCACCAACTATTTCATTGAAAGTTTAAATCACATTGGCCTAGGATTGTTTTCACCAATCTATCAGCCTTAAAATAACCACAGTATGATACTTTCATTTCTAATTTCTTGTTAATACAATAGTAAAGGGGATAAGTCATAATCAAACAGTTCATCTAGTTATTTTGGGATACTAAACACATTCTGTTCTTCCCTAAACTGTGATAAGATGGTGTCCTAGACAGATTGTAATTACTGAATATAAAAGAAGTTACACATTATTAGAGATCGGAAATAATAAGAAGCTTCTCATAGAAACACAAGAAATCTGATTAAACTGAGAATAAATTTGCTTTGGAGTCAAAGTATGAAAAAACCCAGTCTAACTATAATAGAAAAGCTGCATATTTCCAGTAAACACATGATATCTTTACAACTAAGCCTTATTTCAAACATATTTTTGGGTAATCAGCAATCAGCAATTGTGTTCTTAATGATTATATAAATAGTATAAAGGTAAATATATTCAAAGCAATTTGGAAATTAAAGCTTCAACTTTTATTCTTGAGCAAATTTAATTTTCCAGGATAGTTTAAGAATTTCTTGATTATATAATAAACTTATAAACTTGATCATGGAAAAATGACTTTCTTAATTTGAGCTTGATAAATTATGGGACTTTCATTTATACACTTGTCTGGAATGTTTACAGCACAGACGACATTCCCTTGAAGATACTGGCACATAATAATTTTGTTGGTCGACTCATTGGTAAAGAGGGACGGAATTTGAAAAAAATTGAACAGGATACTGACACTAAAATCACAATATCTCCGTAAGTATTGGTCTTTTAAGGAAGTATGTAAAAAATCAATCTTAAAATGCTATACTTGTTAGAACTACTAACTGCCTGCAGGGCTTTAGAAAAAAAGTATTAACTGCATTCACGGAGTTGCTAATTCCATTAGGTTATGTCTATGCAATAATCAATATATTTTCTTTGCATAGAAATGTCACGTTACACCATAACTATTTTACTATTTTCTGCACATACATGCAAATAAAGATTATGAATATATATATATATATATATATATATATATATATATATATAGTTTCTCAGGTATATTCAAGGCAGTTCAATATATTGCATTTGAAAAATGTTACAGAATTCCCAGGAGATATGTTTTCAATGCAGTGCATTCTATTGCCTCTAAATTTGAGTAGAATTTCATGACATACTCATTTGTATATTACAAATTCCATATTTTCCATTACTACTTCTGTTAATATGGAAGTTCTTTGAACTAGTTTGGATTTCCTGAAGTTTTTAATCTTGGGTTACTTCAACTTTCCTGTTCCGAGGAAGGTTCTTGTGAATTCATAGTGAATTCATGGGGATCATGGGGTTTATTGCAAGCAATTGCATCCCTGGAACACATGTCAAGGCACAATGGATCTGGTCTTTACTTCAGAGCAGATGAGATATTATCTCAAGATGAAGGACACTGACATCCGTGGCCAGATCACTTCCTCATCAAATTACAGATGAAAAGATCAGGACTTCTGCATGGAAGCCAGGCCCTTTAGAATAGTCTACTACTGCAAATAGATTTAGAAGGATCCCAGAAAGCACTTGGAGATTTCCTGGCCACTGGCAGAAAGTTCATTGCTTACCTAGGCCAGTTTCTGTAGGCTAGAGAAGAAGGACAAAAATGTGCTGGATAGAGTGGCTCCAGTAAGGCCTCTTCTTAGTTTCTCATTCCAAGCAGTTCCTGAGTTTCCATGAAATTGAGGGAAATGAAATGACTGGTGAATGAAATGAAATGGCTAGTGTGATGGTGGTAGAAAAATCAGAAGTGAATGTGATGGAACAGAGCTCACTTCTGAGCTTTCACAGTAGTGATAAAAGGGGCAAAATCTTAGTAATCCACCATACTTATTGCACCTGCATATTTTTGACCCTGTTTCTTTTAATTTGGATCTTTTGAAGAAAGAAAAACAGGCAAAACACATACAGGTTCAAAGAAGAATTTGACAATTTCTTGACAGAATTATTCATACCTGCTCTTAGCTGGTTATCAGAGATAAAGGTATAGGTTACCTCATTTAGCAAATACAGCTGGAATTGACAACCCAATCACTAAGTGAAGCAGTTCCTAAGTGAGAGATCACATGCCCCATTTTGTTTTCTGTCTTGAAAATGACAAGAAACCTTAGCTTTTGTTTGCCTCCTAATTATTCTCCTGTCCTTTAGAATAATTGGCCCCACAGATAATTTATAAGTTTGTATTTATATTCTTTGGAAAGAAATGGATTAGAAGGGTGTAAGCAGGCGCACAGTGTGGGGAATGCATATTGAAATCAATCTGTCAGTAGCCTGAAGTGCACTCAGCATTTTCAGAAAATGGGGGGGGGGGAATGGCCCAAAGAAAAGTTTTGATAGGTGTTTCTTTTCCAGGTGTACGAATGGGGAATAGAAGTTGTGGTTGGTATGTGGAAGGGGGAAAAGG
Organism: Naja naja; assembly: GCA_009733165.1. NCBI lineage: Eukaryota > Metazoa > Chordata > Lepidosauria > Squamata > Elapidae > Naja > Naja naja. The sequence continues at coordinate 41,798,994 of CM019155.1, read as the reverse complement.
CCAGGCAAGCACTAAAGTGACTTTGGTGCAGGAGAGAGTGAGGCAAGTAGAGGTTTCCTGTTTGGCAGGCTAGATGGTGTATTTGGACAGGAGGGAATCAGTGAAAGAAGAAGTGGGGGCATCCCTAGCTCCTTATGGGTGTTGAATAGGGAAAGTATTGAAAGATGGGCTTCACAAAAGTTCTGTTGCACTAACTGCCTTGCTACCCTGTTCTACTTGGGAGCTGCACAGTAGGGCCCTTGGTGAAGCACAGTCCTTCACTGCTTTCCCAAAAAGTTTGTGACGTTGGGACTGAGACTCTCAGCTGCTCCTTAATTATTAGATTTTTCTTAGGGCAAATAAAGGTCAGGTTTCAAGCAGCTTTTTAATTTAGGCTATGCAAAAAATTTGAGCCATGGAACAGCCAGTTTGGATGCCCAGAAATAAGAGGACAGAAAAAGCAAGATCAGGAGTGTCATATATTGGTAGTTAAGGAGAAAGAAAGAAAGAAAAAGGAGAAAGGAGCAAATAAGTTTGTTAGGTAAACCACATTTTAATTAAAGCATGTTGGTGGCTATGGAAAAGGAAGGAGCTAGCAAAATTAGAGGGTGGGCTGATGCACAGACTATGTTGACGAAGATGAGGTGGAAAGCGGTACAAGGCCTCCTTATCTTACTCATCATGTCAGAATTTGTCTTAGCTGAAGCCCAAAACCAAATAGTATTGAACGAATGAACTGGCCAAATGTCAAAACTGTTTTATTCACAAAACATTTTTTCCATGTCATGTGCATCTATATATGTAATTGTTTACTATTTTAACATAATTTATTATCTCTTAAATATTTTTATTTCAGTACTGTGTTTGTTTTTTTATCAACCACTATGAAGTTACAGTAATTGATGGTGTTCTTTTACATAAATCTCATGTTAGGTAAAATAACAGCTGCTGTTTTTCTTCTGTGTTAGTGAACTTTGACTCAGTTTGACTATGACTCAAATTTCATAATCACCTTTCAGGCATTGTAATTTCTGAGTCATATTAGAATGGAGCTGATGAATGAGATTTCATCTTTATTTTCCAGATTCGTATCTTGTTTTTTTTAAATAAGTCTTATTCCCTCAATGTAGCATATTTCCAGACTCTAGAAAGCTCACTAGATAAGCGTTTGGTACCAGTTTGAAAGACTATAGTGTTGCTTTCTCAGCTATAAGCCCATGTGTAGTGAAATGCCTGCAATGTTATCATGATCTCACAATACAAAACTATCAATAGAAGTATTTTATCTCTTATGTATTTTACTCATTATGAAGAGAGATCTCATTCTACCCAGAGTTCTGCATCTGATTTTGAGAGGATCGTCCCCCATTCCTGACGTGCTTACCATGCAATTAAAAGATTTATTCTCTCTCAAAAAAATGAATAGTTTGTGGAACAGTTTTTCTCAGTACTGGGAATAGGCAGAGAAGGAATGCTGCATTTCTTGTTTGGGTTAGGTGTAGAGTATTTCCTTCTGAGGAAATAGACAGCTACCAAGGCAACAAAAATCTACTTGAATGCCTCCAATTCGAATGTGAAAAGGATCAGGGAAGGTCAAACACTTCTCTAATAGCTCTGTTTCATTGGGTATTCATGGTTTAAGTCCAAGGAAAAGAATGTCAGAGGTTGCTGGCAGCCCACAGGGAATAGTACTTTATGTTTGCCAGTAGGGATTCTTCAGATTTCCCAGTGTAATTGTGTTTCAGAGAAATGGCTGTTGCCTGAATGTTACATACATTACTAGAGTTTATGATACTGAGATTTCACATCAGCAATGTAGTCCTTCACTTAGATCTTAAGTTGCCTGGGGGTTGGTGTCTTGACATAGTTGCATTGGCTCATAGAATTGGAGATGGAATCTGCTTTTTTTTTACAGATGCAAAAAGATACACTGTTTTACAAGTGTAAGTAACCTAAAAATAAAATAGTTGTTCAGAAACATCTGTTCATATTTTATGTTAAAATGATGTGCTCTTCTGGATATTAACTGTCTCTCTTGCTTCTGTCTTCATACTTGAAAGAAGAAAAGATTGGATGCTTAATCCAAACTATTGGGGTGGGATGGGGATATATTTTGTTTTACATAATTGTCGGCTTCATTTTGTTGTGAGTCAGGAACGACATTGTACTCACCAGTAAAGAATAATTTGAACTAAAGGAACCTACAAACATCCATGTCTTAAGGGTGGATCAATGCATTATCCTTTAGGGGATACATGTAAGGCCATTACTGTATTCAGATGTTTCTCGAATCTTTTTTACCTAGCTGTACATAATTCTGTAGCAAGTTCTAGCAGTAGATACTGATACATGAGTTAAGGGGCAGTGTTTTCCAACATTTTTGAAAGAAAGGACAAGAACCTATTTTCATCAATCACAGTTTTGGGGGCTACTGCAAATTATTAAGAGATATTTCTTTATCACAGCTCCCTATGCCCCTTGGAATAAAAAATAAAATAAAATTTCTTTTGTTTTGTTCTCCATTTCTCTGCATTGTTCCTCTTATGTTTCTTTGTTGGAGTTGTCGGATAATAAAAGAAAACACTTCAGTGCAGTTTTCTTAATTTTTTTTATGGCACCCAATGGACTACAGCTCTCAAACTGGGTGGGAACTCCCTCCCACCTCCTGAGGCAGGAAATCTAGTAAGATCAGCTTTGCTTCCAAGTACATGGGAGGAAGAACTCTCCATGACACATTCTGCAGTAAGTCCAGTATTCGGTGGTAAACTCCACAGGGATGCTGAAATGATTTAAACTATACATTTTAAAGGTCTGCATCTGGAAAGCCAGGGGAGTCACAAGTTTTCTCCCATCTTTTAAGTCAGTAGCACAGAGAACTGTTGAGCCTCAATTTTGTGAGGGAGGGTTTTTTTAAAAAATGGAAAAGTTGTAACAGGTAGTACCGTATCATTTGAATTGGCTAGTATGTTGTAGTTAAGATACATTTTGTCTCCAGTCTATTTTAATAATTACTATATGTGTATGTCTGTATTTGCATGTTAGATGGAACATGATTAGGATCCATATATTTGTGAAAGAGCAAAAGTAATTTTATCCTAGTGCGTTTTATTGTCAAAAGACTCATGTTTTGATTTTTTGTAATTGTATACGTTTTTGGATTTGTTCAATTTTGCAATAAATTGTTTGCATCAATAACATGAATTGAACAGCGAAGCCCTTTGTCCTTGAAACAGCTATAATGGTACCTATAGCTTAAAAATGTTGAACACTGAACAACGTGGTGACATGTTAAATATGAGGTTTTTAATATGCATGAATACAACAATCACTTAAATAATCAGATTTAGAAGAGTAGAAAATTGTTGAACATTATCTTCTGAAGTAGAAGACGTTAAAAGGGAGGCTATATCCTACTTGCCTACTATATGCTTGTCTTCTCAACCAATCCATACTCCACATTACTCCACTAACAAACCATATTTTGTTAAATGACTGGCATTCTAGTTGACTATTCTAGTTGACTATATCACTCATGAAAATGGATTGGCTGATGGTCAGGCATTCTTGAACCTGAGTTACTAATGATACATCTAGGATCTATATATTCTAAAGTTTTGTCTACCATTTATCTGAAGAATTATAAATACTTAAGTTTATTTGGAGAATAATTATTTTCAGTTTCAGCTTTATATATTAGCTATTACATGCATATCAGTTCACTCCTTTTTGCTATGAAGATTGCAGGACTTGACACTATATAATCCAGAACGAACCATTACAGTTAAAGGCAGTATTGATACATGTGCCAAAGCTGAGGAGGAAATAATGAAGAAAATCAGGGAGTCCTATGAAAATGATATTGCTGCTATGAATGTAAGTGCATTTCTTACAAGTGTAAATTCTCTCTCTCTCTCTCTCTCTCTCTCTCTCTCCTCCCTCTCCCTCCCTCCCTCCCTCCCTCCCCTCTTTTAGTATTAGAGCTAAATCAATTTCAGGAAAAAAAAGTTTGCATTTTGTCCTTTCTACTTGGAAAATCTAATAAGGCATACATATAGATGAAATCCAAATAGAAACCATCCTGTTATTCCTAGTCACAGTTGGAGAATCCCAATGAATCATCTTAGAAAAGCCTTAGCTGCTTATTTCTATTTTAAAAATAAAGTTCTATATATTCCTGATTACATTATTAGAGTACTTAGGGTCTTTGAAAATAATTTGAAGGATGCTATTTCCACATGTGTGCATATGAATGCAGCTTTTCTTTAAAGCCATGCCCTTTTCAGGCTAATACCTGAATCAGAAAAAAAGATATAACTCTTTGAATGGGTCACATTGATGCATTGATTATGATACTTTACTAATGGTCCAGAGTAGTTTGTTAGATACTCCAGTTGCAAGTGCATTCATTCTCTCTTGATCATTGTGATTGAAAAGTGCTGTAAGCCATTATATTGAAAGACATAATAAGCAGAAAATTTCAACCCAAGGTGATTTCATGATAATTTCAACTCTTTTAAGAAGATAATTTTTATTTCTCCTTAGTGAATGTTGTAATAATCTTTCTGTGTGTTTAATCATCTGTGAAGGCTAAACATGCAGATTTAAATGTACAATAGGAATTTAATTGAAATATTTCATTAATATGTTAACATTATTTCATAGAATCAATCAATAGTTGGTTCTGCCAAAATAGTAGTATATATATTGTTAGATGTTGATGCAAGATTATATTAATTTTTAAATTAATTAGTTAAATGAAATTTCACTCCATTTAAATTATTTACATTTTGACTGCTAAGCAAGAAAGAATCCTTTATTTAAGGTAGTAATTATTGTTAATTATGTTGCTGAACTAATGATCTTCCATATTATTCCAGCTTCAAGCACATTTAATTCCAGGGCTAAATCTGAATGCCTTAGGTTTATTCCCACCTTCATCTTCAGGGATACCACCTCCAACCGTGGGTGTTGCTCCAGCCACTGCTTCCTCTTCATATCCTCCATTTGGGGTAATTCTATCTCTTTGTACATTTTGGACAATAGGTTATAACTGTTCCTATTTATGTATTGCGTGACAGATATGTTTTCCAATTTAATGAAAATATCTAGGATGACATAGTATTAAAATCTTGAATTAGAATAGCACAACATGTAAAGAAAATGACAATTCACAGAACATTTAGAGAATATATATCAAAAGAAAGTATCTGAAACCAGAAATAAATGGAGAAAATTTGATTTTATGAGTGCATAATTCTTATTCATATACATCTTGTTAAAGAATAATCAAATATGAGCCAGCAAAAAAGCCAATGAGTCCTAGGATGCATTAACAGAGGGAAACAATCAAGATCACGTGAAATATTAATACTGCTTTATAATGCCGTGGTAAGACCACACTTAGAATACTGCAGTCAGCTTTGGTCACTATGTTATAAAAAACAGCAACGTTGAGACTCTGGAAAGAGTACAGAAAAGAATAACAAAGATATTAGTGGGCTGGAGGGTAAATTATGAAGAACGGTTGCAGGAATTGGATTTTTGCAGTCTAATGAAAAGGACTAGGAGTGACATGATAGAAATGTTTCAATATTTGAGGGGCTGCTGCAAAGAAGAGAGGGCCAGCCTATTTTCCAAAGGATCAGAAGGCAATGGATAGAAACTAATCCAGAAACAATGGATAGAAACTAATCCTGGAAAGAAGCAACTTAGAACTAAGGAGAAATTTCTTAACAGTGAGAACAATTAACCAGTGGAACGGCTTCACTTCAGAAGTTGTAGGTGCTCCATCACTGGAGGCTTTTAAGAAGAGACTGGACAGCCCTATACCATTCAGAAGAGCCTGAATGGTATAGGGTTCCTGCCTGAGCAGGGGGTTGGACTAGAAGTTCTCCATGATCGCATCCCATTTTATTATTCTGTTATTCTGATGTTTATTACCATTTGAAAATTATAATGTCCATCACTGTCCTGTTGGAATGTACAACAATTCTTTTCCATTATAGTCTAGCCATATTCCTCTGTCTTGCACATTGAAGTTGTTCATTTAAAACAACTTCATCAAGGCCCTTTAATTTTAGTGTTTGTAATGTGTGTGTGTGTGTGTGTGAGTGTGTGTGTGTGTGTGAGAGAGAGAGAGAGAGAGAGTCCAACGAAGAGTTCCAGGAAAGTAGTCCAGAGGTTATGTCATTATGGCAAGAATATTATGGTTCAGTGTATCTTGTATAAGGTATTTTTGTTTGGGATTATATTGTGCTCTCATTTCTCTTGGGAGAAATGACTTCCAATAAACATGATTTGGGTTAAAGAAAACACAAGAAACTGTCTTATGCTGAAGAAGATGAGTTATCTAGTTCATGTGATCTTCTCTAGTCTTCCTGAATCTGAACTTTAGTTTCCAGAATTTTCTAATCAGGACAGCCATTATTTAAAATGACTGTTGGCAGCTTTCTCGATTTCTGACTGCCCTAAAATCCAAGCCCATATGTGATTTATTGCTTTTAAAAAAGGAATATGTTGCATCAGAATCTTCTCAACCAACAATCAATAGTGGTTAGTGTTAGATAAGGGTCAGTCGCTATCAAAAGGAGTTGGACTTTGTGGCTACATAATAACTCAAAACTTTTTATTCCTTCTCCTAGTTCTGCCATTTTCTCCCCTACAGCTACAGATGCCAGGTACTGAATCAAGGATTTTTTTATGCAAAGATTAAATCGTTAAAGTATTGTTAGCATCTGCCTGTAGGTTTTGTTAGAGACAAAAAGTGTATATGTGACACTTTCTTTTCGTTTTCATGTGTTTATATAAATAGTCTTTTGGTGAGATATTTTTAAGGATGGTTATTTCTATAGTTAGTCTTTCAGTCGTTTTTCTAAAAACAGTTTTGTTGATTGAAAAGGTTGACTACTTGTTTCTCTTTGACACAAAGAAATGCAACATACCTATTAAAAAGATAATAATTAAATGCCATGCATTTAATCTTAATACTGGTAGAACATTTACAGTTGTTTTAATTTAATACAGATGAACAAGTTCATCCATTTGAAAAACTTGTAAAATGATAAAACAAGTATTTAAGTATACCAAAAATGGTCTTGATTAAATTTATAATAAAAATAAAATAAGACTTGATTATAAAGTAAAACCCTTATACCTGAATATATTTGCTGCACAAAGAATGGTTAAAATCTCACACATGGTTTTAAATAAACCAAATTCAGGGTGTTCTTTAGGTTTTCTTATATCCATTAATAATATTCGAAAAATGGTGTATATGGGCTTTCTTAAAAATCAGGGGAGTGTTCTAGCATTATGTAAATATTAAAGATCTCTGGAAAATCTTAAACTTTAATATGGAATTTGCAATTTGTATCATTGGAATTCTTAGAGCCATTTAATTCCTTTAAAAAGTATTCTTATAAATCACATAGAATTGATAAAAGAGTTTAATGTGGCTCTGCTGCTGATCAAATTATGTGTGTGTGGGGGTGTATGTATTTATGTGCTTTAATGTGATCGTGTTTGGAATGTTTAAAGTTTTTATACCTTTTTTTAACTTTCTGCCCAGAGTGATGTATTGTGAGATGGACAGCCATATAAAGACATTAATCAATTACAACTGTTATGGCCTTTATAAAAAATTATATTTAAAAAAAACATGAAACATGTGAAAGACATTAGCAAAAACTGATAAAATTCTCTATAGAAAAGGCTGCAGCTATTTTAAATATTTTTACTGCATATATTCTGAGTTTACTGCACACTCTTCATTTTAACCACTGCTTTTTTGAAGTTAATGATTTGTGTGTTTTTGTCTGTAATTATCATTCTCCGTTATATCTTTGATTTAAATTGTATATTTATTTATGTTTTTTAAACCTAATGTTTGTAGGTATAATCTTGGCTTAAGAGTAATTTAGCCTTGTGGTTGTTCATAGCCTGCCTGTGTTTTCTTTGATTTTGCATTCCAGCAACAACCAGAATCTGAAACAGTTCATCTGTTCATACCAGCCTTAGCAGTGGGAGCCATTATTGGCAAGCAAGGACAGCATATCAAGCAACTTTCTCGTTTTGCAGGTGCATCTATTAAGGTAATGTAAGTTATTTATACCACTGTCTTCTTGACTCTTAAGATCAAGTTTTTACAGGCCCTCTTCTGTGGCTACCTTAGACTCCATGCCTTGCATATCAAACAAAAACTGGTACTTCCTGTTTCTAGAATAGGTATTCCTGGCTCATTCAGAGACAAGATAATTACAAGAATATTTTTAAAAGTTATTTGAGAGGTGAAATAGAAGTTGTTTAAAAAAAACTGTCTTGGTGGTCGAGACTTTTAGATAATTGTTCTTAGCATGAAACCTTTAGGCCATGTTTTTGAAGTACAGCTTAATTGTTTCCACACAACTTTTAATGTTTAATTCAAAACAAGACAAGCAAATGGTTTACTATTTGAGAAGTCCATTTGCCTAGACTTCAGTTCATTTCACATAGTTCAAGTTCAGGCATGTCTGCTTCTAAAGAAAAGCTAGTACAGCAGCATTATAGTAGAAAGTTTTCAGGAGATAGAAGATTCTGTAATATTACTGTTTTTCTTCACAACCAGCTAATCAAATAAATCACAATGTAATAATTTTTCAGTAATTTTTCTAGTTACCAAAATGGTAGATGTTTGATAGCAGGATGTATATTTATATAAAGATATGTTTGATTCAAATGAAGAAGTATCTTAGAAAGACTGTTACTAATAGCTGTACTGTAAAAATCTGTAAACATATTTTAAAAATAATTTTTATTAAAGAAATGTTATGAATAAAAACAATGCAGATTTTGAAAGTCAAAAGTAAGAAAAGTAAAGAGGAAGTATGTGAAAAAGTACAAAGAAAGAAATAGAAAAGAGAAATAAAGAAATAGCTTCTGGTCTTCTTAACAACAGTTGTAAGTAGATTTATATTTTATCCCACCTCTCTTAAAAGTACAACATAATTTCCTTCTACCCATAGTCGGTCCTTTCTAATCAAACCTATAAATCTCTTTTTCTTTGTCCAACAAAACAATTTGTAAGGAATTTCCAGTCATTAATAAATTAATCTTTTATTGGAAGGTTAATTTATATGGAATTTCCAGTCATTAATAAATTAACCTTTCTCTAATCCAGGGATCTGCAGCCTTAAACACTCAGAACAGCCACTTGGGCCCATTTTTCAGAGAAAAGAAAACACGAGGAGCCACAAAACCTGGGTGGGTGTGACCAATTTGACATCACTCACTCCTACCCAGTCACATGACCCCCCCGCCATGCCTACCCAGGTTTTGTGGCTCCTCGTGTTTTCTTTTCTATGGGAAATAAGTATCTACCTCTCGGTCTCTCTCTCACCCTCCCTTCCCTCCCTCCCTGCCTCTCATCTGTCTTTCTCCCTCTCTGTCTATCTTGCTCTCTCTCTTCTCTTTCTTTTTCTCTCTCTCTCCCCCTCTCATCTTCCTTTTTTTCTCCCCCCCCTCCCCCCCTCCCTCTCATCTCCCTTTCTCCCTGTCTATCTCACTCTCTCTCATCCCCCTGTCCCTTCTCTCTCTCTTTCTCTCCCTCCCTCCTTCCCTCCCACTCCCCACCTCCACTTCCCAACCCAAACACCCAGGGAATAACTGTAATGAAATTTGACCATGTTCTCTCTGTCTCTGGAAAGATACAAAAATAAACCTTGCATTGCAAAAGGAGTGACTGTCAGGCTTAAATCACCTCATGCCCTTCAGAGAAGCATTATCCCAAGCAGCAGCACACTCACACAGGCACGCATATGCATCCTGCAACTCGGTCCAAAGTGGCTGGAAAATATAGTCCCTGGGTGCCTCCGAAGACACTTGGCAGGCAAAGTATGGAACAAAACTCCCCACACCCATCACCAAGGCAGTATCTGCTGAATTCTTGCAAAAGTGGGCAAGGCGGAGAGAGGAGAGCAGACAGAGCCAAACCAAGCCAAATATGTCTGTCTGCCTGTCTGTCTCTCTTTCTCTGTCTCTCTCTCTCCCTCCCTCCCTCCCTCCCTCTCTCACAATTTCTCCCTCTCTCTCTCTCTGCCTGATTGGCGGGAAATGGTGGGTGGCTACTTCTGGCTTTGTTGGTGCTGGATGCGCAACCTGCTCTCCGTCCCGAGAGAGAGTTGTCAGGGGCAAGTAGGGCAGGGTCACATTGTGTTGTAATGGGCTCCAGGAGGAGGAGGGGATCGAGTCTCCCCCATTGTGAAGTGTGCTTTCACTGTGCTGTGCAAGGCACAGTGAGAGCAGCAGACAGGCCATGTAGGGCATATTGGGTCTTCACCCCACCCCACACCAAAGGAAAGCCAGCCAGGCTTCTCTTTCCCTCCACCCTTCCCCCTGCTCGCTTCCCCCCACTCAGTCCTACTTCAGGACAGAGGAAGGGTGCACTGGAAATGCATGTTGAAGTGATGTCAGAGCACATCTTCTGACCCAGTATTCGCCCACAACTCTCCGCACTCCTCCAGGCCCAGCTTGTGGGGGGGGGAGCCCTGACGCCTCTGCTGCTCCCCCCGCCGGCCCCAGCCATCGCTGCCTGGGAAAGGCACAGGAAAAGAAAGCAAGCAGAAACATAGCTCTTGCTGGGGCGAAAGAGCTGAGATCTTTTAAATTTGTGCAGTCCTCTTTATATTTTTGTAACTTAGTCAAAATCTTATTAAACTCTTTGTGTTGTTTTAAAGTCTGTTAAAAATATTATTTCATTTTTGCTTTAGTTTCTGTAATTTAGAAAGAAAGTTCTGAGAATCACTGAAAGTTGTTTTCTTTGTCCCATTGTTTTCAAAAACTTCAATTGATTATATTCAAAACAGAAGGTTTGAGAGTTTGCTATGCCTTAAAAGGCTGTGGCTTGTGTAAGGAAGCATACTTTCTTCCTTGACCTTCTGCCATTCTACTCTCAAGAAAACCTTCCATCTCCTCATGATAAGCAGCAGTCCAGGGGGCAGGTGGACAATTTGTTAGTTCTTTATCTGGAAAAATTACCAGCTATAAATCAATGCTGGCTGCTGTTCGCTGCCACAATCACACATCTCTGCTTGTTTGGGGACAACTGGTCCACCATTGAATCTTACCTGGATGCCAACTCTCATGAAAAGATGTTTAACCAATGTTTTTAGAATTAAAATAAGTGTGCTTTTTGAAGTGATTTTATTTCCCTTTAAAGCAGCACGTTAGTCAAATAACCATCCCAAAAATCAGAAGGCTATTAACTTCAGCATGCTACAATGCACTTCCCACAACAGTTTTGGATGCCTAATACAAAAAATGCCATATTAGCTGAGACTATGCCCCTGTGGACAAAGGGCCATTGAAACTATAGCTCAGATCCTGCTATATTGCATCTTCAATATAAATAGTTTCTCTGAACGTGGCCAAATTCTGTTTTGCTGTATGCAGAATTAAGCAGACTCTGACTGCCCACTGATAATCCACCATGAATCGTAATATATTACTGTGTCTTTTATCTTTGTTTTTACTATTATTATTATTTTTAATGCTTTTTATTTATAGTGCTGATCTGTAACCGTAATAAACATTGATTGATTTCATTAGAGTCCAGGGAATAGAAAAGGATCTAATAATCTCTTAAATATATCACTTACATTCTAGATAGCACCTCCTGAAGGACCAGATGCCAAACTGAGAATGGTGATAATTACTGGACCACCTGAGGCACAATTCAAGGTAACATTTTATAGTTTCTAGTGTTCTTTGTTTGTTTATAGCACAAAGATATGCAAATAACATGTTACCCTCTTTTGCAGTCCTCCGTAGCCTCCCAATCATCAACCTAACATTTGTGACAAATTATCAAATATGTGATTTCATTTCATTTCTAGATAATGGGAAGGAAAACTCTGGCCATCAGAAAAGCTCTCAACTGCTGAGAAGTTTTCCTGTACCTGGGATAGAGAACCAATGGCTATCTCTAACTATAGCATTTTGGATACCCCAAAAAACTCTGCACTACTACATTTCTGAACACAGTTTCAACATTCTGCTTGAGTTAGATAATCAGATACTACTAAGCTGCTTATAAATACAAAAATGCTGCACGGTAAACTAAAATTGCCATTGTGATTTTGAAGGTGTAAATGTTGAGGATAATTGGAGAACTTAATTCTGTTAAAAGATGACACCAGTACCAAAATTGCACAATTTGACTCTGTTAAATAAAGGCCATATAAAGTCTTTAATACAATAGTAAGATATGAAGGATTTTTCTACATTTCAAACAGTTGCCTGAGGCAACCAATGGTTTGGAATTATTAAACTTTTGGATATGTTATGCATGAAGCAAAATGTGCCCATATTTCTTCACTTATGGACAACTTGTAATATTTATTACTGGGCATTTTTTTTGCAACATTCAAATTGGAGATTATATCTTCCAAAAAGGTGATTTTAAAAAATATTGAGAGGCATATTCTATTGATCATTGTGCCGTTGGCTGCCTGCAGATTAATCGCTGGAAAATCTGCTCCAATGTTCCATTATCCTTATAGGAAATCACATTCTAATATTCTTGAGCTAGTTGATAAAGGGGTGGAATTGTTTTAACTTCTTAAGGCTTGGGATTTATTTATGTTGTTTGATACTGGAAAATGAAAAGGATGGAATGATGAAAAAACCCATCATCTTATCTTTATGCACTATATTCTGGAATTTAATGTTTGGTAATATTGACTTATTTTTATTTAAATTTTTTTACTTAAAGGCCCAAGGGAGAATCTATGGGAAACTTAAGGAAGAAAATTTCTTTGGACCTAAAGAAGAAGTGAAACTTGAAGCTCATATAAAAGTGCCATCCTGTGCTGCTGGTAGAGTTATTGGCAAAGGTGGCAAAACGGCAAGTATTAGAACATGGAAAAATATTTTACCAGATAATCTTATAAAACAAAAATGTCTGATTTGAGGCTGAGGAACAGACTCTCCTCTCCCAAAGCTAGCTAACAAGCCTGCTTGCATGTTTGTGTACTTATTTCCTAGCTGCCATGTATGTGTCCTGTCCAACTTTATAGATTCTGGGTGACAAATTCCAATCAAAATAACAATATCATACAATTATTTATTTTATAATAATAATTATTTAATAATTTTTAAAAAAGATATTTGATTGATAATTAGGATGCTGGCAGCAACCCGTATCAACCATCAATGCCAGTCAATAATATTTGTGATACATTTTGAAATGTTCATTTGACTGAGTTTCATGTTTAATGAATAAAAGAGATATAAAAAACACATGAAGATTAAAAAAAAATCCACACCACAAATCATAATGTTCAAATGTTCTCTTAAACGGTCAGACCGTTGTAGTTCTGTGGAAAAATAGGATTGTGTGGACTATAGGTACCCCTCAACTTAGAACAATTCATTTAGTGACTGTTCAAAGTTACAAAGCCACTGAAAAAAGTGACATGATCATTTTCACACTTATGACATTTGTAGCATCCCCATGATCATATCAAAATTCTGATGCTTGACAGTGATCCCCTTTTGCAACCTTCTGACAAGCAAAGTCAATGGGGGAAGCCAGATTCAGTTAATAACCGTGTTACTAATTTCACTTAACAAATGTGACAAGAAAAATTGTAAAAAGGGACAAAACTCACTTAACAAATTTCTCACTTAGCAACATACATTCTGGACTCTGTTGTGGTTGTAACTAAAGAATTACCTGTATAATTATTTCAGGAGTTAATATATTTTACTGAGATAAAGAATAAATTCAAAAAATGTTTCTTGATCTATACCTCACATCCACCTCTCCTTTTGAATTCTTGAGGAGGACAACCTAGGAATGCATTGCACAGAAAGTATTGATTGTTTCTAGGGTACCTGGTTCCCATAAGGAGCCTGGACAAAAGCAATATAAGCATTCAGAAACAATAGCAATCAACTTGAATTGTAGCCAGAAGCAAACTGGTAGGTAATGCAGTTCTTATAACATTGGTGTAGCAATATTCTGCCTACCTACAAAGTGCTGCAATTGTCCAGTGATTGTTAGAAATTACAACAGCAGTGAATGAGTAGTGATTACAACTGGTCCTGGAAGTTCCAGGTATCCCAGCAACCCTGTAGCCTGTGATTGTGATCTGAGCACTTGACAAATGTTTCGCACTTAGCAAAGATTGCATTATCCCACATCAAATGATTGTGATTTGTGATTTTCCCTGCTGGCTTTCTACAAATAGAATCAAGAGGGAAGCTAGCAGAGAAAGTCATAAATTGCTTGGATAACCCTCTCATCCGGTTATCCTTCCCAAGCCTTGTCACATTTCCACCTGGCCACTTGTACACCCTCCCTCTCTGGGCAGCAGCCGCTGGAAGCCCTGCTGCAGCTGCACTTGCACCATGCCTTCCTGGCCATCCCCTTGCCCCTCTCTCACTCAGCAGCCATCATCCCAAGCCTCGCTATGCTGATGCCACGCTTCCACTGCCATTCACAAAACCTCTCCCACCTCACAGCAGCTAGCACAAGCTCTTCTGTGCTCTCATCATGCCCTCCCAACCACATCCACACACCTGTTGCCCCCTCTCTCACCTAGCAGGAGCCACTTTGCTTCCTGCTGGTCTGCTTGCAATCCACATGGGACTTGCAACTTCCTTGTCATGCCCCTGGTGGAGACTGACTCCGAGGAAGAGGAGGAACAGCCAACAGGGAGTGGGAGTGTGGTTCCAGAGGTGGTGGAGGAGGCTGGGGAAGGGCAGAGGCAGGCTGAGCAATCAGAGGAGGATCCAGGCCCATCTTCTATCCATCCCAGGGCACGCAGGGAGGAGAGGATCAGGGAAAAGTGTGATCTACTCGGGAGGAGAGGGCCATGATCCTCCACAGGGCTTACAGCTGGGAGCTATGTACATAAATTTGTAACTGCATAGTTAGAATTGCTGGAGTCAAAGTTAGTGTTTCCTTTGAAGGAGGTTTCTATTTGTTGGCGTCCTTCCCAAGGACTTTCCCCGGTTGTCTGCTTGGAACGTATGATTACTTATCTTGGTTTGCTTCAGAAGCCAAGACGGTTTATTTTTGTTTCCTTTTTGCCTCATTAGTTACTTTTGGGACTTTAAACTGTGACTAATAAAACAGTTAAGTTGAAGGCATTTCTGGACTATAATTCATGTTTTGGGTTTTGGGTTATTTTGAGAGACTAGGGGTCATCACATTCCTGATGGCTTTTCCACTGACTTTGGTTGTTGGAAACCAGGAGGAAATTGTGGGGCGGTGTTTACTTAATGGCAACAGAGACTGTAGGGATTGCTGTTGCTAAGCAGAGACATGTGATGTCATGCTTCATGACCGCAACTGTCAGACCTGGCCCAGCTTGGTCCTTTAGAAACACTCCCTACTCCATTTATAGTGAAAAGATTACTTTTACTAAAAGCCAAGTGATTACAGTATGCACTTAGAGTTTGCACACAAAGATTTCCTAATTAACTTTTTCTTTTTTGTCTTACATCTCAGTTATCTCCCCTTGTCCATTCACATTTGAAGATGTTTTGGTAAATGTCCCTGCAACAGATGAATAAGTGGAGAGGTGTCAGATTCCATTCCCAGGTCCATGGTCTTGAGATGTCTCTAGATGCATAAATATTGCTTTCGGCTTCCCCATCTTCCTTTCTGTTTTCCCATCTTCCCACAGCTCTCTCTCCCCCTCCCCCCAGCTTATAACAGACTGGAAAAATTACTGACCAAATTTTTGGAATTAATGTCTGAAATTTTGGTTCTAATTGCTGTTGTAATCAAGGGGCTGCCTAAAATCCTCTAGTGCAGCAGCTAATATAGTAGGTTGAAGTAATCCCAAGTTCAGAATAATAAAGAAGTGAATGGCTGTGACTAAAGTTTTCTGCTCTGAAAAGGGCTACCACAGGAATACCAGCCAAAGCTCCACCTATTGAAGGAGGCACAATCCAGAAAGACCCCACTAGTTACAGACCACCTCCTTCATATGGAAGGTGACCCCTTACATAGTGAATGTAAAAGGAAGTAAGAGAATCAGTTGGACAGTTGCTCTGTCTTGTCCAGCTCCTTACAGCCTGAAGTAATCTTTGGGATCTTCAGATGGACTAGGCAGACCTTCTTTGTTGTTATCCCTGAACTTTGGAACATCCTATATTGTAGTGGAATTTTAAGAAGTTTGTTCCCTCCTGACAATTCATGAAAGTGTTATAACAATACAATTGTTTTTACTTGAGTTTTCATTCCTCTGGGAACCATTTATGGAATTTCAGTGATGGGTTTGGATCTGGTTTGTTTGTATGGCTCTTTTACTTTATTGTATGCTATCCAGAGTCTATATTGATTCACCTTTTTTGCAAATCTTTTTACTTCCACATTTTTTACATATATTTTCTTGAAAATAAGGACATGCAGCTCTCAGTTACAAGATTTGAAAGCCAATGCAATAATTTTACTTTTTTTTTTAAATAGGTAAATGAGCTTCAGAATTTAACAAGTGCAGAAGTTGTTGTTCCTCGTGATCAGACACCAGATGAAAATGATCAGGTGGTTGTGAAAATTACTGGTCATTTCTATGCATGCCAGGTTGGTGGAAGTTTCTGTCTGAATAGAATTCTTTGGCTTTTTCATTGTTCAGTAATTACAATCTCAACGGACACATGGCATTTCCCATTACAGGCAGTTCTTGACTTACAATCGCAATTGGGACCAGAATTTTGATCACTAAGTGATACGGTCTTTAACAAAATCATGATTGGACCCACATAACTGCATTCTAAAGTGCCAAATTGCAATTACGTGACTGGGGATAGTGCAATGGTTATAAGGATGAGCCATCACTTTTTCGGATCCATAATAACTTCAAATTTATTTATTTATTTATTGAATTTATGTTGCCGCCTATTTGTCCATGGCGAGTCAAGGTGGCTTACAGAATATAAAACCTCATTTAAAACAAAACTAATAAAAAGAATGATATAATAATATCATATAATATCACCGCCCACCCCTCGCCCCGGCAACAGCAGATCACATGAGCCATTTAATGGGCTCCATCCTGCTCTGGGTTCCCCAGGCCCGCTGGCAGAACCAGGTCCTTAGTGCCTTCCAGAAGAGTATTAGATTGGGGCATTCTAATCTCTGGTGGAATGATGTTCCAGAGAGAGGAAACCACCATGGAGAAGGCCCTTCTTCTGGGTCCCACCAGGTGTATCTCCCACGGGGATGAAACCCACAGCATTCTCTGCCTCCCCGCTCTGATGGGTCGGGTAGATGTGACCCGCAAGAGATGGTCCCTCAGATAACCTGGTCCCAAGCCATGAAGGGCTTTAAAGGTGACAACGAGCAACTTGAATTGCACCCGGAAGCAAATCGGCAGCCAGTACAGCTCCTGCAGGAGAGGTGATACATGTGCACACTGGGATCTGCACAAAACCATGAGAGCTGCTGCATTTGGCACCAGCTGGAGCTTCCGGATGCTCTTCAAGGGCATCCCATATAGAGCGCATTGCAATAGTCAAGATGTGAAGTGAGTAGAGTATGAGTGACTATAAGTAGGGATTGTTGTTCCAGGAAAGGGTGTAACTGGTGCACAACCCGCAGTTGCACTAAAGCCCTCCTAGCCATGACCGCCACTTCAAGCAGGAGCCGTGGGTCCAGGAGAATCCCCAGATTGCACACAGGGTCGGTTTGGGGTGGTTCATTCAAGACCAAAGGTGCCAATTCTCCCTGAATCAATGAACCCCAAACCCAGAGCTGCTTGGCAAGGGTTTAGTTTCAACCCATTGTTCCCATCCTACCCCTAACAGCCTCCAAGCACTGTGAGAGGGAGGACACAGCAACACTTAACTCACCATGGGCTGAGCTTCTGGGAAGCTTTCACAAGCCAGGAGGGAAGTGGTTCTAAAACACAGATGCTTGCATGCATACTCCCTAGGGTCCTGTCCACTTCCTCAGGAGCAACATGGTCAAGCTGTTCCCAGATAACAGGGCAAGAACCTACCTTGGGAGCTTCCACTGGACCAGCAACCATGCTGGCATCTAACTGGGAATGAAGTCGAGCGATTTTGTCTCCCAGAAAATTCTTGAATTCCTCAGCGTGCCCAGGTGGACCTCAATCTCCTCCTTCCTCAGGAGGATGTGGCTCACCTTAAAGAGGGTCACTGGGTGATTATCTGCAGACGCAATTAGTGTGGAGAAGTATTTACCCTTCGGCACACAAATTGCCACAAGATAGGCCTTAAAAGCAGTTCTTACCCATGTTTGATTGAGTTCATCCCTTGTCTTCCGCTAGTGGCGCTCTAGACACCTTCTCATGTGTTTCATTCCTCTCACTTCCTCCATGCCATGGGGCACAGAGAGGTCCATGTGTGAGGAGAGGTCGCATGGGTGCAATTCTATCCAGAGCCTCAGTCACCTTCCGATTTCAAACAGTGACTAAGAGCTCGGCTGCACCGCACAGTAATAACCCCCAGCTATAACCCCCAATTCCTGGAACTTATCCAGGTCCATTAGTCAACGGGGGCCAATCTAATATGGGGGCCTTTGCCCAGATCCGGCTGGTTCGCCAGTTACGCCCATTCCTGGACCGAGATGCCCTGTGCACAGTCACTCAGGCCCTCGTTATTTCCCGCCTCGACTACTGCAATGCTCTCTACCTCGGACTGCCCTTGCGTACCACTCGGAGGCTTCAGCTGGTGCAGAATGGGGCCGCGCGGGTTGTGATGGGAGCTTCCCGATATTCCCATGTTACACCCCTCCTGCACGGCCTGCATTGGCTTCCGGTTGCCCTCCGGGTGAGATTCAAGGTTTTGGTGCTAACATTTAAAGTCCTACAGGGCATGGGTCCAGGCTATTTACGGAACGCTCCTCCCAACATCAAATGCTAACTGCCCTGTACGGGCGCACAGGCGGGGTCTCCTCGGGCTGCCTTCTGCGACATAGTGTCGCTTGGCGGACCCGGAGAGGGGCCTACTCTGTGGCGGCTCCCACTCTGTGGAATCTCCTTCCGCTGGATCTTCGTTTGGCCCCCGATCTTCGCACCTTCCGCCATGATTTGAAAACTTGGCTCTTTTTACAATCTGGGCTGTGCTGATTCTCTTGGGTTGGGGTTTTTAATTAGGGGTTTTAAAACTTTAATACGGCTTAACTGTTTAATACTCTTTTAAATGAATCTATTTATTGTTGTTTTTAATTGTAAGCCGCCCCGAGTCCTTTGGAGAGGGGGAGGCATATAAGTCGAATTAATAAATAAATAAATAAATAATAGGTCCTGCCTCCATGCGGTGGGTTACAGCTCTTGACAAAACTCATTGCCACCAGACTGTGATCCAACCATGACAAGAGGACCAAGGACAGGCCCACCAATTCCAGGTCACATAGGCACTGCTCTGACAAGAACACCAAATCGGGTGTATGACCACTATTTCTAGTCGGCCACTGGATGACCTGGGACAGGCCCATAGAAATCATGGTTTCCATGAAATCTTGGGCTACCTCCACCCCCCAGGGATAGGTTGAAATCCCCCAGTACTATAAGCCTGGGGAATTCCACCACCAGCCCCGTAGTGAGGTCCAGGGTAGGGAAGCTGCCATGCAGCAGGGAGGCTGGTACAGCAGCAGCAATCCCACCTGATCCTTGAGCCCAACCTTTAAAAAGGGTCTCACAGCCGGGCACTTGTGGACCAGTGTCCCTGGAGGCTACT
Source organism: Naja naja (assembly GCA_009733165.1). Classification (NCBI taxonomy): domain Eukaryota; kingdom Metazoa; phylum Chordata; class Lepidosauria; order Squamata; family Elapidae; genus Naja; species Naja naja. Next base: position 41,779,326 of record CM019155.1, on the reverse strand, counting down.
AGAGGTTCTCTGGTAACAACAGCCACACACCCCTCCCCAGCCCTCAGGTTTAGACTGGTGCCATACTCGATAACCCACTGGGCACATTTCTATGAGGGGAATGCCTCCCTCAAGCCAGATCAGCCTTCTCTTCAAGGATCAAATCAGCAATAAAGCTAGTCTTAATTGCAGCCTGATTTAAAAGCAGCAGCCTAAGACAGGGCCACCACAGATCTGCTGACCAGGTAAATGAGGTGAGTGCAAGGGGGCAGAACACGAGACTGGTACTAAACACCAAGGTCACATTCCCCATGTGTTAATTGTGGTTAAATAAATGATTGTAAATTGAGGATTACCTGTATACTAACTTTTGTATTTCCTTTTAAAGTACGTTTTAGAAAAGGGTGTTTTAAAAAGGTTTTTTAAAGTAGCGATCTCTGTGTAAATGCCAATGGCTTACTGTTTGGGTTATTTTAAATCATGAAAATCTTTCTTTCTCTCCTCTGTTTTGTCTAGCGCGGCTCACTTTGGCAATGTGGTGGTATATGAATTTCTTATTTAGTTTGTTTCTTTTTTATTCACTAATTTTTTAACTTTCCAGAAAATGGGTTTAAGAATTGTAACCCTACTTGTAGTCATTCCTGATGAAGTATTTCAAGCACATGTGGTGTGGGTGGTACACTTAAAAGTTACACAGTTTCAAATGTTTTTGAGAAATGGGATAGCAGTTAGAAAAAGGCATTAAATTATTTAATGACAATTGCTCTCTGTCACATAGCTTGCCCAACGAAAAATTCAGGAAATACTGGCTCAGGTAAGAAGACAACAACAACAGCAACAGAAAACAGCACCAAGTGGACAGTCTCAGCAGAGACGAAAATAAAGGTTTAGTAAAAGACCCTTCAGAGACAGATGCCAAACCAAAGAGAGAGAGACACACACAGAGGGAAAGAGAGACTAAACTGTAATGGACAGGTTATGGGCACCTGTTGGAATGATATATAAAAGTTTCACCAAGCCAGTTTGAGGACCAGGCGCAGTTGGCATACTGTCTCTGAGAATGTATTCTTTAGGCTCTCTTTATTTTTGAAACCCAGCTTTAAACTAAGGATCCCTTCACTTCCCTTTTGTTCTATTCTCACAGTTTAACATAAACTTGCTAGTTTTCTTTCATGGTTCTTAACTATTCCCCAGCAATATTAGGCATTGATTTAATGAAGCTTTCTCTTTTGAGTTCATTGGTATAAAAGTAAAGGCATTGCTCTTCTATTCCACTTGTAAAAGAAGCAAAAATAATGGGAAGGTTTGATTTGGGGATGGGACTGGAGTTTAGATAAGGGCATTAACAAAGAGGTTAAGTGTTATTCCCAATGTTAACCAAGTGGCTTTTTTTAACCCTTTTGGCTGCATTTATACACAATACTGCCATGTATAAACTAAGAGGTTTCAGTGATGTTGGCCAGGCATAAAAAGATGAATATGCATTTTACTAAACTACCTCAGGCATTTAATACCTCAAATAAGAAATTATTCCTTTTTCGCCTCTTTTTTTTTGCTTTTTTGTATTTTGTATACTTTATAAAGCTAATAGTTTTTGAGCATTTTATTTTTTTAAAAAATGATAAATTTGATCAGCCAATAATCTAGGAGTGCTGCAGAATTTATTGAGATGGAACAAATGTTGTGGGTGACTTCTAGCTGTTGGCTGACTGGAGTGATGGAAAAAAATTAGTTTCAGATTATATATGAGGGTGTCAACACAATCATTTTTTGGGGGGTGGGCAGGGAATCAGTGAATGTTCAGATTAACCTAAACAAATGCCAATATACTCATTGCAGCAATGCCATTATTTTTCTGTTAAGATGGGATGAAAAAAATTGATGGTACGTTATTGGGAACAGAACAAGGAAGTGATGGCAAGAGGCTGGGACTTCTGGGTAAACACTAGGAAGTCTGTTAAAACTGGACTTTTTTTTTCTTGTATTACTTGATTGAATGCATGAACCCTTTGTGCCTTTGACCATCACTTTCTGCCTACTAATACTAGAACACTTGCAGCCCATTTATATGTTGTTTTTCAAAGAGCAAGCTTCATCTTGAGTTTGGTAATGTGCTTGATCAATTAGAGCAGTTTGGAGGCATGGGTTCTCTGCTTTCCAGCAATTGCTTCATATTCTTTTCAGTTGTTGTATTGGGTGTTGGATGAGGGAGGTGAGATCAACATTGTTTGATGATCCCATTGAAAGGTAATGAAAGGCTAAGTTTACATATCCTCTATTAAAGGCCACGCTAAGCCACTTCGAAGGGTTTTTTAAAAATAAAAATAAATTCATACAACCTCAAGCTTGGCTTACAAACAAGGTACAGCAGCATTTATGCACATTCTGCAACAACCACAAACTAAGAACATGTACTAAAAAGCAGGGATCACAGAAAAATTATATATTTTTTCTTTAATTTCAGAATGTAATTTGAATTGTGATTGTGGTAATATGCATTCAAGTTTCTACACAAACTTCAGTCTACCTCAGTTTAACAATGTGGCAACACATGGTGCATAAAGACTGCTGTGCGTGTGCATGCCTCCCTGGGTGCACGAGCCATGCTATTACCTCGGACCCTTTTGTTTGTAATGTTTCTGTGCATGAGAAGATTGGGACTGCTATGCTGCACTGTTTGGAGGGGCACAATTAGCAAAAACAGTTTGTTTCACCATTTTGTTGATCTACCTCTTAGATTGATAAGAAAATAGAGGCATTTCTACATAGAATAGATCATTTGCCCAAAGATTATGATTATACAGATTAGATAAACTTTTTTGGGGGGGGGGGAGTTTCTTTTATTTTACTGCATTTTTCTTTGCTAATTGGCTTAAAAATACAAGTATATGTTGTAGTTTAGCAGAAAGAAAGAAAAACAAGTTTCTTGGGGGCTTGGACGGGGGAACAATACTTTACCTAAACTTTAGAATTTTTTTTTCTTATAATGAACTTTTACAATTACTGAAGTAAGAAGATGGACATGATGATTTTAAAAAATCTTGAGTCCAATATTATTAATTTTGGGAAAGATTGATATGATTGTTTTCCTTAATAGCTTTATTTTTCAAAATAAGTGCTACATTTACACCTGCTGACATAAATATTGTCATTTTTCTTTAAATTTGTAGGCTTAGTGTGGTAAAATCATGTCTTTTAGTTTCAGTTGATATGGCAATATGAAGTATTTCATATAGCTAGGAAGTGATACTTATTAAATGATTTCAGTGTTCAATAAAGTATTGATCATTTCTTCTCTGTAATGTGCCCCCTATGCAGCTTCACTTGCCAGATGCCTCTGAATGGAATAAAGAGTTTAACTCCTACTATCAGATAAATGTGTCTTTGTTTTATTTGATAAGAGTGAGAGTTTAAAAATCCTAAAAGAATAGAGGAGATCTTAAGTGCTTATGTCCATTTTAAAAAAATGTATTGATTCATGGGGTTGAAATGGAAATCCTTGCCGGAACAGAATAATTAACAGGGCAATTCACAGACTGGTAGTTTAGATATATTGCATATTTACTCTTATTTATAAGATGCCTACAGAAGAGGCTGTACTAACACTATGATTCTAAATACACACAACACACAACTGCAAGATTCTGAAGTTTGCTTCATCAGGAATAGAATGAACTGAAATTGATAATGTCATAAGTGAACTCAGATGACTCAATATTGATATTGTAAAATTGTGGGATCAATTGCCTTCATGCCTAAAGACTTAATTTGGAAATTTTAATACTGATAAGAGATGAGTTCTCTTATAGTTTCCTATAATTAGAGGAGACTGGCAGGCTGCTTTGAGCTTAACGCTATTAAATATGTAAATAGTTTTGTTAACTAAACTTTGTGAGTTTAATAGCTTGCAGTGATAATAAAGCAGAAGTTGAACAATTTGTTTGATCTGCTTAAGCAGTTGGTTGTAAAATTAGTCTGAGGTGGCTTTGAATTTTATGTTTATTATCAAATTTAGATACTATCTATCAAGCTTTCAGAGTGACTTTGAAATATATCTGTAAGCATTAGTTTATGTATATATAAGCATTTTCAAATATAATTTTAAGAATTTAATTACAATACTACAAACAGCATAAACCAATACAAACAAACTTAGAAAAAGCTTTTTTCTTTCTAGAATGAAGAAAAAAGAATGTGATAAAAAGGATATATAAGAAGTGACTTGAATCCTCATCACAAGAAGTATAAACAAATAACTTCATCCTCTATAACAGGAGTGTCAGACTCTCGTCACATGACATATCACGATTCCCCCCCCCTTCCCTAAGCCGGGCATGGACATGGCTAGTAGGTGATGCATCTGGCCTATGGGCCGTGGGTGTGACATCACTGCTCTATAAGGTTAAACAGAGATCAACTTTTCAATCTTGTGTCAGCAATCATTGCCGTATTTTTATCTTGATTAAATAAACCAGTTTTATATTCAAACGATTTTTAATTCAATGAAATGTTGTCAAAATAGGATTTTATTTCTCTTCAATTCTTTTTCCCACAAATTTTGAGATTTTTAATAAATCTATTTTGCATATCCAGTAAAGGATTCTTTTTCAAATAATTCTCCTGGCCTATTATTTGTTGTTCCACATTCTGTATTTTCTCTTTCAGATAAAATTTGTTCCATTTCGGTCATTCTTTGCATATTTTAGGCATAGTTTATCCATAGAAGCAGACATTATAACTGACACTGTTTATATTGCAGTTACTAAATTCTGATTCTGGTCTAATCATTTTTCAAAATTATTTAATATTTTGACTTATTACATTTTGTAAGTTGAAGCATTGATTGACATTAGGCCTTTTTTTCTTCCTACCTGGCTAGAAGGTAGCTCCATTTGATTTAGTATGTTTGTCTGTTTTTATTTCAATCATAGACCCGTATAAAACATACTTCCCCTCCCAAAAAAAACCACAAAGAAGTACAATATAGTATCAATTAGATAAATAATTGGCGTAGAATTAAAAAATATAAAATACTAAAGAAAAAATAAAATCAAAATCTATAATAAAAATGTCATAAGTAGTTAAGGTAGATAAATGATTATAAATACATAAATCTACTAAACATAATTTAAAAGTAGGCTAATTTGTAAGAGCCCAATATCTGCTGTAATTAGGATTTGATTAGGATTAATGCAACAATACTCCAGCCAATTAGAAGCAACTTATTAATACAGGTATTTATTTAACAATTTGCCTTATTTAGTGATCATTCACAATTGCGACCAGTGATAAAAAAATAAATTTATGTCTTGTCTTTGCTTTTATGATTTAAGCAGGCCTGTGAAACAAAGGAATGGTAAAGTGAGATTATAAGCACATTTGCAGTTTCAATTAGCAACGTTTTGCTGAGTTGCCAGTCCAAATTGTTGCTTAGGAGGACTACCTGTAAAGAATAGTATAAATTGGAATTGTATTTTAAGGAAAAAAAGAGATATTGAGTATGGTAACTTCGGGTTTAGTATTGCCTCAATGCAAGTCATTTGCATTCAATCATAGCTTGACTTCTGAACTGGGGAACACTGCCCGAAATCCTCATGTTCTGGTCTGCTAGCATCAGATATGATAATCAGTCTCTGTCCTACTTGGGTATTGTTTTATGAAGAGGAAAATACATCTATCTTGGAGGACAGATTAAAATGGTAGCATACTCACAAGTCCCAAAGTTTCAATTTTCCCTTCATTACAAGGACAGAATTGCTCAGGTATCGCAACAGTCTTCCCTCCAAAATGGTGGGAGGGCATTGCAGCAGATAAATGTAAGAACTCTTCCAATATTTTTTAGAAGTGATATTGTATTACTAATGAGTAAGTTCACTATTTTTTCTGCATTGAATGGAATAATATGTGGTTAGATTGCTTTCCAGGCAATAATTGGCTCTCCTGAAAATGCCTTAACCTAAGCATATCTCATTGGAATCCATACATGAGGGAAACTCCACAATTCTTTAGGACTACATAAACAGTTTCTGCAAGGAAGTCTGAAATTTGTCTTGAAGAGTTCAAAAAAAAGGTGTGTGTGTGTGGGGGAGAAAGCCAAATACCTTTGGTTTAAAGATTAGCTTGATCCAGTAGCTAATGAGCTACTTGGTACAGGTTTAAATTTGAATTATTCCAGCCTCTGCTTAAAAGTCTGGGTTAGAAACACAATAAAAACCAAAAACAAGTTCCTTAAGAAGCTTGACTGAACAATTTCAAATGGTTTTAAATTATATGAAGACATTTGGAAGTTATCAAATGGTTGTGATATTATTTTGAAATATTTTTAGTCCACCTGGTGTATTCCTTCTATGCAAAACAAAAAACAAAAAAAGATGGTATATTTCTGACCTCTTGGTGATTGAATTTGGGGCTTTCATAAATCAGTGGCAAGGAAAACAATTCCAAAGTATTGAATTTGTTTGACATTTTTTTTATAAGTAACCCCTATTCCATCCTTCTGAGGTGGGTAAAATGAGGACCCAGATTGTTGGGGGCAATATGCTGTCTCTGTAAACCACTTAGAAAGGACTGTAAACCACTGAAGCGGTAGATAAGTAAGTGCTATTGCTATCTCATTCAGCAATCATTAAAAGTTGTGATGGTGCTGAATAAGAGATATTTATAATAAGCCCACTTACATTACATAATGTAGGAGTAATAATACAATAGCCTACCTGTTAGGTTTGGATGGAGATTTCTAATTAAAATCCTGTTGCCATAGCACTGATACAAAAATTAAAATGAAAGGAGGTGGAATACAACTTTGCTTTATACCTTGTAAATAGTTATTCCATTGCATGAACAGAGCCTGTGAATTAATGCAGAGGTTTTTTTGCTGTTTATTATATGAACAATAGCAACAACCACAAAAGATTGTTAATGAAGCTTTTTAGTTTTGTGGAGGGGTTGATTCAGCAGTTGCATGCTAGGGAAAGACCTGAAACATTCACTCCAGGCAAAGTCTAAAAATAATTTCCTATCATTATCAGATTTAGGTTTCATATAATTCAAAATTTAAGGTCACTTTAAATGCTTTTTTATATTACAGAAGAATAACCATTGGAAGATACTTTGGGGGTCATCTAGTCCAACCCCTACTTGGAAAAATTACACCATTTCAGACAAATAGTTGTACAACTCTTAAACTTCCAGTATTGGAGCATTACAACTTCTGGAGGCAAGTTGTTCCGCTGATTATTTGTTCTGTCAGGAAATTTTACTTTAGTTCTAAGTGGCTTCCTTGATTAGTTTCCATCCATTGCTTCTTGTCCTGCCTTCAAGTGTTTTGGAGAATTAGCTTGACTCCCTCGTCTTTGGGGCAACCCCTTAGATATTGGAGCACTGTATTATGTCATCCCTAATCCTTTTCATTAGACACCCAATTCCAGCAACTGTTTTTAAGTTTTAGCCCCCAGTCCCCTAATCATTTTTGTTGTTTTTCTCTTTATTCTTTTCCAGAGTCTCATATCCTTTTTATAGTATAGAGACCAAAACTGGATACAGTATTTCCAGTGTGGTCTTACCAAGATATTATAAAGTAGCATTAAGACTTCAGGTGATCTTGATTTTATCCCTCATAATGCAGCCTAGGACTGCATTGGCTTTTTTAGCAGCTGCAGCACACTGTTGGCTCATATGTAAATGGATTATCCTATAGGATTCCAAAATCCCTCTTCTGGTTTCTACTATTGTGCCAGATACCACCTATACCCATGATGGCAAACCTGTGGCACGCAAGAAGTCACCCGGAAGAGTCCCACTGCACATGTGTGCGTGCCCCTCCACCAGCCAGCTGGTTGTTGGGTATCTGCCACGCATGTGTGGGAGACACGTTTGTGGGAGACGTGCACGCATGCAGAGGCATGCACTGTGCGGGGGGGGGTTGTGTGCTCATGCGGAGAGGCGTGTGCATGTACAGAGGTATGCGGTGCACGTGCAGGGGGCCTCGCGCATGTGCAGGGGGAGTCACGTGCATTGCATTATGGGTGCAGGCACGCGAGTGAGTGCATGCACGCACTTTTGGCACGCAACGTGGAAAAGGTTTGCCATCATTGATTGACCTATACTATACCTGTGTATTTGGTTTTTCTTGCCTAAATTAAGAACATAAACATTTTCTGATAGCTCTGCAAAGAATTCTGCTGAAGCCCTATTTGATACTTGAATAGGGAAAAGGGGAAGGTAATTTAAAGAACTCTAAGTGCAATTTTTCAACTTAATGAAATGGTATCCTGTTGTTAATTATTTTAGGAAAAATAGAGATAATTTAGAAGTCGACATCAATTTATAAGAGCCTTGGTGATGCAGGCTGTTAAACGCCTAGCACTTAGTTCCAGCTGTCAAGCCTTTCTCTGCTACCATTTTCAAAGGCTTGGAAAAACCTTCTGCCAGGGAGTAAAAAGCTTCCAAAACATCCCTGCTAATTAGAGGTGATAAACCGTGTTCTTCTCTGCTGTCAATGATGATAAAAATGAGACCCGGAAAGTAATCTAAAAACATTTTTATTTATAAAATAAGAAAACCTAATGGAGCTAAATGTTTGCAACCTATAGCAAAGGAAATATAATATGAGCTTAGAAGCTTGAACAGACAAAGCCAAAAAAAACCACAGTGACCAGCTGCCTGCAATTAGTGCAGGCTTGAATCCCACCAGGCTCAAGGTTGACTCAGCCTTCCATCCTCCTGGGGTAGGTAAATTGAGGACCCAAGATTGTTGGGGGCAATAAGCTGACTTTGTAAAAATGCCACTTGGGGGGCCAAAAAGCCCTAGTAATAAGCAGGCATATACAATAGAATGAAGGCTATTGCTGAGCACATTGGGTTGTGCTCCGAAGATTGTAAGCTGGCCTGAGTCTCTGGAGAAGGGCGGCATATAAATGTGAATTAAAAAAAATGTGGAAAATCTAGGTGCTATGGCAGTTTATTTTCACATCTTGCACAAAACTGTTACATCTGCAACTATTTTCTAGATACTTTGAATCAGCATGAATGACACCAGTTCAAAGTAAATTTTCTCTACACTTGAGTTTCTATTATTGGAACGTACCAGATTTTTATGGGGGTAACTAACAGCAGGCATTAGAAAACATACCAAAATAAAATTGAGATTAATTTTAAAAATATTTCAAAGCAATTTTATTTAACTTACTGATGATATAAGTAGCACAGCAATCAATATCAAAACAGCCACTATCCCAAAAGATCCCAATGTCAATAGGAATTATTTCAAATAACTATTATCCATGTTAAAAGCTTTTGCCTTTGCAAGAGCCAGTGTCTTTCCCACAGGCCATTACTTCCCATTGATAAGTTCTACTGCAGGTAGTCTTCTATTTAATGACCACAATTGAGCCCAAAATTTCTGTTCTAAGCAAGACAGTTAAGCAAATTTTGCACCATTTTATGACCTTTCTTGCCACAGTTGTTAAATGAACCCCTGCAGTCAGTCAATAACATCGTTGTTAAGTGAATCTGGCTTCCCCATTGACTTTGCTTGTCAAAAGATGATCACATGATCCTCGGATAGTGCAACCAGTAAACATGAACCAATTGCCAGACATTCAAATTTTGTTCATGTGACCTTGGGGATGCTGCAAGAGTTGTGAAAAACAATTCTAAATCACTTTTTAAAGTGCATTGTAAGTTTGAATGGTCACAAAATGAATAGTTGTAAGTAAAGCACTACCTGTACTTATCAATAGTACCTAATGATGACAATTGGTAGTTGCAGGTTGATGTGTTCCATTTCATCTTGTTCTTCCCAAGAATTGGCTCAGTAGCTCAGCTGACCAAAGAATTTTTTGTGCAGAGTTTTTTCTGATCCTTAGATGTGAAGTTAAATCACTGCAGTTTAGAATCTAGCCCAAACACAAAGTCATCAGGTAAAGATTCTGGAACCATCTGTGTCAACTGATCGTCATGAGAGCGGAGTGTCCACAACTTTTCCAACTCGTAGATTTCTCGTGTCTCTGGCAACATGAAATGGACTACAATATTGCCTGCAAGATGATGGAACAGTACGGTAAGTAAAGAATGAGATTAGTACATCTGACCCACTTCAAGTTAAATACCTTCCATAGTGTGGCATTCCATGTAAGGAGGAATGGCAAGCACCAGAGTTTCTATATGTGTTGATCATATTAAATTAGGTTTCAGGATCTTAAAAAGCCAGATCATATTAGAACAAGTCATCCTTGATTTACAACCATAACTGGGACTGGGACTTCCTGTCACTAAGCGATGCACTTGTTAGGTAAAGCATCACATAATTGTATCGCTTAGCAGTGAAAGTTCTCATAGTACAAATTTGCAGTTGTTAGGCCAGGACAGCACCATAATTGAGGAGGACCTCAGGCTGCTTCTGCCCTGCCATGCTCCTCCCACCTAGTTCCCCTTATCTCTGTTCTCTTGAATTCTTCCACCTTGAACTCTGCCTCATATCCTTGCTGCCCACGGCCAACCTTTTGCCACACACTAATAACGGTTGTCTTCATAACTGGCCATTCAACCACTGTTGGAAGTTACAACAGTGTAAAGCAATTTCGGTCACTGTAAAATGTGGCACCCCTCCCTTCCACAGTGAGGTGGCCACATTTTGGGTTTGGTAACTGCCTCATATTTACCACTGACTGTAGTGTCTCACTATCATGTGACTACAATTTGTAACCCTTTCTTTGGGCCAGTTCACAGCAATATGTCCTTTAGGAGAATGGACTCAGATTTACAAGTGTATTATGGGTAGCCCTTGACTTACAACCACAATTGAACCCCAATTTATGTTGCTAAGTGAGTTTTGTCTCATTTTACGACTTTTCTTGCCATGTTTGTTAAGTGAATCACTGCAATTGTTAAATTAGTAACACAGCTGTTAAGTGAATCTGGCTTCCCCCACTGACTTTGCTGGTCAGAAGGTTGCAAAATGGGATCACATGACCCCCTGGGACACTGTGACCATCATAAATGTGAGTCAGTTGCCAAGCTTCAGAATGTAAATCATATGACCTTGGGATGCTGCAGCAATCATAAGTGTGAAAAACTGCCAAAAGTCACTTTTTTCAGTGCCGTTGTAACTTTGAACGGTCACTAAATAAACTGTTGTAAGTCGAGGACTACCTGTATTCACGCAACAACATAAAAATAGTTATAAAATTGGGTCTGGTCAACCTACCATCATTACAACATAAATCAAAATTCCCAATTGCAGCCTTAGGTTGAGGACCACTGTATGTAGCTTTGAATAATTTTCCTCAATTAATACTAAATAAGATGTTGTTTTTTGACTTATTTGTTTAATTGGGTTCTCTTGTATCTAGTTTTATGATTTGTGTGGAAAACAGATTAAGTTTGAGATCATATTTATGAAAATTTAAAGATACAAAGTTAAGCACCACTGTAATTAACTATGTGACAAGACTGGTGTGACCGGCTTGTATACAAGAGCCAGGAGAATCTTGTTTGATTGTCACTTGAAGATTAAAATATGGTTTTTATTAAGAGTGAGCAGATTATTCATATGATCCATTTTTTATTAGAACCTAGAAATCAGCCAGAAATCTATTAGAAGAAACAATTGCCTTTTCAGTTGAATCCTAGTTTTAAATTCTCTGCATTTATGTGTACATGCATACAACTGATGGCAAAGACACTTTAAAATCCAAATCCATGACCACAACTTTGCAATAAATCTGATAGCTAATAACAAATTATACTGTGTTTACATAAGCATTAAAGCAGCAACAGCAGTCACAAAATTATCAGATTGGTTTATCAATTTTTCTAAGAACCAAGTAAATCAATTAATACATGAACATTGGATTAAAGATGGTAATTGGAACCACTCCCAACAAAATCCAGAAGAGCTATAATTAATACTAAAATAATTTTAGGGGCAAGTGCAATATATGGATTATAATGATGACATTCAAAGTAAATTAAAAATACTTGAAATCGCAAACAGTTCCACATTATAATTTCAAATTTTCTTAATATTGGAAAGTTTAATAGAATTTTATGCATTATTTTAAAGGATTTCATTAATTCTGTTAATTACTACACTTGATGAGAAATTATTCAGTGTCATTTGAAAGAAAATTGAAACTTACGACCAATTATACTGTAAATTACATTAAGCAGAAAGAGGTTTTCGGTAAATCGCACCCCTGAATCCACATTTGCAATACATTTAGATTAATAAATTACTATGATTGTATTGCAAAAACAGTATTGTAAGAAATTACTTCACATATATCTCTTGGGTCAATAAACCCCTGAGTTCAAAGATAATATTATGCTAGTATGCAAACTCAAATGTCATTTGTCACTATGGCAAGCATGGGCAATCCATAGCCCTTTGGAACCTTGTGTTATGGTTTCCAAAGCAGCTCAAGTCTGAAACTCTGACAGTGAAGTAAATAATGCAAAATAAGAATGGGAATACAAAATCTCTGGGAGGTGAAGCATTCCCTTAGTTTGTAAAATCAATCATATATAACCTGATTTTTGGTCTGATTGAGAACCTTGGTGGTTGTACGGAAAAGCAAAGAGGTAGCAGCTTTAGAACAGATCATCCCTAAGTAAACTACACTGTGCCGAGGATTCCCAATGCTCCACAATATACATAATGGAACTGAGTAAGCTTAAATATGCTAACAACTAGAATACATTTGGCAAAAAAGAAAAAGAGAAGATGACCAGACACAAGCTACAGCTGCTAAAGGCCTACCTCATGGCGGTAAGAGTGAAGAAACATAACTATTTTTCTGCCTTTTCCCTTACTGCGTCTGCCAATAATTGCCCAGTGGCCCTGTTTCAACAATTCAGAGGGAATAATACCAAAGTTCACCTGAAGTGTTTAAGGAATATGATGCATGTAGGCTGTGGCAGATAAAGTCATGGAAATTCACTCTTCATAATTAAAGCAGAACTGCAGAATTTGTGGGAGTGATGGGGGCTATTTCTGCAAATTGCCCTGAGAAGTTTGAGCCCATGGAACCTGAGGAAATGGACAAGGTTTTCGCGGCTGCTAGTATAGCCACTTTTGTGTTAGATCCATATGCTTCCCATTTTTTAAAGAGCAGGTGCTGAATTGGATTTGGGAAGGGGATAGTTAATTCCTCCTTGAAAGAGGGAGTGGTCCCTCCAGCTCTTACAAGGGGTGGTAGTGCACCTCCTCCTCAAAGGACCATTGCTCAACTCAACAATTTCACCCAGTATCCAATCTTCCCTCCTTAAAGAAGAATATGGAGAGAATGGTCATGTGGCCACTGCAGAGAACCTTGTCTTCAGCTTCGTTCTCCTGGGAGAAGTGTGTGATCGTGGCTGTTTTTCCCTTTTAAACTCTAGAGTTGGCTGTGTTGTTACTTCTTGATTGGTTTGTGGAGTTGATGTATGCAGATTGGATGGCTTTTTCCTGAGACTCTGTGTGGCTGAGGTGCTGGCTGTGTGTCTCTCAGCCTTTTGTGTTGTAACGACCTGGGTAATGGGCTGTATGATGACCTTCTGATTTCTATTGTTGTGACGTCCTGGGTGTGGTGCTGACCAAAAAATAGCCAACATCTTAAGAAACCCCAAAGACAAGATCCAGCTAGAAAACCAAGGAGTTTATAAAATACCATGCAAAATTTGCCCAGCCACATGCATTGGACAAACCAACATGAGAATAAATGCATGCATCGCAGAACACAAGAACGCAGTAAGAAAAGAAGAAAAAACTTCCTCCCTTTTCCAGCACCTTAAAGCCACAGGACATGAAATTGATTTTGAGGGATCCAAACTTATCTCCAATACTGAACACTTCAACAAGAGAATAATTAGGGAAGCCATCGAAATAGAGAAACACCCCATAACATGAATAAGCGGGATGATACTTCCCCTACCAGACATCTGGAAACTAGCCCTAATCAACAAACGAGTCCCAGCCACGAAAACCAACACCGGACCCAAAATAACACATGATGCCACCACCAATCTCCTTCACCAGACTCAAACCCAAGCCCACGCCACAGATGAAAGGCAACCACCATCCAGAAACCAGACCATGGCTGCAACACCAGCTGCTACACCCCCCTCCAACCCCAAACTAAGCAAACTGACACACGCTATAAACACATAGCCAGACCTCAAACTCGAGCCAAACCAAGGCCCAGAATGCCACATCACAGCCTTCCACCCAGGATACTACATCACAGAACTCAGGAGATCACAACACAAAACATCAGGAGGTTGCAACACAGACAACGACCCAGGAGATTACAGCACCACACCCAGGACGTCACAACAATAGAAGTCAGAAGGTCATCATACAGCCCATTACCCAGGTCGTTACAACACAAAAGGCTGAGAGACACACAGCCAGCACCTCAGCCACACAGGGTCTCAGGAAAAAGCCATCCAATCTGCATACATCAACTCCACAAACCAATCAAGAAGTAACAACACAGCCAACTCTAGAGTTTAAAAGGGAAAAACAGCCACGATCACACACTTCTCCCAGGAGAACGAAGACACCAGAACGAAGACACCAGCCTGAAGATGACGGATGAGATTTCGTCGAAACGTTGCCAAGGTATTCTCAATCTTACACGGGACAAGACCCGAATACACCAAGACCTACATATATATATATATATCCCAACTATATATGTTTTCATAGGTTTTCACGGGTAAAGGTATGTAGGGTCCTCCTAGACTCACAGCTCCTTGAAGAGCAGATAGCAGCTGTGAGTAGGAAAGGCTTTTCACACATTCAGGTAGGGCAGCATTGGCACCCAATCCTGGACCAGGAGGCCCTGCTCATTCATGCCCTTGTTAGCTCCTCTTTAGATTACTGTAATATGCTTTACATAGGGATGCCCTTGAAGAACATTTAGAAACTTCAACTGGTGCAAAATTGCAGCTGCACAAGTAATAAATGGTGTTGGATATACAGCACATTTAACACTTTTCTATGAGCTGCACTGGTGGCAGATGTATTTCTGGGTGCAATACAAGGTGCTGGTTGTCACCTTTAAATCCCTACATGGTTTGGGACCGGGTTATCTGAGGATCTGTCTTTTTCAAAGAATTTCTACCCATTCAATCTGATCCAACAGATTGGACATGTTGCAGATCCCATCAGCCAGAGTGTTAAGTAATGAGAACCAAAAGAAGGGCTTTTTCTGCTGTAGCCTCTGCCTTCTGGAATATTTTGCACTCAGAGATTAGAATGGTACCAACCCTATTGACTTTTTGCAAAGTTTTGAAAAATTGGCTATGTACCTGGGCCTGAGACTCAGAATGTGTTACGGACCTGTTCTTGGCTTTACTATTGGCTGATTAATCATCATAGCTGCTGTTTGTATTTTCTATTTTGTGAATGTTTTTATTGTTTTGTTTTAAAACAATTCAACAATAAAAACATTATTGAACAATTAATTTTAAGTAATTATATTTTAATTATTCTGTTGGGCAGCTATAGAAATGAATGAATGAATGAATAAAATCACTTGTATTCTCTATTTTATCAATAATAAAATATTTACCAAAATCAATGCATAGCCAGTCATCAGTCTCTTTTCCTTCTATCAGAACATGAGGATCAGTATCATTCTTCATATGCTTGTACTGGAAGACAAGTACAAATAAAGATATAGGTTACTTTCCTGTGAATATCTATGCACATATAAAAAATAAACAGAATTCATTTAAACTGTTGGGACTTCTGGTGAGATTGTGACACAGCAGGCTGCATGTACGTGAGCTCTATGTGATAATTTTCTTTTATAAATATAGGATGGAAGGTTTTCTTAATTGAAGCACACAGCATCAGTATCAGCTGTGGTTTGACCTGATAAGCTATGTTTACTGCAGAAGCGCTGTATGCTGATAACAAAGAATATAAAATAAAGCTGGAACTCCAAGTGTTTTATCACATAAAGCTAATTTTAGGTCTACTATAATACAGGCAGCCAGTTAATAAAATTGAGAGTACTTACTGCAGGTGGATGGAAGAATGTTTGAGAACATAAAGAGTAGCAGGTCTATTACTATTCTTATTATTACTTAAATACTTAAAAATTGTCCTTACAAGAAGTGGCCATGGTTGATTACAATTGCGCAGAGACTGGAATAGTAGAAGATTACAAATAGGATGGAAACCAAGCCAAGGTCACATTTTCCCCCCCTCCAAGACCTTCATCTGACTCTTAATGACTCAAGTATCCCAATTGAAGGCCCTATGATAAAGTCATTGCATGACTGGTCATTAGGGCTTCACTGCACATTTACAATAGTTGAAACCAGCCACAAAATTTGCCCTTATGAATTAACAAATTCATGTATGGACAATAAATGACACTCCTGCAGAGTGGGACTGGCCAATGTTAGTAGGTAAGGAGATTGAGGATCTAAATGACTCTCCAGCTCCAAGCCTAACAATTGAAAATTCTAATGAATCATTATAATTAGGTTTGCTAACATTAAGCAACATATTTAGCAAACAAAAACAGGATCTAAATAGACTAGCTACACTTGAGCTCAGGACATTACCACAATGATATCTTTTTTAGCAGAATATAAAGACCTATAAATATTTAACCCTACATTTATATCTCGTTATGCAGAAATAGGCCCTACTGATTCAATGAATATTCTAATCCAGTGAGCATAAGATTACTGTATAAAGTCCAACTTCTTTAACATGTCACATCCTAGCAGGATATGCTAAGATTTTCTTTTAATACCTTTCAAGTCAGTACTGACTCCTAGCAACTGATTGGACAAATCCCTGCAGTTCCTTCATGGCAAGATTTTGGAAATGGGTTGTCATTGCCTCCTTCCCAGGGCTGAGAATGTATGCCTCCCTAAGCTCATGGCTGGCTTTATGTCTAAAATGGAACTACAACTCACAGTCTCCCAATTTCTATCCTGGTGCTTTAACCACTGCATTAAACTTAACTCTCTATAATTTTTTACCTCCATGTTTTAACTACTGCCCTCTATCTCCCTGAAAGGATGCATTTCAGTTGCAATGTAATATGAAAAGGTTGACTGAATGCTGGCCATAATTTTCTAGCTCTAGATCATGGGTGTGAAACTCAATTGTGTCACGTGACGTACCACATTTTTTGTCTTTGCAGAGCTGGAGTCGGCGTGGCCTGCATGTGAAGCATCTGGCCCTCAGGCTGCCAGTTTGACACCCCTGCCCTAGACAAAGCCTCTGAGTTAAATCAATGGGACTTCTTAATCATGAATACTCCAGGGTTCACTCATAACAATGTTTCTATTCGAAGTTTGGTTTAATCTGGATATAATAATATATTAGCAAAATATTCAAACTTGTCTTTGAATTAAATATCTTCATGCACTGCTATTTTCAACACGTGGAGTTGGCCACAATTATCACTATATTTCTGCATTAATTAAGACTTGCTGATCTTGGTATTAGTTATACAGGTGAAATATGTTGCCAATAAATATGAAATACCTTTTAAAATTCAGCAAATGAGAATCATCACCACACAATAACATTCATTAATGTTACAGTAAGAAGATATCTTAATTAATTAAATAAATATTTTATTAAAATAAATAAATAAATAAATAAATAAATAATTCAGGGGTGTCCAACTTTTGGCTTGTTTGAGCCACATTGACCTATGAAGAATTAATTGTCTTGGGACACACACATAAGATATACAATATAATTAATGTATATAAATATCAAACTTCTTTTTGGAGGGTTTTTGCAGGGCTGCATTAATAGCTGTCCAATGCTGCATGCAGCTTGTCTTGGGCACACCTGTCTTAAATCACGCTGACTTATTCCACAAAAATGCCCTTGCTGTTTTAGGAACAGTAAAAAATCAGAACAGTTTCTATAAAAATGAACTTATATCTGCTGAAAAAACATTTCTCTATTATGCTTAATATTTATAAACATTCACTAACAGACTTTATTTCCCAAGCAATCAAAACTAATCCTTTAGTTGCAGCTTAGAAATACCATCTGCTTCGATTAGCCAGCACTCATATTGCAGCATCTACTACTCTCATCTCTTAACTGGCCATTCAATTGTAGCTCATAAATTTTTTTCCATATCTCTAAAAGAAAAAAAATGCTGTACCGTTTTAACCAAATATTGTGCCATGGCATGAAGGTGTCTTGCAGAAGATCCACTGGCAATTATAAAATAATTGCTGTATTTTATTTCTGGAGGCAAATTGATAACACAAATATCTTTGGCATTTTCTTGTCTCATAAGTGATACCATATCATCAATGCTGAATACTGAAGGAACAGGGTCTGAAAGAGATAATGCTTAAATGTAAATGTAAATTATGCAGAAAGGTAAGAGGTGAAAGATCTTGAACTAATGAACAGGTAGAAGAAACAGTTCTCAACCCCTTTCTCTCCACAATAGCCTTTGTTACACCTAGGATGAACATCCAATTTTCTAAAAACTGCAAAGCCTTAAGAAGGGAAGGCATATAAAATCATAATTTGTTGTCATCCAGGATTGGCAGGAGTTGAATCTATGTAACGTACATTCCTACATTTCTACCACTCCAGTTTCCACTTAATGATTGGCAGCATCGTTATCTGTGTTGCTATTTACCCACTGCCCTCTGCAAGCCATCTCCTAGGTTCACATAAGTATTTTGGGGGCTGATCATCAGGGCTAAGGATCGGTGGGTTTAGCTGGAAGCCAGGAATTTAGTCTGCAACACCATCACCACTGTGCAAAGTCCCCCTATTTCCACTGATTACATCTCCCAGAGCCTTGAGGAGAAAATAAAATACATCGCTTGCCTCATCGCCAGCCAGCAGCATCTACCGAAAGCTACTAAAGCCCTGCCACTAATCGGGGCGCAAGGTCAACTATGCCGAGACATTTCTTCACTGAGGGACTCCCAGCTCCATCGATACCTGAACTGGTGCTCGATTCCTGCTCATCTCTATCCGCTTCTTGCACGTTTTGAAGCTCCGCTCCGGCTCCTTCTTCTCCACCCGACAGCTCAGATTTCTCTACGGTGCTAAACGTTCGTAATCCTACCAGGGAGATCCACGAGGGAAAGAAGGGAGTTGCCGCGGCCTCTCGGGTCACGGCATCAAGCCATCCTTGGGCACCTTTGGGGCTTCCAGGGGCAGCAGCGCTTCTCCGAGACTTCAGCGTCTGCAACAGCCGCAGACAGAGGCTGCCCCGCCACATATCGCCTCGCGATTCCCCAACGGGGCAACAGAACGTTCGAACTTCCAACGTCCCAAAAGGGGGGGTGAATCTAACCAGGAAACTCTTTCTCCTCACTGATTGGAGGGTGTATATTCAACAGCTTTTAGAGATTGGCTGCGTTTTTCACGTGACAGGCTGGACTGCTGGCGCAGGCGCTGTTTGGTAAGCAACGCTAGGATGCAGGACTAATCTGAGTTTCAACAAACACCAGGACAATCTCTTTATCGCCATCTATTGGTCGTCTTTGTATTTGCACCCGATACATTACAGCCTTGGTTTTATCTTTACGAAGTGGTGAATTTGTTCCTCGGACTCCAGAGCAATATTGAGTGCTGGCTAACTCTTTTAACCCCAAAGTTTGGGGTGTTAAAGTCTGGGGTGCAGCATGAGTGCCATTTTTCATGCCAAACAAATAATTTACAGGTAGTTCTCGATTTAACGACCACAATTGAGCACAACATTTCTGCTGCTAAGTGGGTTTTGCCCCATTTTACAACATTTTTTGCCACAATTGTCAAGTGAATCACTTCAGTTGTTAAATTAGTAACACAATTGTTAAGTGAATCTACTCCTCCATTGACTTTGCTTGTCAGAAGGTTGCAAAAAGGAATCACATGACCTCAGGACAATGCAACCTTCGTACATATGATTCAGTTTTCTAGTATCTGAAAATTCATTACATGAGCATGGTGATGCTGCATGCAACGGTCATATGTTTTAAAACGGTCATAAGTCACTTTTTTCAGTGCCATTGTGATTTTGAATAGTCACTAAACAAGCTGTTGTAAGTTGAGGACTACCTGTATCATGCTTTCTAATACTTCTACTGTAAACTTGAATAGCAAGTGTTCTTTTGTGCTAAGATTCACCTGAGTAAAATGCTTTCCTTTGAGCACTTGTCTGATGAGATCTGTGAACCAATTCACTAGGTTTTGTAAATGTCTTAACCTAATGTTCAAGCCAGATCATAAAATAGTGCAGGACAATATCATACTAAGATAATACTGTATTCTGCTGGAGAAATTGTTGGAGGTTTGAGTGTCTTGCATAGCCACAGATGGATAGATAGATAGTATGGAAGAATTTAAGCAATTTCAATATTAATAAATGCTTTTGCATTAAGCTTTTGAGAAAGGGTTTAATCTGTATCAGAAAATATTTAGCAGCAAGCAGGCTTTGTAATCGATTATGTTTTTAATTCATCATTGCTTGAGAATAAGTACATTCAATTTTTTTTCCAGGTCTTCCTGTGAAGTGTTACTGAACCTGTTTTTGTGTTATTTGAGCTGCATTTTCAAATCCATAATAAGTTTTGGAAACTGAAGATGTCCTCTTTTAGTGCAGAAAACAGATTTCAACTTAAATCTGAAGGGCCAAGTGAGAAGGGAGAGAAAATGTGTAAATCAAAATCAGATGAAAATAAATTCATAAGTTCCCTCTTTTCTCCCACAATTGTGAGAGTCCACCTAATCTTTCATAACAGTTCTAAAAAGATATATATTTAGGAAGTAGAGACAAAGCTACTGGTAGACATAGCCACTTTATCCTTATCTTAGTGTATAAGAAATTCTCTTCTAATGTACTAGAGTGAATGTTAAAAACCAAGAAAATAGAACAAAAAATATACATCTTTATATTGGTCTCCAGGTTGTGATTAAATTGTGTATTAGTTAAACAGTAAGGAATATCCAAAGCATCCAGCTAATAGCGGCTGTCCTAATACATGATCACAATTAAACCCAAAATTTCTGTTGCTAAGTTAGACAGTTAAGTGAGTTTTGCCTCATTTTACAGCTATTTTTGCCAGTTATTAAGTGAATCACTGCAGTTGTTAAATTAGTAACATGGTTGTTAAGTGAATCTGATTTTGCCATTGATTTTGCTTGTCAGATGGTTGCAAAATTACCACATGATCATGTGACTTTGGACATTGCAACCATCATAAATATGAGCATTCACAAGCATTGAATTTTGATCAATTGACCATAAGGATGCTACAATGATCATAAGCATGAAAAATGATCTTGTCACTTTTTTCAGTGTAATTTTTGTCAGAAAGTAGAACTTTCTGGAGTTACTATGCAGTTTACAAATTAGTAGAGTTTGATGGGGTGATCAAACCTACCAATGACAGGGTGGCATTGAGCACCTCACTGTGATACTGTAGGACACGCCCCTAAGTATTAAAAGGGCTGTCAACTGTCTTTTTCAAAAAGAGAGAAAGAAAATGAGGAGATTCTGAGGGAGATTGGAGATACTGAGAAGATCCAAGACTCTGAGGAGATATTAGGATCTGACAGACTGAGGTCTGTGTATGAGAAGATATAGCAAAGAGATCTGAGAGAAGATCTATAACCAAAGAGAAAGGACTTTCTAAAGAGGTTAGCTATATCTAAGAAGAGGTTATGAAAGGAAGAACTGTGAATCTCTCATAGTAACTTCTAGTTCCTTGAAGGACTGTTTAAGAGGAACGAAAGAAGAAAAGACTCTGTATATATTTAAGAATAATATATTTATTGATTATTCTGTTATAAATAAATCTGTTTTGATCTGACACAACTTGGCATTGCAATTTATTGAATGACTCTGTGAAATAGATATAGGTTTAAATATCCAGGCCAAACTAAATTAATATTATTTAACAATTTTGGTAGCAGAGGATGGTTAGTTAAACCTATCTATCTTCAAGTCATTCAAAAATGCCAACTCTAAAACTACCAGAAAGTGCCAGGGTGATGGCCAGAGCCAAAGCAAGGCTCCTGGCTTCACAAAACAGAACAGAAACAGAGTCTGAGACAGCAAGCAACATGGAAAGGAACCTGAAAGCTGTCAAAACCTCTCACTCACTCATGGCTCCAGATCTCTGCAATCCAGCCCACCAGATTGCACGGAGGAAGCAGTCAGGCCAGGACTGAGGCCCATGAAGACAGCAGACTGGTAAGGGTCACCCAGTCCTGCCCTGAAACCCCATTAGCTGCTGGCATGACAGTGCAGAAAGCCAAAAGCACTCTTTCTCGCTTTCCCACCCAACAAAATGCTGCCCAAAGGCAGGAGATTCAAAAATCTCACTTTTAAAATGCCTGCCACCTTCCTAGCTGAGGAACAGACCCTGCCTAGCCAGCATGGCTACAGCTTAAGAGCTACTCTCTGGCAGCCTACCACTGCAGCAGCTCACACACAGCCAGCCAGCCCAAAGGCTGACCCCCACCAGCAATGACAGCCCAGCAACAAGCAGAAACAGCTCATCTATTGAGGAAGAAATCCAAAATTTTAAAAACTCTAAACTCGGCCTTTGGAACAAATTTCCTAAACCCCCAGCCACCTGGTCTATTCCAAGCTACCCAGAGGGCTGGCCTGATTTGGGAAGCTGAGATGGGACCACCCCTACCTGTAGTCATTCAGATGAGCCCCAGGCTACCACCTGCAAGGAAGGCTCCCAGCACACCGCCTCCCTATGCTGCCAACCCCTGGCCTACCCAGGCACCACCCCTGTGCTTGCTTACCTGGCCCGAGGTTTTCTGGAGAAGCCCCAGCTAAGAGCCCTTCTCCAGCATCGCTCCTCTTCAAATGGCATCTGCACATGCCCAGTTGGAACCTCCCAAGGCAGTCCAGAGGCCTACCTCAGAAGCTCAACCCACAAGCTCCTTCTTCGCGCGAAGGCCAAGCCAGAATGAGCTCTGCACATGTGCAGAAGGTTTTTGCTCCCCCTCCCATCTGGGAGGAGCAATTTCTCATGTCTAGGCCAATGGGGAACAGGCCTGTTGTTACATACCTTCCTTATTGTGCTGACAGGGGATACCAGCAAGTAACACTTTTTTACAGAGGGAAATGCTGCTAACTTGTTGCCTTTTAAGTTTTAATAAGCTGTCTGTTTCTGGAACAAACTTGCATA
>CM019155.1:41711751-41755208 GCA_009733165.1 Naja naja | reverse complement strand
AGAGAGAAACGGGTTCTCCAATCAATGATGAGATGCACCCTCTGAGGATGCTGGCCTAAATTTTGCATACACAGAGGCCATATTGATGCCAACTACACTCTCAACAGAGTATGGTTGAGTGTTGTAGAGAAACCCCTATGAGATGGTCTATGGGTGCAAACTCTTTAAGACATCTGCATGGTTTGGGGTGATGGCCGATGTGCATGTCCCAAGGAGTTAAGGAAGAAAGGGGACAGGAGGTCGATCAAATTAAGGTTCATAGGGTATGAGCCTGGGTCCAAGGCTTACAAATTTTGTGGAAATGACAAAAGGATTGTAATCTCAAGATCGGCCACCTTCTATGAGAGCACAAACTGGAGCAGAATCCACGCCAATGAGATTCTGGCTCCCAAACAAGCCCATGATTGGCCACAGCAAAGATAAAACGTGTTGCAAACCCCATCTAATGATGGTAACACATCTAGCTCAGGAGGTAGTGGAGAGAGGGCAATCTCCATGCCCCTTAAGGGAATCCTCAAGAAGCAAGTGGGGGAAGCCCGGAAGAAGAGGCATCCCAAAAATTAAAACTGGTAAAATTAATAGTGATGAAGCTGGTGACAATTTGGACAATTTGGATAATTCAAATTGTGAACAGGAGTCAGTTAAGTAACCAACGGACTACTGGAAATAAGAAATCTGAAGGGTTTAGTGACTTCATCACTAATGTAAATTTGGCATCGACCACTCCTCAAAGATATGAGGACGTTTTAAAGCTATCTCCAAAAGAGCAGGGAAATTGGCATGCTGCTATGGATTTGGAGATGAACAGCCTCAGGAAGCTGGAGGTGTTCACACCTGCTAAATTGCCAAAAGATAAGAAAGCAATTGGCACAAGGTGGGTTTATAAGAAGAAGCCACTGGATGATGGGAACTTCTTATACAAGGAGAGATTGGTGGCACAGGGATTCTCGCAGAGATACCCTGATGATTTTGACGACACCTTCTCACCCACAGTATGCCCTGAGAGCATAAAGACAGCTCTCACCATAGCGGCCATACATGGGGAGAGTGTTCTGCAGTTTGACGTACAAACGGCCTATTTGCACGCCTTGGTGGCTCAGGCTGTAAATGCCTGCTCTTAAGATCCAGCTGTCTACAATTACTGTAGGCTTGAATCCCACCAGGCTCAAGGTTGACTCAGCCTTCCATCCCCTCAGGGTAGGTAAATTGAGGACCCAAGATTGTTGGGGGCAATTAGCTGACCTTGTAAAAATGCCGCTTAGTAATAAGCAGGCATATACAATGGAATGAAGGCTATTGCTGAGCACACTGGGTTGTATCCCAAAATTGTAAGCGCCTGAGTCTTGGAGAAGGGCAGCATATAAATGTAATTAAAAAAAATAAAATAAAATTGGACAAGGAAATCTATGTAAGGGCACCTCCGGGCGTAGATCATAGAGAAGATGAAATCTGGCTTCTTAACAAAAGTCTCTATGGTCTGAAGCAGTCTGGGAGAAGGTGGTATGAATGTCTTACCGAGTGTCTAAGGCAAATAGGTTTCACCGCCTCACCAGCTGATGAATGTGTTTTCATCAGGCAGCAAGATGGTATCAAGGAAACTGTCCTTGTGTACGTTGATGACATTTTGTACATCAGCAAATCAGAGGAGAGGAGTAAATCCTTCTCTGATCAGGTAAGTAGAAAGTTTGCACTGAAGCCTCTAGGCCAGATTGGCAAATTTCTGGGGGTTCAGTTCACAAAAACTGGGAAAGGATTTGAGCTTTCTCAGTGGGATAAAATCTTAGATTTGATTGACAGGTGTAACATGGCAGAGGCCAAGCCCTGTGACACTCCAATGCAAACAGATTTCCCAAGAAACATGTATAGTGATAGTGAGGATTTTGTACACAAAACTCTGTACAAATCCATATTGGGCTCACTCTTGTATATAGCAGGTTGGACTAGGCCTGACATCAGCCTATCTATAAATATAGGCATCTAGGCATTCTGAAAATCCCAAACAAATACATTGGACTGGTATCAAGAGGGTTCTTAGATACCTTAAGGGCACAGCGAATCTCTCACTCTTACTTGAGCCTTACGTTTCAGAAATTCCTCAACTCTACACCTACTCTGATGCTGATTGGGCAGGAGACACCAAATCGAGGAAGAGTACTTCAGATTATATTGTATATGTTAATAACTGTCCAGTACATTGGTACTCCGGTAAGCAAAGGTTAATTTACACCTCAACAGCTGAGGCTGAGTACGCATGCTTGTCTAAAGTCTCCAACAACCTAGTATGGTTCGATGAACTCTTGAAGAGTTTATGGAGAGAACCCAAATACCCTATAATTATCCACGAGGATAATCTTGCAGCAATTGAAATTTCAAAAGCTGAAGCCATAGGCCACAGATCACGGCACATAGACATAAAATATAAGCATGTTAGACAGTTGTCTAAAACAGGTTTCATAAAGACAATATATACTGAAACGAAGGAACAGATCGCTGACATTTTCACCAAGCCCTTGCCTAGAGAACAACACATGTACCTGCTAGAAAAATTACCTTTAACTATGTAAGTATAATTATTTCAATGATTGTAAATAGAGTGTGTATATATATAGCCCAATATATGTGTGTAAAAAAATTCTGTAAATGCATAGAGAAGGGGATTGTCAGAAAGTAGAACTTTCTAGAGTTACTATGCAGTTTACAAATTAGTAGAGTTTGATGGGGTGATCAAACCTACCAATGACAGGGTGGCATTGAGCACCTCACTGTGATACTGTAGGACACGCCCCTAAGTATTAAAAGGGCTGTCAACTGTCTTTTTCAAAAAGAGAGAAAGAAAATGAGGAGATTCTGAGGGAGATTGGAGATACTGAGAAGATCCAAGACTCTGAGGAGATATTAGGATCTGACAGACTGAGGTCTGTGTATGAGAAGATATAGCAAAGAGATCTGAGAGAAGATCTATAACCTAAAGAGAAAGGGACTTTCTAAAGAGGTTAGCTATATCTAAGAAGAGGTTATGAGAGGAAGAACTGTGAATCTCTCATAGCAACTTCTAGTTCCTTGAAGGACTGTTTAAGAGGAACGAAAGAAGAAAAGACTCTGTATATATTTAAGAATAATATATTTATTGATTATTCTGTTATAAATAAATCTGTTTTGATCTGACACAATTTATTGCCTTGCAATTTATTGAATGACTCTGTGAAATAGATATAGGTTTAAAGATCCAGGCCAAACTAAATTAATATTATTTAACAATTTTGAATGATCACTAAATGACCTGTTATAAGTCAAGCCTTACCTGTAGTTTTCAAACTACTTTTAAAACTCGTTAACTTGAAGCTGACTGAGTATACAAGATGAAGGAACTTTGGATTGAAGCAGGATCCTAGCAAGCTGGCACAGAAATTATGTCCTTTACATTCAGTAGAATTCATTGCAAGTTTAAATTGCTTAGTAAAAGAAGAACAATCAACCAAGCAGACATTTATTGAACCTCAGGAGTAAATAATTTTATTTATTCATTTATTTATGCTTTTCAGGCAATATTGATGCCCAGTGACTGCCTAGACAAAACTCTGCAATAATGTAATATGTTGATATATAATACCCAATATAATGTACCCATTATAATGCATGTGTTGTATCTGTTTGGTTAGATATACATTTTCTCTTGAAGAGCAGGAAACAGAAGTTCATTTTAATGTGGGCCAGTGTGCTCACAATAAAAAAATGACAATAAAAGTTATCTCATCTTATACATTGTTCATTAACTGATACATTATAGTATATTCAAGATAAGCAACTAAAATATTACATTTTCTTGATGTTCTGATATTTTATAATTTCAAGTGAATTGAACAATAGCTTTTATTTTGTATGTAATGCAAGTATGCCATCTTTCCTCCCTTTTTAAGAGCATTCCTACAGAATTGCAGTTCAGTGTAAAGCTTGAAATTTTAACATGCGATTTTAAAATGTTAGTCTGAAGAATTAGACAATCCCCAGCTTGCTTTTCAGCAGAGGATCTCTCTCATTGCCTCTTGGGAAAAGAACAGCCTTGACATTATTGAAGTAAACACTTAGTCCTTCTCTGGATTTCCCTTGACCTGATTTTCTTTCAATCGGTTTATATTCTTTATATCTCCTGAAAAGAATGTGATATCAAGTTATTAAAAGGTTTTCCTGTTGTATGAACAAAACCCTATAATTCCTGGGTTGCATTATTCTATATTGCATTATTGTAAATTGTTATTGCACATTTATATTTGTGAAAAAATTGGTGGGAGAAAACTTTAGTATAGTTCTACGTAACAGTTGCTGAGAATATATATTAGGGTGAAAGGAGAGAGACACCAAAAAAGATAACAACCTATTTTGTGCTTATAGAAATGTACTGCATCACTAATGGAATATACTACTGTAATAAGTAAATGTTTTCAGAGTTCTTCCATAAAGAAAACAATATTATGCCATTGCAAGATATATTCTTGTTGTGAAATCTTTTAAAAAGCAGGGACAATGGGAATATTGCAGTTACAGACTTAAACTTATAGGAAGCAACTATGGTTCAAATTGTCATTCACTCCTGACACTGAGGGATCTGTGGGGTCATTAGTATTCTCTGAGCTTGGTTGTTTTCTTGTAAACATTTTATTTCCCAACTAAATAACATCATCAACTGCATCCTTTTTGCTGATGATGTAAAACTATTCAACACCACCAACAAGGCTGCTACCCTTCAAAAAGACCTTGACCATGTATCAGAATGGTCAAATAAGTGGCAACTTCAAATCTCAACAAACAAATACTTCTGTCTTACATATTGGCAAAAAAAAATCAGAAAATAAAATACAAGCTGAATGGACATGACCTTGTAGATGACCCCCACTCTGTTAAGGATCTTGGAGTACTCATCTTTAGTGATCAAAGTGCTAGAGCTCACTGTAACAACATAGCCAAAAAGCATTAAGAGTTGTTAAACTAATCCTACATAGCTTTTTCTCTGGTAATATCACACTACTAACTAGGGCATACAAAACATTTGCTAGAGCAATTCTCAAATACAGCTCTTCTGTGTGGAACCCGCATTGCATATCTGACATCAATACAATCAAGAGAGTCCAGAGATATTTCATGAGAAGAGTCCTCCACTCTTCTACTTGCAACAGAATACCTTATGCCACCAGACTTGAAATTTTAGGCTTAGATAACTTAGAACTATGCCACCTTTGATCCGACCTAAGCATAGTATATAAAATTATCCATTGCAATGTCCTACTTGTCAATGACTACTTCAGTTTCACCCACAATACATGTGCACACAATAGATACAAACTCAAGGTAAGCCTCACCAAACTTGATTGCAGGAAATACAACTTCAGCAACAGAGTGATCAATGCCTGGAATATACTACCTGACTCTGATTCTTCCCCAAACCTCAAAAACTTTAACCTTAGACTGTCTACTGTCTATCTCACCCCGTTCCTAAGAAGTCTGTAAGGGGCATGCATAAGCGCACCAATGTGCCTACCATCCCTGTCCTAATATTCCCTTTTATTCATATCCATTTCATGTATTAATAATCATGTTTATACTTATATTTGTTATATAATATATGCTCAACAAACAAACAAACAAATAATCATGGCTACATGGGATCGAAGTTTGCTCTCTGTTTGCTCTCTCAATACAAGTGGTTTACTCTGTTAGTATTGATGGGAAAATTGTTAGTAGTTTCTTCATTAGATTATTGTTTACTACTTGTAAAGAACAAGAGAGTAAACCATTTCCTTTTAGTAGTGATGATATTACCTAGTTGGGTAATGAAATGTCTGCAAGAAAACTGTTATGTATGTAGGTTTGAATGTCATTGGTTTAGTTTGAATTGTTCTTGTAAAATGTCAAATAGGATTGGTTTAAAAAGTGCGGGAAAACCCTGCACTCTGATTGGCTGGCAACTATGGCTGCTGGCTATAAGTAGCAGCCGTACCCAGCCAAGTTGGGTCCATTCGAGCTGTAGTCACTAATAAACTCTTCACTGAAGCTCTTCGCGTCTGACTCTTCATGCAAACTTAACACTGGTGACGAAGGTGGGATTCCCCTGAAGAGAAGATGACACGGAAGACAAGCAGAAGAGCGAGATGGCTGCGCTGAACACCCCCCAGCCCCGTCGATCCGGCGCAGAAGACTGGGAATCGTATGCGGATCGCTTCCAACTGTATTTGGAAGGAAACGACCTCGCCGACATCCCCGAGAAGCGGAAGAGGGCGGCCTTCCTTACGGACTGCGGTCCGGCAGTCTTCAAGATGGCGAAGGCATTGGCGGGAGCTGCAGACGTGAAGGTAATGGAATGGCCTGATTTAGAAAAGCTTTTAAGAGCCCATTACACCCCACAAGTATCGTGCCTCATTAAGAGACACGGGTTTTACCGTCGGGATCAACGGGAAAGCGAAAAGCTAACGCACTTCGTGGCAAGATTAAGAGACATTGGGGGTGCATGCGAGTTTAACAGCTTGGAGGAGGCCATGCGCGTCGGTTTGTTCTAGGCCTCAAAGACAAGGTGCTTCAGAGCAAATTATTATTAAAACCTAAGATCACGTTAAAGGAGGCCATAGAAGAGGCCTCCTCAGCAGAAGCCACTAAGTCCTCAGTGGCAGCCATGAAGAAAATTAACAAGGCCTCAAGCCATCCTGATGTGGAAAAGTCCACAACAACTCATTGCGAGCAAATAGATTCTGAATCAGACTGTAGTGAGGTGGAGGAAGGAATTTATAGACTCAGAATGGAAAAGAAAAAGAAAGACTGGGAAGAAAAGGCAAGACTTTTATTGCAGAGGTTGTGGGGGGCACCCCCGCACTGAATGCAAGTTTCTTGATACCATCTGCCTTCGTTGTGAAAAAAGAGGTCATTTAGCAAGAGTCTGCAAATCATCCAGAACTCCACCACACAGAAGAAAGTTCCTGACAAAGATTTCAAGCCCAACAACTTCAGTGAGAAAATGGGCCGCAACTCAGAAGCAAATGGGAAGAATGAAACTCATCAAACAGTCACCATTGGTCATTCTTCACCCTTGAGAAGCAGAAAAGTACATGTGAAGGTACTCATTGAAGGAAGGCCTTGCCAAATGGAAGTGGACTCAGGCTCCTATTTATCTATGGTGTCATGGGACACTATTCACAGGCTACTTCCCAACATTCAGAAGAAACATTTCCAGAAGCAAGCACTGACTCTTAAAGACTACCAAGGGAACAAGATTCCAGTAGTTGGAACAAGAGAATTCAACGTGAAGTTCAAAGGCCACACCAAACGTTTGCCCCTGACCATCGTGGACAAGGATCGCCAAGCTTGCTGGGACTTGAGTGGTTCAATCCACTAGGCATCGAGGTGACTGGCATCAATCACGTGAGCAACTCTGAATGGGAGGAGGCCTTGAAGTCTGAGTTTCCAGAGGTCTTCAGCGAAGGATTGGGCAAGTATATGGAGACCCCTATCACTTTCAACCTAGATCCCAAGGTGCCCCCAATTCATTTAAAGCCCAGAAGGGTCCCATTTGCCTTAAAGGAAAAAAATGATGCACAATTAGACAAATTAATAGCTCAAGGGGTTTTAGAGCCCACTGACCACTCCAGATGGGAGACACCCATAGTCACACCAGTCAAGACTGATGGGTCAGTAAGAATCTGTGGAGACTATAGGGGACACTGAACCATGCGCTGCAGCAGAGCGCATACCCAGTTCCAGTGGTGCATCATCTGTTACATTCACTTGGCAGGGGCACAGTCTTTGCCAAATTGGATCTGGCCCAGGCATATCAACAACTAACAGTTGATGATGCCACTGCAGAGGCCCAAACCATTGTGACTCATAGAGGTGCCTTCAAATGTAAAAGGTTACAATTTGGAGTAAGCGTGGCACCAGGCATCTTTCAAAGCCTTATGGAAAGAATGCTGCAAGGACTGCCAGGGGTGGTGCCTTACTTTGATGATGTGTTAATCTCTGCTGAAAATGACACTCAGCTTCAAGAAAGACTCAGAGAAGTCCTTACCAGATTCAGAAAAGCGGGTTAAAAGTCAAGGAAGAAAAATGCACACTTAAGACTGACAGGGTTGAGTTCCTGGGCTACATGATTGACAAGCATGGCATCCACCCTACCGATGCCAAGGTTAAAGCAATCAAAGAAGCCCCTAAACCTAAATGCAAAACAGATTTGCCAGCCTTCCTTGGACTCATTAACTTTTATCACATGTTCCTACCTCAGAAGGCAACCATTGCAGAACCATTGCACAGATTACTTGACAAAAAGTCTGTTTGGGTCTGGGGGAGGAAGGAACAATCAGCATTTAACAGTATTAAGAGACTAATCACATCTGATGCTGTATTGATACAATTCTCTGAGAATTTGCCTGTTGTACTGACTTGTGATGCATCCCCCTTTGGAGTGGGGGGGGTTGAGCCACAGGCTTCCCAGTGGAAGGGAAGCCCCTATTGCATTTTACTCTCGCAATTTGAGCAAAGCAGAGAGGAATTATAGCCAACTGGACAAGGAGGCATAAGCAGTTGTTGCAGCTGTCAAGAAATTTCATGAATATCTGTATGGCAGGTCATTTACCATTGTTACAGATCACAAACCTTTGTTAGGCATTGTGGCAGGAGACAAACCTACACCTACTATCCTGTCACCAAGAATGCTGAGGTGGACTGAATTTCTGGCAGCCTATTCATACAAACAGATTCACAGGCCTGGCAAGGACATTGGACATGCTGATGCATTGAGTCGTTGCCCACTGCCTTGCCACAAGGTGGACTTTGAACCTGAAACACACACTTTTTTCCTAGAGACTGTTGCTAAACTTCCAGTTCATGCTGCTGAGATTGCCAGAGAGACTGCCAAAGATATTGTGTTGGCTCCTGTTATAGGCTGGATTAAGAAAGGTTGGCTTCTTCAAGATCTACCTCATCTTGCCCAACATTTAAGTCCAGACAAACTGAATTATCTGTATTAAGAGGATGTATTTTGTGGGGTAACAGGGTGGTTATTCCTGCAAAACTGCAAAGAGAGGTTTGGAAATGTTACATGAGGGTCATCCTGGTATTGTAAGGATGAAGGGATTGGCCAGGAGTTATGTATGGTGGCCAGGTATTGACAAAATGGTTGAAAACTGGGTGCATCTTGTCCCAATTGCCAGGTAGTCAGGCCTGCCCCCCTCACCCCCCCCACAGGAATGGGAATGTCCTAGGGGCCCGTGGTCTAGGATCCACATTGATTTCGCAGCCCTACTAGAGGGCACACTTTTCTGGTTATAGTAGATGCATATTCCAAATGGCTAGAGGTAATTCCCATGACATCCACCACAACTGATGCTGTCATCAAGCAGCTCAGAAAACTGTTTGTAACCCATGGGTTACCTGATGTTCTTGTCTCTGACAATGGCCCTCAATTCACATCTAACATTTTTGAATCCTTTCTAGCACAACAGGGTATCAGACATGCCCTCACTGCCCCTGGGCACCCTTCGGCTAATGGCGGCTGAACGCATGGTACGCTTTACCAAGAGAAGCTCCAGCAACTGGGTCCTGGGGACATCACTGAGAAGCTTGAAAAACTTCTTAGTGTTCAGCACATCACTCCTAGCCCATCAATAACTTATCCCCAGCAGAGTTGTTGATGGGTAGGAAACTTAGGTCTTCCCTTGACCGCCTTCATCCCACTTATGCACCCAACGCACCACTGGATTCCACTTCCAAAGTTCGTACTTCAGTGTGGGTGATTCTGTATATGCTAAGAACCTTATAGGTGAACCTTTGTGGATTCCTGCTGAATAACTCACATCACTGGCCCTCGTTCTTACAGGGTACAAACAGAGGATGGACTCCTCTGGAGCAGGCACATTGATCAACTTAGATCCAGGTTCCCTCAGGAACATCGCCCTGTCTCTCTCTGGTCCCTCACCTGATGTCACTTCTAGGGGAAGGGGAGGAACAGAAGAAAATCAGCAAGCAAGAATCAACCCCATGTGTAACGAGCCATTGCGACAGGAACCATTCCAAACCCTGTCACAATGCCAAGATCCATCCTTAGAAGTGGAAGATTGTACATCACTACCTGACTTGGGTGCTGACATTGGAATGGAGATGGGTTGGGAGGAGAGACCAGATTCTAACAGTCTAACAGGGTCTCCTTTCACAGGAAGTCCCAGTAGGGAAATGTCAGCAGACACATTTCCTCACTCACTGGGTGAGAACGTTAAAACTTCTGAACCACGAAGGTCTCAACGTACGTAAGAGCCCCACCTATTTAAAAGAATACATTAGATAGGTTGGGGTTTGGTATGGACTGAACCTAGTGGGGAGGGGTGTTATGTATGTAGGTTTGAATGTCATTGGTTTAGTTTGAATTGTTCTTGTAAAATGTCAAATAGATTGGTTTAAAGTGCGGGAAAACCCTGCACTCTGATTGGCTGGCAACTACGGCTGCTGGCTATAAGTAGCAGCCGTAGCCCAGCCAAGTTGGGTCCATTCGAGCTGTAGTCACTAATAAACTCTTCACTGAAGCTCTTCGCGTCTGACTCTTCATGCAAACTTAACAAAAACAACCAAACTCAGAAAGCACTAAGGGCCCCACAGTTCAATTCTGAGCTACAAACATTCTCCTCTATTGATTTAGAGATCTCTATGATTTTTGGATTATTATTTTCCACTCCTCAATAGCACACCCGAGTAAGTTGCCTCAACCCCTTATAGAAAAAAGATAGACAAGCTTGGATATTATTCCCATCCCAACAATCATAAATATATTATATGCTCTATTCTAGTAATATTTCGAAGCTTCTATGAATAATTTAAAAAGTAAGCAGAGAGGGAAAGCTACTGGATGTTTGCTTTTTTCTATGGGTAAATAGAATCTACCTTCTGTTACAAATGCTTACATCAGTATTATTTGAGTTTGAAAATTTTATAAATCACTAAACCAATTATCTGATCCGTGTTAATGACTATACCGAACAACTTACTTGTAAAGGAAGAAAGTCAGAAAACTACCAAGCACCACCAAGAAACCACATGTAACCAGAATTCCTTCTGCTGTTCTTGAAAAGGATGCTTCAGCTTAAAGAATAAATTAAGGAAAGCAGAATAAAGGGAACTTAATCAGTGAATAATATAGACTTATAATGCTCCAGATGTTCTACATTGTTTGATATTGCAATCACATTGGGTTCACCATAACTGTCTCCTAATTAAAACTAATTTCTTTATTGTTTTTAATATTTTAAAATTATTTTTGTTTTGGGGGTGGGTGGGTGTTATTTTGTTACTTCATTGTCACTCAGAGTCACATGAGATGATAGTATATATATTTACCAAATAAATAAATAATATAAAATACAAAGATAAATAAATAGTTCCCCAAACTTATTTCAGTTGAATTACTTCCATTTATTTAGATATTACTTTCTATACTTGACTGAGTTTGAAAGGTAAGCAAGAAGTTCTTCCCACAACAACACTGCTTCTCACACAGCACATACATTAATGGTTGAGTCTCTTTCAATCTATATTTCTTTAAATGCAGATATTTGGAAAAGTGTGGTACTAGTAGAATCATTATTCAGATTTGGGCTGATAGTGTTAGGAAGGACCCAGAACTTCAGATGAAAAAGTTTGCTATGCATATTTACCATAAGAAGCACACTTTTCTTTATCTCAGTCATTCTGTACATGTATATTAGTGTAATGTTAGAATATTAAAAGATTCTACCTTTTTACAAGCATTTGTTAATCTGTCAAACATGCAGAGTTGAATATTTAATATCTCTTGAGAAATAACTATGCCAACTTCTGATTTTAAAATAGGTAGGATTTACCTCCATTGATGGAGATCAAAGTACTTGTGAGTGCTAGACTTGTTGCATCAGCCAGTGTGATGTTGACACAATAGGTTCCAGATTCATTGAAGGTTCTTCTTATGGTTAGGAAACATACATCAGCAACATCAACAGGGTGACATGACTCACTCTGTAACATCGTACATGTGGGATCAGCAATTAATGTGCAGGCATCTGTAGGTAGACTAGGGGGAAGAGAAAAAAAGAGATAAGGTAGTTAATCAATTTGGTTGTATAGAACCAATGAACTAATTGATATGTAACTTTATTATCACTGCCCAAAATGGTTCAGATCTATTATTATTCTTTTTTAAGCATAGCATATATGTATTTAAAATAATGTGCCATTTCAGTTCAAACAATAAAGATGACTGAACAGGAGAAGTAAAATATTGCAATTACACTATGATCATTTTTATTCACAAGGAGGGTAACTCTTTTAAACCTTCTAAAAATATTAATGCTCCAATGAATCTTTCTGTTTATAAATCCTACTACACAGTTTACTGAATATATATCAAAGAAAGCCAGATCAACTGCAAAAGAGGATACAGGGCTTTTCCATGTGGCAGCCTTTAGAATCTTGTCTGCATCTTGTAAACTGAACCTTGCAAACTGCCTAGAAATAAATCCAGTTTAAGAAAACATCTTCTGGATTTCATCCTTTTTCTCTGCTTTGGCCTGGAGCAGAATTAACATGGCTCCTAAATGGTGGTTCTCTCCCACACATATCAGAAAACTGTTTTCCCTTGTATCAGCATGTCTTTTGAGGACATTTTCCTATTCTTTCTTTAACTTTGCTAGAAGGAAAAATTGGCAGAACTTTTGTCAAACTCAAAGGAAGGAAGGAAATTTCACCCTTCTGCTAATACAACACACACTCTCTCACACACACACATTTTAGTCTTCCTGACACTTCCTGTAAACTATAAGGGAAAGTCTTGTCAATTTCTAATTAAAAGTCTTGTCAATTTTTACTTAAAAAGGAAAAAAAAGGCCAGCATTTCACCATTTCTCTGCTCAGGCCTCTAGGCTACAGCCAAGTACACACCGGTATTAATCATATTCAACCTGTTATGTATGCAGGTTTGAATGTCATTGGTTTAGTTTGAACTGTTCTTGTAAAATGTCAAATATGATTGGTTTAAAAAGTGCGGAAAACCCTGCACTCTGATTGGCTTGGCACCTGCGGCTGCTGGCTATAAGTAGCAGCCGCAGCCCAGCCAAATCAGGTCTGTTATGAGCTGTAGTCACTAATAAACTCTTCACTGAAGCACTCTGCGTTTGACTCTTCATGCAAATCTAACACAACCCAACTCTATTTTTTTCGGTATCAGTCATGGTCAGCTAAATGCTATCCCTTGCTGAGGAACAGAAGATAAATCAGGTGCCAAGGTACATGATTTAGCTACACAGATAATATGGTTCAACTGTCTCCAGCCCAATGCCAGTCCTGTGAGGTAGGACAGGGCAGGAAACAGATCAGGTCAGCATTATAAGAATGATACTTCATTGTTCTAAGATCCAATAACAGAATATTGAAAACCTGACAGAGTTGTCCCCTCCTATACCAAAGATACTCATGGTAGGGTTATTTTAAGTTTCTTTCTTGTGCTTTCTCTTTTCCCAGGATGAATAGGGGTTTCATTTCCCATAATTGCATATATGCATAATGTTTTCAAGATTATCTTTATATTCCTCTACATCTAATACTATCCATCCATTCTGGACTGCAGCTGTCTTATTTCTCAGTCTCTGTGTGCAGCAATACACTGACACAGTGAACCACAGTAAGACAATTCAGTTATACTGGTATTCCTTCTATATAGAGCTCTTTCAGTTAGCTGAGAGGAATTATTTAAATGTGCAGTATAAGATGCCTGAATATGTAGGAGGGGTTTTTTAAAGAAAAGCTAGGAATATATGGAAAATATGTTGTGTTGTGTTGTGGGAGGGGGTGCACAGAGGCATCCATATATAATTTCACTGTCTACATGTACTCTGACAATAAAGGTAATAATAATGAAAAGCATACCTTCCGTGACACGTTACTATGAAATCAACCATGGAACTTCCAACTTGAGTAGCTGTCATCTGGACACTTGCCATTTGGACAATATTTACCTCAAGGATCCCCTCTGTCAAAAATAAGCCACTGATAACATACCAAGATTTCTTAAGTGCAAATTTTGACAAGGAAAAGAAGTATCTTTTCTAAATCTTAAGTGCAAGAGAACTAGCTTATAGTTGCTTGTTGACAATAATTTCTGATTCTTAGACACAGCAATAGGCAGAGTCATCAAATCTTATTTGTTCTTGGTCATTGTGTTTGTGTTTTTATTTCAGACAGTCAACCAGAAAAGTTCATTTAATTTTTGTTGTTGTTGTTGACATGTAATTATTACAGAGAGAAGTTCAGGCATTTGACAATTTAAAGCATCTCAGATCATCAGATGTTTAAATTCCAGCCCCAAAGAATGAATGAATGATTCATAATATATAACCAAAATACTAAAAAGATAGGTCTGAAGCTATGGGTAGTTTTTTATTGTTGCAAAAAGATAATAGTGTCTGATTATTATTATTATTTAAAAAAAAACAGCAACAGAATTACTCCCTGTCTTCCACATCACTACATAGTAAGTTACAAATCAGAATTTTTAAAAAACATTATTGTGGTCAGTTCCAATAAACTAAATCCTTGGATTGAGGTTCTTTAATACTGTGTATTTGTATTGTATAAGGCTGACTTCAGGTTCTTGCAAAAAAAATGGAGTAGAATTTGAGAATTTTGTCCACTATTTCTGCTAAGGATATGTACATCATTATATTCAGTGTGTTACTTTAAGATTAGGGTTCATCGTTCTTTTAAATTAAATATGTTTTTTTTAACTCAGTGGTATATTCATCTTATTTTCAGAATGACTTAAGTTGAACTTGCTGTATCAATCCAGGGATTGTACTCTTCCTGAACAAGATGATAAAATTGAACACAGCAACAATAATACTGCATACTGAAATTTGGGTAAAAATCATGTGTATGGTGATACTTAGGCAAAGTGACCCAGCCAAACACAAATATTACTCATGAGCTATTTAGTTAAATATTCCACAAAGGATAATTAATAGTTGGGTCCTTTCTATGAATGGAAGAGCTCTAGTGGACAAAAGGAGTCTTCCTTCAATGGAAGAAATCCTACTGTACAAAGAAATCTCTTTTTGTTCATGGATGGAAATCTTTAGCTATAACACTATTGATAATATGATTTTCAAAGCAAACAAAAGAATACTATTTTAAATCTTCATTTCAAAATGGATTCTACAAAGCTTTCAGCCCTTTATTTACAGAAAACTTCTACCATAGCAGGAACCCAAAAGCCATTTTAATTATGTAATGAATGTAAAACACTTCACATACTGTCTATCAAAATGATATTTGTTGCTTACTGATGTAGATGCATACCTAGAATGGTAAGTGTTGCTTTGTAAGTTCCATTTCGAGTGATACTGCACCTTTTAACAGGAGGCTGTCCTGTGGGCACCTTGGTTAAGTTAGGGAAGGTGGGGGTTGTATTAAAAGGCAATTGGGTGGTGAATGCTAAAAAAAAGAAAGACAAGAATTGTGGAAAGACATTTTAAATTTGCATCTTAGAGCAAACATTTTTTTGAACACTCTGTTTATACCAAGATAAAAGATGTATTACATTTATTTGATCATCCTATTTTCATACAGAGATCTACATTAATAATGGAGAATATTTATAGCTCAGGATTGACCTGAAGGATCCTTGAAGCTCTCTGAGCTTGGTGGTTATTTTGAAGATGTTTCTTTGCCCAAACTAGGTAACATCATCAATCCTAGTGATTATCACTGATGAAATTACCTAGTTTGGGTAATAAAATATCTGCAAGAAAACAAGCAAGCTAGGGAGCACTAAGGATGCCTCATATACCATACACCTGTTCTTAGGAATCAGAACTATGATCACTATGAGGAAAATCACTCCATTTATTAACAAATAGTTCCCTTTGGAATAAACAGTCTTACTGTTGCTTCTTGCCTTTTAAGCCACTTGATTTTGGCATTATATATCTGTGTTTTCCTGTTCTTTTAGAGATTTACGCATCGGAAGTTTAATCCAATCAACAGAAGTGGAAAACTTATTTACTCATTTGTTTATTTATTTATATTCTATGGCATCTATCAACATAAAAGTAAATCACACTCTTCCCACCAAGATACCAGAACTCTCCCAACTGTTAATATTGTGACTCAACTCCATCCTAACCCAGTGCTTGGGAGAAAAACCAGTCTTCAAAACTTTCTAGAAGACGAAAAGGATAAAGCCCTCCCAAATCTCAGTGAGAGGTTCTTCCAAAGAACTGGTGCACCTATGAAAAAAGTTCCATTCAAGGATCCATTGGATGACAACATCCACAGGAATAGAATGCAACCACCTTGTCCAATCTAGTAAAATGAGAAGTTGCCTTCAGAGAGAAGCAGTCCTGCAAATACCGTACAGGTAGTCCTCAACTTACATCCACAATTGAGCCCAAAATTTATGTTGTTAAGCAAGGCAGTTGTTAAGTCCCATTTGTTCCACTTTATGATCTTTCTTGCCATAATTAAGTGAATCCCTACAGTTCTTAAGTTAGTAACACAGTTGTAAAATCGAATCTGGCTTCCTCATTGACTTTGCTCAGAACATCGCAAAAGGTAATTGCGTGACCCTGGGACACTGCAACTGTCATAAATATGGATCAATGAGCATAGAGCTGTAAGGGACCTTGAAGGTCTCCTGGTCCAACCCACTGTTCAAGCAAGAGATCCTATACTATTTCAGACAAGTGATTCTCCAGTCTCTTTTTTAAAACCTGAAGTCATGAAGCACCCACAACTTCTGATGACAAGCTGTCCACTAGTTAATTGTCCTCACTGTTAGGAGGACATAAAACTGTTATAAAACAGTTGCCAAACATATGAATTTCGATAATGTGACCATGGGGATGCTGCAACAGTTATAAGTGTGAAAAACAATCATAAGCCACTTTTTTCCAGTGTTGTTGTAACTTCAAATAGTTACTAAACAAATAGTTGTAAGTTGAAGACTATGTGTATTGTCATTCCATTTCATTCAACTCGTACTTGTGGATTGGTTTTTATTCTTGATCATTCTTCCTTTGTGTTCAGCAATGATCAGAAGAATAATGGGTTTTTCCAGTAAGCAGAGAATAACAATCCAATCATCATAGGCCTAAGTGTAAAATTACTTCTTACAGCAAATTCCAGATGAAAAAGATGGCTTTTCTTATTCTGCACCAGCACAGAATTATGAATTAAGCATAGATGTTAAGAAATCAATCAATCATATATTTATTATTGCAAATTATTGAGAGGTGGAGGACAGAGATTAATTAGGTCCTATAAAAACAAGTAATGGTTGGATTAATATATTAGCCATCAAATAAAATTCTGGGTTTGCACTATATTATATCACATATAATGTTTCTGGCTGTGGTGGCAAGTTTATGTAATAAACCATGGCAAAACAAAGCAGTGTACATTATATCTTATTGTCTTTCATGAACCAGACCAATGTGTCTTCAATGAGCAAACATGTAAGGTGGATACTACAGTTATCATAGACGCTCACCTGGAAATGTAGATAAAGGAGAAGCCGTCACTGGTCCACAAGGTACAGGTATAATAGCTTGAACAGTTAAGTCAGCACTGAAATTTCCCAGAAGTGTGTATGTATGTGTTGAAATAGAATTGTTGGAAACAAATGATCCACTGCCATCTCCAAAATTCCAGTGGTAAGAAATATCAGAATGATTCAGATAGTGGCTGGGATCATGAATCCGAACATCAAAAATAATAGGGATATCCTTGATGAAGATAAAGTCTGAAACATTGCGATTGTTCTTCTGTGATATATTCACATAGAAGGGGATTTGATCTGCATGTCAAGAGTATCCAAAAAAAGATGAAGTTGTAGCTTTATGCACAATAGACAACACTAGACTAATGCAGTAGCTCTTACTAGAGAAGTACTGATGTATCAACAAATTGTGTCTTGTTTGCTTGCCTAATCTCTTCACCCCTGCACACATAATTTCAAGTGTTTTTTTTTAGTTTTAAAATCTAAAAATCTAAAAACCTGATGAAAAGCAGGAAGGAAGGTTGTGTAGAGAACATTGACTCTCTGGATGTTTAGACTTCTGCTAAGAATTCTGAAGCTGAAGTCAACCCGTAACTAACATAAATAGTTCACATTTGATTAATTATAACTTAACCTTGAAGACTCACCAGTTACAACATAAACAGTATTTGATGTGGTTACAGGTACAAATGAGCGATAACCTCTTCTGTAAACTGCCAGCTCCATTATTTGTTTACCAACAGTGATATTTGTTGTATTGATTGACATCATAACTGATGAACCTCCCTTTATTTGATAATATTGACCTAAAAAGAGTAAAATGGAAAAAAGATGGCAGTACTACAGATTTTTGGGGGTGGGAACACTCCCAAAATGAATAAATGTAATGCTTCCAAATGAATTGCATGTTTGTCATAAAATGATTCTATCATATTTTACCGTACCATATTTGTGTTCCTTTTCCATGTTTCGTACATTTGCACAAACCACTTGACAACTCACAACAATGGTAAATTTTTCAACTAAACTGGGCTAACTTTGATTTGCAGTAAATATTTTCTACATTAATAAACTATTTACACTTATATTCATATAGTTATATCTATTACACTTATATGGATAGTGCCACTATATAGTTCACCACTAGTTAACACAGGTTTTTTTTTAACCTCAGTCATGTCTGAGCATACCAGATATAATGCCACCCTATTTTATTCTCACTGGAAAGAGACAAAAAATGTGTGGTCTAATTGCCTGACTGATACATCTTCTAAGAGCCATAAATTAAGTCAGCACATAACATAATTCAACCCAGAGTTCTCATTTGAGCATAAATGACCAGGAACAAATTATCATATTTTGGACACATCATGCAATCACTCATTTCTCTGGAAAAGGCTGTAATGCTGGGGAAAGTAGAAGGAAAGAGAAGAAGAGGATAACCAACAGCAAAATGGACGGAGTCAGTTACAAAGGCAATGAATGTATTATTAAGAGACATAAAAGAACAGATTGCCTTGGAGAAAATCCACTTATGTGGTTGCTAGGAGTTGATTTGATGGCACATAATCAATCAAAATACTTCATAAATAGAAGGTACCACATTTAATTGCTAATGAAATGGATTGGAAATAATAAGTCTGAAATAATATTTTTTTCTGGGACAAAATATATACAAGAGGCAGAGGTGGTATTAGCAGGTTCTGATCAGTTCTGGAGAACCAGTAACAGAAATTTTGAGTAGTTCAGAGAACCGGCAAACACCACCTCTGACTGGCCCCACCCTCATTTATTGTTTGCCTCCCGAGTCCCAACTGATCAGCTGGGTCTTCTTTGGTTGCCCTGCACAGGAGAACGGAGCTGGAAAGCAGATTAGTGGGGTGGGGAGGGAATGGGATTTTTCAGTAACCTTCCCCTGCCACACCCACCAACCCATGCCCACCAAGCCATGCCCACCAAGCCATGTCCACAGAACTGGCAGTAAAATTTTTTGAATCCCAACACTGGCAAGAGGTAGGCAGCTTAATGGCTCCCCTTCAACTCCAGTCAGAATATTTCAGTGTTCAGGGATAATAAAAACAAATCCAAAACCTCTGGAGATCTGATTTTTCTGTGACACATTTGTCATTCCCCCACTTGGTAGTCTCATTTGCCTACAATTCTTTCAATCTTTAGAAGGGGAAGGTAAGAAACATCTCTTCAGTTAGCATTTACATATTTAAAAATTCAGATGTCCATATATCTATCATTTAAAGACTTGTCCTGCCTCCCTTCCACACCATTAGCTGCCTAGTATGTTTGCAGAAGTGGAAGTTAGAATAAAAGAACAAATACACTACAGAAAACAAAAACAATTTTATAAATGAGAAAATGAAGTATTCATTTCTGACAGAAAAGCCCTTAAAGATATGTGAAGTTGTAACATAATGCTAATTTAGACCTACATATTTTAGTAGCTGAATATTTATATATTTAATATAATTCACTTCAGAAAAGTTCTTCATGGTTACTGTCTCTTTATAACTCTGCATCAATTGTACAAATTACTGTGGAAAAGGTATTAAGAACAATTTACTATAAGGTATGAACATACCCTATCTCAGCTTGAAGTGCTGTGAAAGATATCTATTTCCCCAAACTTAACAGTCAGTAAACAGCTCTATTTTCAGTGCAGCCCTGAAACAATGGCTTTCTCAGAGTGCTACCAATTTTTGCTCATATAATTCCTAATAATAAGGAGGCTTGCAAATAATTTTGGATCAAACTGTATTAAAATAAATTTTTTAAAAATCAAATCTAGAAGTACATTTTAAAGACTAACCAAGTGTGTGAAATATGAATATGAAATTCCTTCTCCTCCATCCATGATGATAAGGAAAAGATTTTCCATCTGGGAAAACATTATAGCTGTTGTTATGTGTGCAGTTTATCCAGCTACAGTCATCAATCCATTGGGTCCAATTATAAACATATTCATCAGAAAGAACTGAAGAATCTAAAAATAAAAAGGAAAAAATGGAGCGGGGGGAGAAAAGCAGAACAATTTTAAAAGCATTTTCTTCTGCCTGATGCCTTTTATATATCGGAATTTAATTCCTTCATTTCAGTAGAATGTGAAAAACTTCAGATTGGGACATAAGGAT
Organism: Naja naja; assembly: GCA_009733165.1. Classification (NCBI taxonomy): domain Eukaryota; kingdom Metazoa; phylum Chordata; class Lepidosauria; order Squamata; family Elapidae; genus Naja; species Naja naja. The sequence goes on along the minus strand of CM019155.1, from coordinate 41,734,517 downwards.
CAGTTTATCAAGGCTGCAGTCCTAAACATAGTTACTAAGAAGTTACTGGACTAATATAGATTGCCTTAAGTAGAAAAACAAATTTCAATCATATTAATAAAGTCATGTGGTATCTATGGTATCTAAAGCTAGCTAGATTATTTGATCCCCTGAAACAGAAAAATCTCGCACCTTCTTTAACAGTAAAATAACAAAATAATAACAACAGCAATAAAATCATGACAGCAATAATAAAAATTAATTACTTACTGTTTAGGCACTTTCGATCATACATTATATTACTGTCATTATCTTCCTTCTGACATCTGGGAAATTTTAGCATTGCAGTAAATGTCACATTAGAGCCTACAAGAGCTGGGCTATCACTGGTCAATCTAGCTATTACTCTACCCCCTGAAAAGCAAAAATAAAATAAATTTATTACATTACTATTCTACTTCACCTCCAAAGAGCACCAGAAACCTGTGGTAATCAAATTCCTAATTCTCTCCCACTGCCATTTTATTTTGATTAAAATTTTATGTATTATAGAATCAGTTTTGTGTTGCAATATGCTAGAAACACAGGTGGGATTCAGCTGGTTCTCACCAGTTTGCCCGAACCATTAGTTAATTGCTTGTACACTTCAGGAACCGGCTAAAAATAAAGTGCAAGAGAGGTTTTTTTCTTTCTCTCTCCCTTCAGTTAATAGCTCTGGGCAGACAGCCAAGAACCCCTTAACAGTTGCAGCTGGAATGCAGCTGATACACACTGAATCAAATCAATAAACCTCAGAAACTGACAAGATTAGGGCAGGGAAATCCATCAATTACCCACCAAGGGATGGGATTAACTTCTTCCCTTCAGGAAGAAGTACAAGATTACAAACATTTTCATTATAAAGAGTATTAAGTAACACTTCTGTGATCAGCTGATAGAGTTCCCCAAGACCCTGGAGTTCCCCAAGACCTTTTATAGCTGCTGTAATGTTGGCTACTTCTTGTTTCTTTCTGGGGGAAAAGATACAAGAGGGGACAATAATGCAGCTTGATCATACAGGCCATGAATTTAATGCATGTGTGCTCCAGCCAGCTATGAAGCACCCAATTTAGAACATAGAGAACATAGAATAATAGAGTTGGAAGGGTTAATGGCTTTTGGCAGCATGCCCAGGCTTTCAATTGGCATGAGCAGCTGCTCTTAGTTTCCCTCTCACCTGCTGCATTTGCTTTGGGTTTGACTTTTTTTAAAGGAGGAATGGCTGTTTTAAGTTTTCTGCATTGTTTTAGTGGTTCTTGGCACTGTCCTTTTGGGGTGTACTTCCCCCACTGTTTTGAAAGCCACTAGTGATGCAGCAGCCACAATTTCTGAAGACAAGGTATTCCATTGGTTGATTGATCTCACCCTTAGGAAATTTCCCCTTAGTTCTAGGTTGTTTCTCTCTCTGGTTAGGTTCCATCCATTGTTTCTTGTTGTGCCTTTTGGTGCTTTGGAAAATAGATTGACTGTCTCAATTTTGTAGGAGCCTCTCAAATTGCCTGACATAACAATTAATCAGTGGAACAACTTGCCTCCAGAAGTTGTAAATACTCCAACACTGGAAGTTTTTAAGAAGAGAGTGGATAACCATTTGTCTGAAATGGTGTAGGGTTTCCTGCCTAAGCAGGGGTTTGGACTAGAAGACCTTCAAGGTTCTTTCCAACTCTGTCATTCTACTAAATATTGGAACAGTGCTATTTTATTGTGCTATTTTATTGTGAGTTGGACTAAGGAGAAATTTCCCACACCCACCCAGAAACATGACCAGCCACGCCCACCCAGTCATTAGAGCAGAGAATAGGTTGTTAAATTATTTGAATCCCACTACTGGCTAGAAATCAGGAGACTGAGAAATGTTCTCCTGCCTTAGGACAAAGCCAGATGGATGACCTTGGCAAATCACTCTCAATTTTACATCATCGGCGAAGAGGATGCAGCTGCTTTTAAAGTTGTCACATAGGTCATTGATGTAAAGCAGAAAGAGTGTGGTTCCAAATACACTGCCTTGAGGGATGCTGCTATTAACTGGTGCTGGATTTGTTAGGGCCTTCCCTATTTTGGGAATATCAATTATATTAATATTGTTATTAATATTAATATCAAACCACTTCTGAAATCCTGCCAAGAAAATTATAGGGACTTGTCCACGCAGTCACAAGTATTGAGTCAAAAGTATTGACTCAAAAACTGACATATCAATATACATACATGCACATAGATAGATAAACATTATACAGGTAGTCCTCAACTTGAGTTAAGTGAGTTTTATTCCATTTTACAACTTTTCTTGCCACATTTGTTAAAGAAACAAGCAATTGTTAAATCAATAACATGGTTGTTAAGTGAATCTGGTTTCTCCATTGACTTTGCTTGTCAGAAGATTGCAAAAGGCAATCACATTATTATTATTATTATTATTATTATTATTATTATTATTATTATTATATGCTGCCCTATCTCCCTAAGGACTCAGGGCGGCTTACAATACTAAAAACCATGAAATACAAATATTAAAAATAAATTAAACCCCCAAAATCTCATAATCACGAAAATCTAAAATTTAACACCCATTAAAACCCTCCCCATCAGTCCGGGTAGACCAGTCAGGTCCAAGGCTGCCATGGAAGCCCTGAATTCCTGCACCAACCTCGAAGCCTCTCCCAGAGAAGGCAGGTTGAAATCCCCCAGGACCATAAGCCTGGGGAATTCAACCACCACCTCCGAGAGGACATCTAGCAGTGCAGGCAGGGCTGTGGCCATGCAGCTGGGAGATAGGTATGTGAGCAACAAACCCAACTGACCACCAGGGCCCAACCTCAAGAGGAGAGACTCACATCCGCCTATCTGCGGGACAGTGGTCTCCCTTGGACAAAGTGCCTCCCGGAACACAACCGCCACTCCCCGCCCCTACCCTGGGCCCAAGGCCGGTGCAGCACATGGAAACCCAGCGGGCATAACTCCACCAGAGGGACTCCCCCCTCTGGGCCCAACCAGGTTTCCATAATGCAAGCCAGGACCCCAGGACACTGCAACTGCCATAAAGATGAATCAGTTGTCATATATCTGAATGTAAATCATATGAATATGGGAATGCTGCAACAGTCGTAAGTGTGAAAAATGGTCATAAGCCACTTTTTTCAGTGCTTTTGCAAATTTGAATGGTCACTAAACGAACTGTTGTAAGTTGAGGACTACCTGTACCACATTTTTCCAAAATGTTTCATGAGAGTTTTTGTAGCATGCACCAGTCTTTTCACTTTCTAAAAGGTATTTAATGTTAATGTCATATCAAATACACTCTGACACATTCTATTTGCATAAATTAAAATATTCAATGCAAATAGCATAATAAAATTATGCAATACTTCTTGAACTAGCTAGAAAGCAAAATCATCCATGCATAAAATGGGGATGTATGTTGGGATATTAAAAAAGTTTTCCAAATGCAAAGCCACCTCCAAAAATGCCTTGGGGTGGCGTCGGGTTTGGCCCAGGAATTCATGGCCTCCATGGCAGCCATGGGCCTGACTCAGGTGATCAATGGCCTGACTCACGAGGGGGGCAACACGCTCGACCTGGTTTTTATCTCGGGAGCAGTGGCGCAATGGTCTGGGGGATGGTGATTTTTCTGTCCATCCCGTCCCATGGTCAGATCATTATCTCCTACGGCTGGCTTTCCATCAAGCTACCCCACACTGCTGGGATGAGGAGCCATCCAGATGGTTCCGCCCCAGGCACCTAATGGACCCAGAAAGGTTCCAGGTGGAACTGGGGTTCTTCCCTACATCCTTGGCCCACAGCTCTGCCGAGGCCCTGACGGCAGCCTGGCAAAAGGCGGCGGTGGGGGCCCTCGACAGAGTTGTCCCCATGCGGCCACTTACCTGGCGCAGATCCTGGGTGGCTCCTTGGTACACCGGGGAGCTCCAGGAGATGAAGCATCGGAGAAGGGCCTTAGAGAGCAGATGGAGGTTGACCCACTCTGGTTCCGACCGAGCCCAGCTAAAAGCCCATATTAGGACTTACCTGGTAGCTGTGAGAGCAGCGAGGAGGGTTTACTTCTCCGCTCTCATAGCATCCGCAGGTAACCGCCCAGCTGCCCTGTTTGGGGTCACCCGCTCCCTATTACATCCGGGGGCAGTGGTGGATCCCTTGCAGGGCAGAGCTGAGGAATTTGGACAATACCTGCAGGATAAGATCGCTCAGATCTGGGAAGGGCTAAACTCTAGTGTGCAGGGGCCTGACCCTGGGGGTGCAAGTGGTCTGGCCAATGTAATCTGGACTGAGTTCGATCCTGTTTCTGAGGATGAAGTGGACAGGATTATGTGACGATTGAGTTCCACCACATGTTTGTTGGACCCGTGCCCTTCCTGGCTGGTTTATGCCTCCAGGGAGGTCATGAGTGGCTGGCTCTGGGCAGTGGTCAATACTTCATTAAGGGAGGGTGCCTTTCCTGCCACCCTGAAAGAGGTGGTGGTGCGGCCCCTCCTGAAGAAGCCTGCCCTGGACCCATCCGAATTGAACAACTTCCATCCAGTCTCCAACCTTCGCTTTTTAGCGAAGGTTGTTGAGAGTGTGGTGGCTCAGCAGTTTCTGCTTTTCCTGGAGGAAGCAGACTACCTAGATCCATACCAATCGGGCTTCTAGCCTGGGTATAGCACAGAGACAGCATTGGTCGCACTGGTGGATGATCTCCTGAGGGCTCAGGACAGGGGTTTTTCCTCTGTCTTGGTCCTGTTAGACCTCTCAGCGGCTTTCGATACCATCAACCATGGTATCCTGTTGCGGCATCTCGGGGGGTTGGGAGTGGGAGGCACTGTATTGCAGTGGTTCTCCTCCTTCCTCTCGGGGCGCTGCAATCGGTGTTGGCAGGGGCAGAGGTGGGTGCGAGGGCTCTCACTTGTGGGGTCCCTCAGGGGTTGGTTCTCTCGCCCCTCCTGTTCAACATCTATATGAAGCTGGCAGAGATCATCCGTGGTTTTGGGGTGAAGTATCATCAGTACGCTGATGATACGCAGTTGTACATCTCCACCCCAGGTCACATCAGTGAGGCCCTCTCCGTGGTATCCCGTTGTCTGGATGCGGTATGGATCTGGATGCACAGGAACATGCTTTGGCTCAATCCGGCCAATACAGAGTGGCTGTGCATACCGACATCTCGGCCCAGTCAGGAGATTTCATCTTTGGTCATTGGGGGAGAGGTGTTGCCCCCTGTGGACAGGGCATGGAACTTGGGGGTCCTCCTGGACTCACGGCTCAGAATGGAGGAGCAGGTGGGGGCCGTGGCCAGGGGGGCATTTGCCCGGGTTCGGTTGGTTCACCAGCTGTGCCCATATCTGGACTGAGATGCCCTGCACACTGTCACTCAGGCACTTGTTACCCCCCGGCTCGACTACTGCAATGCTCTCTATTTAGGACTGCCCTTGCATACCATCTGGAGGCTTCAGCTGGTGCAGAATGCAGCTGCACAGGTTGTGATGGGAGCTTCCCGGTACTCCCATGTTACACCCCTCCTGCGTGAGCTGCATTGGCTACCGGTTGCCCTCTGGATGAGATTCAAGGTCCTAGTATTAACATTCAAAGTTGTACGAGACATGGGTCTGGGTTATTTACGGGAGCATCTACTGCCGGCATCGAATACCAACTGCCCTGTACGAATGCACAGGCAGGGACTTCTTGGCGTGCCGTCTGTGACTCAGTGTCGGTTGGCAGTATCCCCGGGAAGGGCCTATTCTGTAGCGGCTCCCACTCTCTGGAACCAACTACCTCTGGGGCTCCGCCTGGCCCCTGACCTCCGCACCTTCCGTCGCGACCTAAAAACCTGGTTGTTTGAACAGGCTGGGCTGTTGGGGAATGGGTGTTTTATTTATTACGGGTTTTTTAGTTTAATTTATTTATTTTTATTTTATTTTAATTGGACTTGTATGCCGCCCCCTCTCCACAAGGACTCGGGGCGGCTCACAATTAAAACACAGTAATACAAACAATAAATATTTAAAAGAAAAATTAAATCAAACAAGCCCAATCTTTAAAACCCAATTAAAATAATTTTAAAAAAACCCGGAGGTCAGTCCAGCCCGGCCTGTTCAAACAACCAGGTCTTCAGATCGCGGTGGAAGGAGCGAAGATCAGGAGCCAAACGGAGCTCCAAAGGGAGTTGGTTCCACAAGGCGGGGCCCGCAACAGAATAGGCCCTTCCCCGGGGCACTGCCAGCCAACATTGTCTAGCCAACGGTACCCTGAGGAGTCCCCGTCTGTGCACACACACAGGGTGATCGGTGTTTGATATTGGCAGGAGACACTCCCGCAAGTACCCTGGACCCATATCATAAAGGACTTTGAATGTTAACACCAACATCTTGAATCTTACCTGGAGTGCAACTGGCAACCAATGCAGCTCGTGCAGGAGGGGTGTCTCCGTGCTGAACCCATGAATTTGGCTTGTGTAATTTAATTCCATTTTAGCTAATTTAATTTATTGTGTTGTTTTTATCTGTGAGCCGCCCCGAGTCCTTTTGGAAAGGGGGCGGCATACAAGTCGAATAAATAAATAAATAAATAAATAAAAAATGTAACTTCAGGAATAGGAAAGATTTTGCAACAATTTAAATATGCCTGAGTATCTTCTAGGAGCATAAAATGTGAACTAATTTGTATTAAAGCTTTCTTTCAATTACTTACACACGCATACACAATTATAGATGTATGTGCATGTGTGTATAATTTTGCATTTATAAAGTGGATTTGAAAATGTTCCCCCTTCATATATAATGATTGAATAATTATTAAAGCTTGTAAAATATTATTGGAAGTGAATTTTAAAGTATGTATGTTAAGAGGATGTTAAAAGATATATTAGAATTTACTGATTTTGGAAATGTTTTTAAAGAAAAGTTTTGTGTTTTAAAATGGATGACTTTTAACCTTTAAGGTTAAAGAATCTGAAAGACTATGGTACATTCTGTTAATATAAATAATGAGAGTCTATAAAGATTAATAAATGAAAACAGAAATAGATATTATTTTCCACAGCAAGGAAAAAAATCAGAGATGGTTAAACTGATTGTTTTATCCAAATAAGAGAATATATCTAATTTTGTTTCTATTTGGAAATCACCTCCGGATTTTGTACTTGTGATAGGAAAAAAATGAAACTTTGATTCTGATATTGCTAATTAGATAGATTTGTTGTTATAGAAGTGGCTAGTATATATTCTCTGAAAAAGTAAAAAGCTAAAGTTGTAATGTTATTAATTTCTACTATGTTAAAGAGAGTTGGAAGTCAACATCTTTTTTTTCTTTTCCCCCTTCTATCCCACATTTTCTCTTCTTCCCTTTTTCCTAGTTTCCCATTATTTTTATTTTCCTATATTCTGATAAACCATTAAAATTTGCAAACTCCTCAAAAATACTAATTTGGGAAATGAGGAATGAAGAATTGGAATGGAAGATTCTACTGAAGAGTTTATTTAGATCAGGCATGTCCAAAGTCAGCCCGGGGGCCAATTGTGGCCCATTTATAAATTTTGAGCGGCCCACAGCCTCTTCTCCTGGCTGGCTTAGCCTATCACTCATCCCTGCTGGCTGGCGTTTTCCCTCCACACATTTTTACCTCATCAACTCTGGCCCTCCTTGCAAAAAGTTTGGACACCCTGGTTTGGATGCATGGATGGATGGGTGGGTGGGTAGGTGGGTGGGTGGGTGTATGGATGGATGGATGGATGGATGCCATCATAAATAGGAACGTTCCATTTTTGGTTCTCTCCAAATTATTTTTTAAAGAATATTTCAATGACACGCCCATAGGCAGACTATTTACTGAGTAATAGGAAAAGCAAGGAATACTCTAATGTTCTACACTGATTTTTATCCACCAGTTAGATTTCAGTGGAGGCACTGTGAGAGAATTGTCCCTGGGCTTTCTTCATAACAGACCCATGAAAATTCTGGGAGATGACAGTGAAATCTGCAACAGTAGAGAATAATCCCAGTATCCTCTATTGCCTCTGGCAAATGCAATAAGTCAGATTGGCATCAAGTCTTGCTTAGTTCTCTTTTTTTTGATAAATCATACTGCATGTCAGGCACTCAAAGTGCCCAACAATTAATGTTTTGAAACTTAATTGAAAAATAAATCAATAGAAAATTATTATTTGCATAATTTAAAAAGCCTAATTTATGATCTCATACCAAACACGTATGTGTGTCAGTAGGAGGATCAAAAAAATGAAAATGATGACTGATCATGAGAGTGTAGCATCATTTCTTGTTTACGAATGTCCCAGTGTAACAGGGATGGGCTTCCAACCATGTGGTCTTGGCTAGCATGAGTTTTTGGATCCCTTTGTAGAGGCCATTTCAGTAGAAAATGTACGGACTAAGTTCAAATTTGGAAAGAATACATTTTTAGTTTAGAATCAACAGAGAAGAAACATTTATTTCCCACACTGAACAGTTTGAGATATTTTAATCTTCTAATTGTTTTATAGTATTGTTTATGACATTGTAAGCTGCTCAGATTTACTTGATAGTAAGACAGGGGCATATAAATTTAACAAATAAGTAAATAAATAAGTAAAAGGAGCTCCTTAATGAAGAGATCCTTCCCATTTATAGCAATTCTGCAATGGACTGACTGCAGTGCTGAATGGATTCTAAAATCCTTTAGAATTTTAATAATTGAAATTAGTACTTTAAACTGTTGTAACCCCTCCCTTCTGAAAACCTGGCAATAGTTTTGCTTTTTTTTCTCCAGCAAAACCTTTCCCTAATATCGTGCATCTGCTACCACTACTAGCTCTTTTGTATCAGTTTGCATCAGGAGCTTAAGGTAGCACTAAACCTAAACCCTAAATTCATGTTATCCTGAACCAAGATTCACTAAAATAAAATATCAAGGAAGAAGACCAAACCTAATTTAAAGTTCTTTCTAATGCCAATAACAATTTTAAAACCTGAGGGTTACATCTAAACAACTTGTGACACAGGAGAATTCTAAGCCTAACCTTAAGCATAAAGCTTTACACTAAAGCTAGCCTTCAAAGTATTTTAACTAGAAATATCAAACAAGCTAAAACAAGCACTAATAAAAAGTAGCCCTAAGCAAACTATAATACTAACATTAGCCTACAAACTCAAGAAAGCCTAATGCTAACCAGGATTCTATCAGTTCAGACTAGTTCTATAGAACTGGTTGTTATGATTCTGCAGAGAACTGGCAAATCATAACCTGGCCCCTCCCCTCTCTCCCCAGTCAGTCCTTATCGCGCATGCGTGATATCATGTGCATGCCTGACATTGCTGACTGTGTTCTCCCCCAACCAGTTACTCCTTAAGATATTCCCCTCCCCATCCTGGCGATCAGCTGTTCCGATGATCACCTGTGTCGGGATATCCTTTGCTGTCTTACTGCTTTGCTCAGGAGGCTTTCCTGAGACCCAGGAGGAAAAAGAGGTGTGGGGAGAAACGGGGTGGGTAGATGCTGCATGGGGGCCTCCATTTTTTGCCTTCCTGGGCCCCAGGGAAGCCTTTTGGGAGCAAAAACGCCCCCCCCAGGAGGGTTCCCTGAGGCCCAGGAGGCAAAAAAACCCCAAACAGATGGGGGGGGGGTTTGCTGCAAAAAAAGCCACGCCCACCCAGTCACATGGCCATGCCCACCTAGCCACTCCCACAGAACTGGTTGGTAAAAAATTTGAATCCCACCCCTGCCTAATTCTATTAGGAAATTTTAACCCAAAGACTGCAGTTTCAAATTGTTTATTGGGGCACCGCATCAGCTACTGCAAGATCATATTTTGTAAAATGTAAAATGTTTTTTGTGATGTTCATTTACAAAGCTGGACTTTGCAACATCGATTTCAGTGGTGGGATTCAACTTTTTTTAATACCGGTTCTGTGGGTGTGGCTTGGTTGGCATGGCAGAGGAAGGATACTGTAAAATATCCAGTCAGATGTGGTATTTGCCGGTTCTCTGAACTACTCAAAATTTCTGCTACCGGTTCCTCAGAACTGGTCAGAACCTGCTGATCAATTGCAACATATCTTTCTGACACTAAAGCTGCCATGAACTGAGAAAGTTTGGGATCCTGTACCATAAGCATTACAAATTAAAATTAGTTGTATCACAAAAGAATCTTAAGATTAACTTTAACACCATACTTCATTCTATTACTTTTCATCAAGGTATAATTACTTAAAAGTCTCAGGAAGCCTAATCAATTCCAACAGATAGTTTAAATCCTAAACTTAATACATGAATTCAAAAGCATGCTCCAGTCTAATTTAAGACTAATGGTGTGTATGTTTAAGTGTATAAAGGCAGAACTCTCGTTGCTCCAAATATTTGGCTAATGCTGGTGCCAAGTCATGTGGGCAGTATCAGAGAAAAGTTTGATAATATTTAGTTACATGCTAAATGTAAAAACAGCTAAACATTTTCACAAATAAAAAACTATTACATTACAAAAAAGCAGCCAAAGATTTTCACAGACAAAAAAGTTCATTATTCTACGGAGAACAAAATTATCACTCTGGCCAAGCTGTATTTAAACTGTATCATCCATGTTATTCTATAGTTGCGTTCACTTCAGGTTGATTGCCTTTCCCCACTGTATCATGCACATAGAAATACCTTTCCAGCAGTTTTTCCATCTGGGGTCTCCTTTCTCCCAGGTAGGATAAAGCTTATCATTCCAGTTATTATGATCAGAATACCAGTGATTTAGCCTGTGGTGGTATATGTTATGAGAATATGCTGTTCCATGAGTCATCACATCTCGAAATCCTACACAGAAAAATTCAAACATCAACAAAGTTAAGAAATTTATTTGTTTTATACACATGTAAAGAAGGTTATTACCCATGTTCATGCTGAGGCACATCAACTCAAAATATTTCTATCGTCTTTTTAGAGTTGCCAACAGAAAGGGAGGGGGGAGCAGTATGGCAGCTTGAAAATTGAAAGTGCATTCCATAAATAGTTTTCAAAGATAGTAACTAGTTGACTGAAGTTTCTGCCATGCAAAATTTTAACTGGAGAACATGATTGATGATTCTTAGCTATGGATGTGTATGTACCATTGGAGAATTATGATACACCCAGGGGGTGGGGTGGGGGAAACCAGGGTCAAGGGTAACAATGAATTATGTGTCTCAGAGTCGGCTACATCCAGGCAGTGCTGGACATGTTAACTCCCAATAAATCCTTTTGAAGTTTTGGAAGTTTGGCTCAAGACTCATAATTTAATTAGGGTAACTGCCGGAATCCTGACAGCTAGCTGATTCTGAGATACCGGAATCCTGACAGCACCCTCATTCAGAAAATGGTAAAAGTAACTTTTTTTGGAGTTATGTAATTCTGCCTTTGGATGGGAGATGCCAAAAATCACCTTCTGGCCCAGCTTGCTTTATCCATATTTGGCCATATTACATTGAGGGCAATATGCAATCCTCAAATATGGTTACATTGTGCCAATCCCTTCTTCACAGGATTTTAGTACTCCTATTCACTAAGTATTTAATCATGAATACAACTGCACTAATTTGAAAAAAAATAACTTATATCTAGGTGCACTGATGAAAATCTGTTCATTCTCCCATAATCACATTATATATAGTGTTTTGAAGGATGTTTAAAGCATATCCCATTTTGATCAATAGACCAATATTGCCACAGAAGATTATTTTCTTCTTTTTAATTGTCATTAAATGCTGAGCTTGTCAATCAGAAAGGTTGCAGTTCGGTGGTTCGAATCCCTAGCAGTACGTAATGGAGTGAGCTCCCATCACTTGTCCCAGATTCTGCCAACCTAGCAGTTCGAAAGCATGTAAAAATGCAAGCTGCACAATATGGCTGCTTTTAGGGTGTGGTGCGTGCTTGCAACACAAGTGAGCACTACAGAGGGCATTGTCGCTGAGTTTGAAGACGTGAGAGCAAAACGCAGATTGGTCTATTAGTGTTGCTTGCGACACAAATTGGCACAATAGAGGGTGTTGTTGCTGAGTCTGAAGACTTGAGAGCAAAACGCAGATTTGCCTGTTAGTGTTGCTTGCTAGGTCTGGAAGATACTGTTGCTAAGCTCAGGTTAGGCTGCAGATAGCACTGGAACCTTGCATTAAGTTGCTTAATGTTTCCACAATAATTACGAAAAAAAAGGAATTTTCATTGGTTAAACACTAGTTAAATCTGGGAAATTTCTCCTAGACCACCAGATGGTGCTGTGGGCTGCTTTGCTTAAGTCTGTAGGGTGGGAATTACTACCTTTTTCTATGGAGATGTCTGGCTGCTAGGTAAACTTGTGGAATCCTCTCGCATCTGCATTTGTAAAGAGTTTTGAGCCAATGACAATGTACTAGCTGACAGTCTGTTTCTATGGTGATGAGGAATGCAAGGTATGTTTATTGTTTGCTTCCTGTGGAAACTTTCTTCATTCTCTTTTGGTTGAAGGGCTAGGGAAAATGCAGTTTCTTTATTTGTTGTAGGACACAGGAAAGATTTTTTCAGACTGTCCTATTGCATTTGTAAAGAGTTTGTAGGTAGTTACTGGGAAAAACCCAGGGGAGATGGGTAATACCTGGCTCCTCCCTTTGTTTTGCAAATTAGTTCTTCCTGAGCTAGCAGATGTAATTTGAGACAAAGAGGCTTCTTTTGCTGAAAAGAAGAGAAGGGAGGGGGGAAATTGCCCCTTCCTGCTGCCACAATGAGGTTTGAGGTACAAAGAAATAGCATGCACATTTACTCCTGGCTTCAAAATATCTTTGTCTTTATCACAAAAAGTAATTCAAATTACTTTTAATCTTTACAGGGATTCCGATACAGCAATAATTCTTTACTTTTAAGAGTCCAAATTAACTGACTTTATACTGAAGGAATCCAGATCATCATTTTACTTTTGGGATTGCAGATCTTTGCATCTTTTTACTGCTTCCAGGAATCAAGATTAAAATAGCTTTCTACTGTTCTGCTTATTACGCTCTGGATGGGTATAAAGCAGACAGAGCAACTCCACAAAGCATCTATACAAGTCTTTTTTATTGGTTCATCAGGCATCCTGTCAACTCACATTTATGACGAGGTTCTTCTTAATGTCCAATTCTTTGCATATCTGAATTGTGGTGTAGAAAGATATTAAACTCTCATCCCCATGATGATGACCATGATGATGATTGTAGTGACTGCATGGCATAAGATTCAGGCTAGAGTGAGGGAGCCTCCCCCAACCCAACAAGGGTCAATTTAGTGACCAATCAGGATTACAGATGTGACCACATGACATGGACTACATTTCCCAGGAAACCTTAACTACATTTACCATGATGCATTCCCTTAAGGGGACAGCTCTCAATTCCTAACTACCTATCCCAAATCCCATTAACTCTAAACTGGCTGGACAGCACAGGGTTGATTAAAAAGTAATGCTTCCAATTTCACTAACAGGTACCAAGATGAATGCGCTAGAAGATCTGACATGTTTAACATCTGTTCTTTCACTTCAGTCAATGGAAAGATGCTGTGAAAAAGGGTTGTGCTTGTGTTGCTTGTATGCTTTAAGCAACATCCTGCAATTGAAGTTTTGATGCCTGAAGGAGACCCTCCAACTGAAATGCACTGCAAATGCAGATTAAGGCAATTACTGTTTTTGATGTAACTACTCTGTGTCACTTTTATACTGAGTGTCTCTCACACACAAAAACATAAAGACGGTGAGTTGGGGATAATTGTTTTGTGTAATTAAGAACAAAACATAATTTATAACTGCAGCTAAAGAGTTTCACTTTAGACAAATGCTGATGAACTGATTGAAGAAAACTAACATCAATTAAACTACAATTAAGCTTGGCACTTAGGAGGAGCATGTGGGTCACATTATTGATGGTTTTTAATATCAGAAGTTTTGTGCCATATGAGTTCCTTGCATGTGATGGCAGAGATTAAAGCTTCAAGAGTTTAAATTTGCCAGCAATTTTCATATTAAGAAAGAAGGGGAGGGTTTTCTTCACAGCCTCATGATAGCCAACCAAACTTGGGCTCGTCATAATTATCTAGAAATATTATCAAACCTATGCCTCAGCAGGAATCTCAACAACTTTAAGAGGTGTGGAAGTCCAACTCCCAAATTTCTCCAGTGTGCAAGCAATTCTCTCTCCCCCAAATCTTAGAGTTCTAATGTTTTGCATATAACAGCAATATGTAATGAAATTGTCAAGCTCTTATATTATTCATAGATAAATAATTTTTTAAAAAGAGTGCTCTTACTTTTATTGAAATATGGGATGTTTCATAAAATGGTTTTGTTTAAGCCTCAATAAGGAGAAAATAAGACTTTTTTCTTATTATAAAAGTGTTGCAGTAAAATAAAAACTCATGTGTCAGAATACACAAATTCTTTCCAGATGAAGAAAGACTTAATTCATTCAACATGACAAAATTTAGGTTATGTTGATGAATGTCAGAATTTTCCCTGACTTATTTTATTCAAAATATTTTCCATATACCCATGTCCTGCATTCACCTTTTCCACAACCTTCCCTAAGAATGGGAAGTTGGAAACTGGATAAAAATTATCCAGGTAGGTGGGATCCAGTGATGGTTTTTTTAAAGGGGGGGTGAACCCAGGTTTGCTTAAAAGCATCTGGAAATGTCCCCTCCTCTCATGACATATTAATTATGTCTGAACCTACCCACTAGCCACCATCCTAAAGGCTTTCACCATCCAGAAGGAACAAGGATCTAACTGACAGGTGGTGGCACTGACAACATCAAGAGCCCTGCCCACTTCATCGGGGCCAACTGAATAAAACTGTTTCCAAATAACAGGGCATCTCACATGGACTATCTCCATGCATGGAGTCTAACTGGAAATAAATCTGAGAGACTTTGTTCATCAGATGCTGAACAAACTCTTCTGCCTGCCCTGCAAAAGATTGCTTGAGCCCCCTGACATAGGAGGGAATGCATGACCCAAAACAGGGCCTCCTAGTGGCACTCTGAGGATGCAATAAGAGCAGAGAAATACTGGTGTTTCACCACTCTTACTGCCTCGAGGTAGGTCTTAATAGTGGTTCTAAGTCATGCCCCATCAGAGTCATCCCTTGTCTTCCTCCAGCAGTGCTCTATATCTCTCTTGGCCCTTTTCAGAACCTGTAGCTCCTCTGTAAACCATGGGGATGGTTGGAAGCAATGAGTCAAGAGAAACCTCATGGGTGCAATCCTGCTAAAACCATGGCCACCACTGCAGTTTCAGCAGGACCATGCAGCAACACCTCCAGATATCCTCCAGTTCCCATCAAGGTCTATGAGTCACAGGGGTCAGACCATCCAAATGGGTCTAGCCTCCCTTTGGTGGGGGCCAGCATAGGAGAGCCTCATGGATTTCAGGGTGTGATATGACCATGACAAGGGGGGTAATCTTACATTCCCCTCACCAGGTCACTTTGTCATTGCTCTGACAAAAAAAAATCAAGACTGGTGTGTGACCACTGTTTGGTGTCAGGCCAGATAATCTGGGATGGCTGCCATGGTGGCCATGAACTCCTGGGCTGCTTTTGAGGCTGCACCAGATTGAAGTCACCCAGAACCATAAGTCTGAGGAACTCCAGTCCTGAGATGGTCTCCAGCAGTTCAGGCAAGGAGGTTGCTGCACAGCAGAAAAGCTGGTATATTAGCAGCAATCCCATCTGATCTTGTGAGCCCAATTTTAGGAACAAGATCTCATAACCAGAGCTCTATGGAGCAAGGATCCTGAAAACCAATAAAGACTTTCTGATAACTATTGCCACTCCACCTCCCCTGCTTTGGGATCTTGCCTGATGCCAAACCTGAAATCCAGCTGGACACATCTCTGAGAAGGAAAACCCTCCACTTCCAGTCTCAGTAATGCATGCCAGGTTGGCTCGTTCCTCTTCAATAAGATCTTGAACAAGAAGATCTTTATTATTGACCAACCTGGCATTCAGCAGCAGGAGTTCAACCCCAGAGCCTCTAGGGATATATGTTGCCCAGGGAGTGGGCAGGAGCACACTACCACTATTAAGCATTGGGGGCATCTTCCCCTGTAACGGCTTATGCTCACTTGGTCATTCTTGCATACCTCATACAAAGGAAGGCAAATCAAGATGCTTGCAGGTGAAGTTGACTCCTCCTATGAGCTTGTCAGCTGTCCAAATAAGCTACTGTTAAAGAAGGAAGGAGGTGGGCTTCTGTGCTATGTCAAGTCATGCTTCCTGGAAAAGCATGTGAAATCAGCAATCTGGATGAGCCCTCAGATAATTGCTACAGCTCAGTATCAGTCTTAGCTAGACTACCTGTAAGATGTCTACTTCTGGCTTTAGCAGGACAACTAGGTCTTGCTGATATTCCTTTATGAGTGAAAATAGGAGTTGGCTGAGAATAGCTCAAGTGTGCAGATTGCCACTTTGAAAGAATCAGAAAATTAAAATGTTCTTCATATAATCCAGACAAAATTTTAGCTATTCGAGATTAATACTGTAAATGCAAAGTGCACAGGTTTCCATAACTATTTCTAGGGTTTCTTGAATGCATTCGGCCCATACATTTCTGGGCCAGACTCATGGTTATGAGGAAATGTGGTTTGAGGGTTAATTTGAAGAAGGCAGCAGAAATATATGACCTCAGATATGTCCTTAAGAGAGTAAAATATGTCAGATGATAATGCAAAAACAATGCCCCCATTACTTTTAATAGGAGTTAATAATTGCTTTTGGGGGGTAGAAATCAAAAGTAAAGATGAGGTCCAAGAATATGATTAACCCTTCCCTTTGATATTTTTCCATTTCTTAATGGAAAAGCTATTGCTGAGCACACTGGGTTGCATCCCAAAAATTGTAAGCCGCTCTGAGTCTCCGGAGAAGGGCGGCATATAAATGTAATTAAAAAAAAAAGTAATTTCTTAACCAGTAAAATTCAGAATGCATGCTTGTCTTCCCAAAAAGTATTTCAAAGATGCAATGTGGCAAACTGTAATTTTTATGCAGTTTTGTATCTTAAAAATTTCCTTTGTCAAAGTGACCTACCTGGCTTTGAAAATGTTTGACCGTTATTGCTTGTACTGTGTAAAGAATTAAGAAGTATCTTAGTTTCTAAAGATCATGAAAGTATGATGTTTCACTAGTGCACCACCAGGAAAAGAAGTAGCCATACAGTTTGAGACAGAGTCAGTCCTTGCAAGAGACAATATCATCCCAAAAGAAACACACTTTTTGTGAGTAATTATCTCTAGGAAAAATAAATAATTTGCCATATGTACATTCTTGGTCAGAGGTGTTTAATATGTCTGCAACTGGTACAATTACCATTACATATTCAGTTATGGTGAAGTGTCAGGATGCATAGAGAATGCAGCTTTGCAGAACATGAACACCACATGTATTCTGTAATGTAGGATTCGTTTTGCTTCTCTTTTCTATTCCTCATTGAAAATACCTAACATAGAACACAATTCTCACTATGAATAAACCAGGAATGAACAAAATATAAATATATGTCTGTTTTCCACATGAGATTTTAATATAAAAGCTAAAGGATGCTGAGAAGAAACTGTTTTGGACCACTAGTTCCAACATGAATCTTATAATCTTTTACAGGTTTCTTCTGAAATGTCCTTCCTGATCTTAATAAGATCTTCTTCTACATAAACACGTGTGTAAAATTACAGACCATCTTGTGGTGCAGTACAGTAGAAACAGAACAAAATTTTTACACTTCCTTTTCTTTAAATTTGGAGAATCTCTGCCTTCTGAAGCAGAATCCCTCATTCCCAAATTGCACTTGATTCCTCCAGAGTTGTTTTAGAAGTGTAAATTAAGGGCAAACCTGCCATCATTTCTACATCTGATTCCCCTACCCAGAATTGGCAATTCTACAGCCAGTTTTCATATGGAGAAGGAAAAATGGAAAAAGCAAGGAACTCACGTTTGGAGGCTGTAGCACTCAGAACATGTTCACTAACAAGCAGGTATCCAAGAAGGAAGGATAGGCAAGTCCACTTCATCCTGAATAGATAGAGAAAGACACCCACTCTACAGAACTTGTACAACTTGATTTGATGTTCCTCTCACCTCTCCAAAGTAAGACTGGGATAAAATTTCCCTGTTCTCCTGCTCTCTTTGGTTAAATTAAGATCTTGGGGCTCATCATGTGATGGGCCTGGATTAAGAAGAGATGCATGATTTTGTTTTTTGTTTTCTGCCTTCCTCCCTCCCCCTTGCAGCTCATGTGCTTATGAATCATTCCTCTCACTTTTAATATTCACTGAGATTTTTATGCAACTCTGCTTAGCACTTTTGCCTTTCAGGAATTTCTGGTGCATGTTCACACCTTTAACAGAGAAGCCATAATCCTGTATTGTCTACTAACATTTTAATTCTTACAGTGATTCAAAGATGGACAGGTTCTACACCTTCCAAGAATGGTGTCTATAGAAAAGAGAGTAGCTGAGAATTAAAGTGCTTCCAAGAGTTCTGTAACAGTGAAGTCAGGGCTATGAAGGTAGGCTTTCATACTCCAGGACCAAATGCAATTCAAGCACATTATATATCAGTCCTGTAGTAGAGCAGGAACACTATGTTGGCCCTAGTTTTGCAGCTTGTAGAATCTTCCCTAAGGCAAGCAGGACATGAATCAAGCATTTGTAGTGGGCAAAGGATTTGACAGATAAAAATGAGTGCCTTAAAGCTTAACTTTCCATTCGAAATTTTGAAAATTGATTCTGATTTTTTTTTTGGAATGCAGCTACTAACTAAGCCATGCAAAAGCGAAGGAGACCCACAAACAAAGTTACACACCCTTGCCCTTGAGCATCAGTTATCAAAGTGTGGTCTGAAGATCCCTCTGGGTCCCAGGGAACTGTAAAGTCAAATATACAGGGAACTGTAAAGTCAAATATATATTTTAACATTTCTCAGTTTTATTTTCTAATATAATAAATACTGATAGATGTAACTCACATAAACCAAAGTTCTTTGGAGTCTTCAACCATTTTTAAGAACGTAAAAGGATCCTTTGAACAAAATGTTTTGAGAATTGCTACCCGAGAAAAACATACCACTAGAATATGAATTGGTCTTTGTGTTCCTCCCATTTTCATGTGTGCGTTCTCTTTCTCAGTGTCTCACCTATTTTTCTAGAAACAGGTGTTATTTTCATTTCATCTAAAAAGGTCTAAAAGCTTAAATAGGCCACCGATTTCTCTACTATACCTAGCTAAATGCCATACTAGATTCAAGGTCACTAAACATGACACAAAATTGTGAAACACCCCTTTAACTATCTCTAGCTAATTTTAATCTGCTAACTCCAATCTGAAACAAGAACTCTTTATTCAACCTTTATCATGATGCTTTAAAAAACATTCTCAGACAGGAAACGCTCTTAAATGCTCAGTAGGGCTCCCTTAAGTGTTGTACTAGAAATCATCTTTAGCTAGTGGCATAAATTGGGGATTGGCATATATTCACTAAGAATAGTAAAAAAAAATGTGGTGGCATGTTACAAATTTGGAACTATACATGGTCAGCTGTTTCCTAAGCTCTCCCCTACATAAAGCATACTTTCTTCCGGAGTTTAGATGGCATTCACATGATTGCCAAGTGACTCATTCTTTTACCCTGGGAATCATCCAGTCTATTATCCTGTAGGTATGCTGAATTATGATTCCCATCAGCTGACAGCTGGCACAGGCAAAGCCTGCTGGGTTAATTCTGAGAATCCAACTTATCAGATGTTGGAAGTTATAACCCATCCCTCTCCTAGAAAAATGAAATATCTTAGGATATACTAAAAAGGCAGAATATTTCCCCTAAAAGAGAAGTAGAAACTCAGAGAGACAGAAACTCGCCTCCCCACCTTTGTCAATGAGCCATTAAGGCCTGAGCCAATCTATTCTACATAACAAAGATCTACCTCCTCCAGGTAGAGCCATAATAGGAATTGCCCGAAGCCCTTTCATTAAATCATAATCCAGCAAGGCCCAACCAAGCCTGGGATTCAGGACAGCCTTCAGAGTTGCCCCTGCATAGTCCCATGGGAGTCTGACAACCAATCAGAATACAAACTCAAATTCAAATCCCAACAGAGGGCATAAAACTCGGGCACATTCAGCATCTCTGCCCGTTTTTTCTGCTCAGGACTCCAAGGCATGTGATCCTGTCCACCATTAAACCAAACAGCCTACATGTATCCAATGTCTTTTCTCCCCACTTGGAACTGAACCCAGAAGGATATTTTCTTCCAACACAGAAGACTATTAGATTGAAGAAGGCTAAATGTTACGGCTCTTTCTTCACTCCCTTTGAATGTCATCTGTCACATGGTACACTCTACTAGCTTAACTATTAAAGACAATAGGCCTTCTCTTCCCAAAGACTTTTATAAGTTAACAACAACAAAAAGTCTTGTCATGTGGGAGCAAAACATGAGTCAACATCACAGCTTGACAGAGTTAAATTTGATTAGCAAAAGTTCTCTTCTACCCCATCTCTGAAAATAACCTTGAAATAAGGTATATATCTTTCTGAATAAAACAAGTCAATCTTGTGTCACCTACTTCATTACCAAATCATTTGTTACCAAATATCCAGATGGGCCCTCTACAATTTTTGTCCTCTCCAGATATTCCCAACATGCATCAGGCTTCATGCTGGACAACACATACAGTATGACACGACACAAATTATATAAATTGAATTGCATAAATATTATTAAAATGTTTTGAAAGATGCTTATAGCTGAGAAACAGTTGATGCAGGGCGTTTACAAGATTCTTAGAGGTTCAGAGATAATATATGACTCTTCTCTTCAGGGTTGGAGTTAAAAAAGCATTCATACAATCATACATCTTAATATTTCAATATTTCTATCCCAAGCACTGGAGTATTTAATTGCAAAGCCATAGCAACTCTTCGTTATAATTAGAAGCCAAACTTCAGTCACAAGTTTTCAGGATCCAATCTGTGTTGGTCACGGGACCAGAGGTTTTTTCTTCCAACCTTTCAGATTGTTGTCATACCCCACATCCTCAGGGAACTTCTCTGTGTGCTTTGGACCGTCCTGCTGTGATATTTATATGATGCCTGTTGTGTGAAGGTTTTTAGATGTAGATTGGGGTATTGATGGCTGCTATTAAGTCATTGCTGTTGTTTCCTTGTGCTGCCCAGCCTTCTCCTTCTAAGTACTTGATAAAGTGGGGGTAAATCAACACACACACTGACAAGCAGCCTGTTTCCCAGGCTTCAATCACTTCCATGGCTGTTTTTGTGCCTGCTCATCCAACAATCTTAGTATCTGCAGATTTGAATGTATGTCCTTGTGTATTGCAGTATGAGGCTACCAAGAAAGGCTATGATCAGAGGATGTGATCGGCAGGAATTACAGGACCAGCAAGCAATCAGAATTACAGGACCAACAAGCAATCAGAGAAGGATGACAGGTGTTATGTATGTAGGTTTGAATGTCATTGGTTTAGTTTGAATTGTTCTTGTAAAATGTCAAATAGGATTGGTTTAAATAGTGTGGGAAAACCCTGCACTCTGATTGGCTGGCAACTACAGCTGCTGGCTATAAAAAGCAGCCATAGCCCAGCCAAGTCGGGTCCATTCGAGCTGTAGTCACTTAATAAACTCTTCACTGAAGCTCTTCTGCCTGACTCTTCATGCAAACTTAACACTGGCGATGAAGGTGGGATTCCCCTGAAGAAGAGATGACGTGGAAGACAAGCAGAAGAGCAAGATGGCTGCGCTGAACACCCCCAGCCCCGTTCGATCCGGCGGCAGAAGACTGGGAATCGTATGCGGATCGCTTCCAAATGTATTTGAAGGAAACAACCTCACCGACATCCCGAGAAGCGGAAGAGGGCGGTATTTCTCACGCACGCGTCCGCAGTCTTCAAGATGGCGAAGGCATTGGCGGGAGCTGCAGACGGAAGGTAATGGAATGGCCTGATTTAGAAAAGCTTTAAGAGCCCATTACTACAAGTATCGCGTGCCTCATTAAGAACACAATTTTATCATCGGGATCAAGGGAAAGCGAAAATGTTAACGACTTCGTGGCAAGTTTAAGGACATTGGGGTGCTGTGTGTTTACCAACTTAGAAGAGGCCATGCATGATAGGTTTGTTCTAGGCCTTAAAGATAAGGTCTTACAGAGCAAATTACTAATGAAACCTAAGATCACGTTTAAGGAGGCCATAGAGGAAGCTGTTTCAGCGGAAGCAACCAAGTCCTCAGCAGCAGCCATGAAGAAAATTAACAAGGCCTCAAGCCATTCTGATGTGGAAAAGTCCACAACAACCCATTATGAAAGCAAATAGATTCTGATTCAGACTGTAGTGAGGTGGAGGAAGGAATTTATAGACTCAGAATGGAGAAGAAAAGGAAAGACCTTGGAAGAAAGAGGCAAGTATTTTATTGCAGAGGCTGTGGGGAGGCACCCCGCTGAATACAAGTTTTTAGACACCATCTGCCTATGTTGTGAGAAAAGAGGTCACCTAGCAAGAGTCTTCAAATCATCCAGAACTCCACCTAGTAGGAAGAAATTTCCTGAGAAAGAATTCAAAGCCCAACAACTTCAGTGAGAAAATGGGGCGCAACTCAGAAACAAAAGGGAAGAATGAAACTCATCAAACAGTCACCATTGGTCATTCTTCACCCTTGAGAAGCAGAAAAGTACATGTGAAGGTATTCATTGAAGGAAGGCCTTGCCAAATGGAAGTGGACTCAGGCTCCCTGTTTATCTATGG